>JAAALK010000290.1:70534769-70652843 GCA_019279435.1 Zizania palustris | reverse complement strand
TCGGAAGGCGGTCTCTGCAAGATCAACTTAACTTCGAGCCTTGCAGGTAACTTCGAAACCAACATGCATTATACATATTTACTTCGAAGAAAGACTAATTTGATTTATTTTTTAGCTTCTTCAGCCCCTATTACTTCAGAGCAAATTGTAAGGGCTTCGGAGAAGATTTTGGGTGCACCAACTCCGACTGAAAAAGAATGGAAAGTCAAATTGGTCGGGAGTTGGGAGAGGTTTAACAGAGTATGGGGAATGTTGGGGTTGACTCCGCCCCCTCTGATGGACTGGGTGCCTTCGGAGAAAGGACCCAAGAAGAGGACAGCTGAAGCCGGAGCTTCGAGCTCTGCAAGGACTCCGGTGAAGAAGGTGGCTCGGAAGCCAAAAAATATCGCACCTTCGGATCCTGCGCCTTCGAGCTCAAGAACCTCAGTCTCTGGTTCTAAAGAAGATGAAGGTATATTATTAGTGAGATTGATTGATGAAGATGCAGCTCAACAAATATTCACATTGAAGATACTGCAGGTATGCTGGAGCCTCAAGCTAACATTGAAGAAGTGAGAGCTCCGGATACTCAAGAGGAGCAAATCGAAGCCCCTATGGGCGAAGATGAAATTGAAGTTCCTACAACTTCAGTTGTGGATGAAGGGAGGACTGCTCACGGAGATACTCCGGCAGCAGAAATTTTAACTGTGGATTCAGATGATGACTTCACCTTCGATCCTCCGAGCAGCCCAGTGCTCGATCTCCCCCAGAATGTCGAAGGTAAATTTTGCATAATTTTTTATTATTTTCTGCAAAAGTATACAATGTATAATACTGAGAAACCAAGGGTGGTTTCGGTGTATGTGATGAGTGATTGACAGGTTTATTTACCCTCTGTTCGAAGGGTACCTCCGAAGGGGCTTCGGAGGTGGTATCTCCGAAGGGTGTTCGGAGGTGGTTCACCGAAGGGTGTTCGGTGTTTGCTTGCTGCAGCTGTTGCAGCGGAGTGTACTCGTCGGAGGGGTCCGACAGTACACGATGACTGGGTTCGTACCGAAGGCTTCGGTACTTTGGGCGGTACACCGGAGTGTGTGCCGAAGGTTGATAACCCGGAGAGGTCTCCGGAGTACTGGATACACTTGTTTGCTTGTCTGTGGTGCGCAGGGACTTCGGAGGCGACGGACAGGGTTCGAGCCGGGTGAACCTGGGTCAAGCAGGAGGCTTGATGCCAGGGGAGCGGGGAGCTCCGTCACGGTGGCTGCGAAGGTGGTCCGGGTCGGTCCTCGGGTCGAGGCGTGCCAGGTGAAGGCAGAGAGTGCGGAGCGTGGCTCCGGCTGAAGGTACTCCGAGATAAAGTCCTCGGACATGAGGCACTTCGAAGGTACTCCGAATGGAGTGACTTCGGAGTTGGTGGAACAAGTCCTCTGCGGAGGCAAGGTGTTCGAAGTGTGCTCCGGAGGGAGACACTCGAAGGTTACCCGACGAAGGTCTCAGAAGTCGAGGCGCATCGAAGGCATGGTCCGGGTGAGGCTCGTCGAGGAGTGTGCTCGGGAAGAGGCACTGCGACGGAGTGCTCATGGAATGCTTCATGCGGAGGCCTTGGACGAAGGAGGGACTTCGAAGGGTGGTACTCCGAAGGTGAGGCCTCGGAGTGAAGATGACTTGAGGTGCTTCGGCTATGCATGGCTTCGGTACACGGACGGACGGTGTTCGAGCTCGGAGTAGCTGCGAAGCCGTGGTGATCCACTCCGGAGGTGGTGGTGCGAAGGCCCAAGGGCTTTGACGGCTTCGGCTCAAAACCGTCACTGTATCGAAGGACTTCTTCGGCGGAGCGAAGGCCATCAGGCTGCAGGCTTCTCGCCGAAGCTACCGCACCTTCGCGTGCGATGGGAGGTTCCAGAAGTCAACTCTGTAAAGGCTGACACTGTCTGTTCTGAAAAAGGCTGACACTGTCCCCTCTGCAGCTGACAGAGAAGCCTCCAAAATAAAGGTGGACTACCTTTTGTACCCCTTAGTTCTGTAGAGACAAATCTGTTGTAAACCCTAGGGGTAAAGTAGTCACTTCCTTAGGATGAAGCCGTGGGCTATAAATATGGGGGCTCGGTAGGTAACATTTAACACTTTGAGCATTTACTGTTGAGCTCCTGTACACAGACCTCGGTATATTCATCCAGAGTTCATTTATTTTGTGTTCCTTGTTCAAGCGGCGAAGCCCTACTTCTTTGTGCTTTTGCTTGAGCTCGCTTTGCATACCTCGCTAGTTTTTAGTTCACCGAAGCCTGTCTAGGCGAAGGGTGTTTTATCGCGAAGTGTGCTTTACAGTGTGCTGTCGCTCTGTGTAACACGAGGCCAGACCTCGCTGCTTACTAGCGAAGCCCTGTTCGTTTCCCGTTTTGCTTCCTGTGTCGAAGCCCTTAGCGTAGTCCGTTTTGTGTGCGTGTAGACCTTCGCGTACGAAGCCCAGCACCAGTTGCTGTCGCTAAGTACTTGGTCGAAGTCCTCAGAGGACTGTCCACTCTTGCGAAGGGTGAAGTGCGAAGCCTGCTCGAAGCACCTCGTGTGCGGAGCCTGCACTGACTTAGCAGAGTAGATTTTCGAGGGTTGTAAGTGGAGCGAAGTCTTCTTGGCTTCGAACTTTTGCTCCTCCGAAGCCTGTGTTCGAAGGTGTCGAAGTACCTCCGAACCAGACCATTCGAAGGTAGTGTTCGAAGCCTGTTCCGCAGAAGACAGAACAGAACCGAAGGCTAAGTTTTTAGCCCGAAATTTTAAAAAGCTCCCATTCACCCCCCTCTGGTCGCCGTTTCCGGTCCAACAATTGGTATCAGAGCAGGTTAAGATCACCAGTTGACCTTAACCGGTTTTGTGATCTTTAGGCGACATGGATAGAGGCAGTAAAATTCTTCTGTTCGATGGGACAGATTTTGCATACTGGAAGGTGCGCATGGAGGCTTACTTGTTAAGCCAAGGAAATGCAATTTGGGAGATTGTGGACTCACAATACTCCATCCCTGATACCCGCACCACTCAAACCGAAAAAGATCAGTATATTGCCAACTCGAAGGCAAGGAACATATTGTTCATTGGTTTGAGTCGGAGTGAGTTTGATAGGGTGCAGCACCTTAGGACTGCTAGGGAGATTTGGACAACACTCACTGTCTTTCATGAGGGCTCTGCTCAGATTAAGGCCCGGCGCCAAAGCACCTACAATCAACAGTATCAGCTGTTTGTGCAGGCACCAGGTGAATCTGTAGATGCCATGTTTTCTCGCTTTGACGCGATAGTGAGTAACTTGCGATCCAACGGGACGCTTGCTTACAGTGATCATGATAGGGCTATCAAGCTTCTCTATGCTCTTGACCGTAGCATATGGGAAGTGAAGATATCCAGCATTGAGGAGTCCACAGGCTATGACACTTTGACCTGTGACGAACTCTTTAGCAAGCTGAAGTCCACAGAGATTGCCAAGGCATCTCTTGCAGTGCACAGAAGCTCTTTGCCACAGCCATTGGCATTGGTTTCTAGCACTAGCCGTGGCACCACTGCAGAACCAAGCACATCAGGCACTTGTGTTCTTGCAGATGGTTTTGCTTTGTCCTCCCTGGTCTCCGTCACAAAGGAGCAGGTGGACACTCTTGCTGATGATGAGCTTGCTCTCATTGCCCGGAGGTTCACCCGCTTTCATCATGAGAGACGGGATCAGCGGAGAAGTGGTTTTAGTGGCTGCTATGAATGTGGCGACTCCTCTCACATTAAGGCAAATTGCCCCAAGGTCAAGAAGAGAGATGAGAGTGACCGCCCCAAATTCCACAAAAAGGAGAGGAAGCCCTTTGTGAAGGGCAAGCGCGGCAAGATGGCTAAGAAAGTAGCCAAGGCCGCTTCCAGAGCATTTGTTGCTGCTCTCAGCGACATCGACACATCCTCAACTGAGGAGTCGAGCTCTGAGGAGGAGGAGTCCCCAAGGAAGGAGGACAAGAAGGACAAGAAGGGACGTGACTTCACCGGCCTTTGCTTCATGGCCGACAGCGATCACAGCGGCGATGAGCTTGACTCATCTGAGGTAAACCTATCATCTGACCAGCTTCTAATTAAATTAGATGAGCTGAATGAAGTTGTGCTAGGTCAGGATAGATTACTTGTGCAAGCCGCTAGAGAAAGAAAAGACCTTAGACTTAGGCTAGAATCTATATCTACTGAATATGCCATGCTTAAGTCTAAATTTGATGATGCTGAATGTGAGTCATGCTCTGTTGTTATGAGTGAGCTTGCTCAGTTGCGTTCTGTTCATGCTCAAACTCTTTCTGAGCTTGAGACTGCACAGAAGCAGCTTTTGGAGGTGGATTCTAGACCTCGTGATATTATTGATTGCATGAACTGCTCTTTATTGCGCGATAGCATTAATTTACGCGATAAGCATGTTCATGATTTGGAGGCTAGATTGGAGAGGGCCGGTAGTTCTAAGGATGTGCAACCTGTTTGTGACACTTGCATCACCCTTAAGGACCAGCTAGGCACTGTCAGAGAGCGAGCTGAAAACCTTATGTCAGAAAATGAATACCTTCTTTCTGTGGTGAATAAATGCACTGAAGGGAAGGGTAGGATGGATTTGCTCTTGGCCAAGACCAAGTTGTGTGCTGATAGAGCCGGGGTAGCTCTAGGTTTGGGTTTTGAGAGGATAGCTTCAGACAGTAAAACCAAAACTGTTTTTACCTCTCCCACCACCCTAGAGAAAGAGAGAGCTCTGTTGGACACCCCACCAGCCAAAAAGCCTACCCATCCACCAAAGAAAACCACTCCTCCTGCCAAGAAAAATCCTCCCAAGAAAACCACTCAGAAGAAACCCAAGGAGCCTGTGAGAGTTGCTCCTGTGACCCATGAGAGTGCCCCCAGGAGAGTGTTTCACTGTTCTTATTGTCAGCGGGCGGGTCATTTGATTGGTTTCTGTTTCCGTCGCATCAAGGATGAGCGACGTGCACAGGCGATGAGCTATCAGGACATGCATTACCCATCTTTAGGTATGCATGAGTCTGAGTATTACTCTCGTCCTGTTTTCGAGGCTCCTCGTGCTTCTCGGAGAGGTTTTGCTCCTCGAGGTGTTCACCATGTTCCATATGGTGGTAGACCTCGGGCGAGTAGCTTTGTACCTCGTCAGAGTAGGAGACCTCGACATGCTTTGCGTTCTTTGCATGTTGGTAGACCTCGCACTTTGCATCATTCTGATTATTATGTGCGTAGACCGTCTACTTTTACTGTGCCTACTACTCGTGTCACTCAGTGCTGGATGCCTCGTCATTATTTTACTCACCCCAGCACTGAGCGATCGAGGCGTTCTTATCATGTGTAGGCGACAGGTCGAGGCTTGGAGGGCACGTGGATCATGGACTCCGGTTGTTCGCGCCACATGACCGGAGATACAAATTGGTTCTCCAGCCTCACCACAACCAAGCAAAGGGAACATATCACCTTCGGAAACAATCGAAGGAGTAGAGTGAAAGGTAAAGGTGTGGTAAGAATTAATTCAAACTTCACTCTCAAAGATGTTGCTTTGGTTGAAAACCTGGGATACAATTTGCTGTCTGTATCTCAGTTGCTTGATGAGGGCTTCGAAGTGCGATTTCATCGCGATACTTCGCAAGTGCTTAATTCAGATGGCGTTGTGGTGTGTAAGATCTTTAGGGTTGGGAGAGTTTTTGGAGCTGACTTTTCAGAGTCATCTGGTTCTTCTCATTGTCTTGTTGCTCATTCGACTTCTGAGCTTTGGAAGTGGCATAGGAGACTAGGGCATATGAGCTTTGAGTTGCTCGCTCGTTTGAGCGCCCTAGGTTTGATCCGAGGATTGCCCAAGCTCAAGTTTGAGAAGAATTTAGTTTGCGCTCCTTGTCGACATGGAAAAATGATTGCTGCTTCGCATTCGCCAGTCACCACAGTGATGACTGAACAGCCCGGAGAACTTCTCCATATGGACACTGTAGGTCCTTCTCGGGTTAGTTCTTTAGGCGGCAAGTGGTATGTACTTGTTATTGTCGACGATTTCTCT
This sequence comes from Zizania palustris, assembly GCA_019279435.1. Taxonomy (NCBI): domain Eukaryota; kingdom Viridiplantae; phylum Streptophyta; class Magnoliopsida; order Poales; family Poaceae; genus Zizania; species Zizania palustris. The sequence goes on along the minus strand of JAAALK010000290.1, from coordinate 70,646,830 downwards.
CGCTACTCTTGGGTCTTCTTTCTTGCCAGCAAGGATGAAGTGTTTTCACACTTTCGGAGCTTGGCTTTGAGACTTTTCACAGAACTCCCTGGTGCATTAAAATTCATTCGAAGCGATAATGGCACCGAGTTCAAAAATAGTCTCTTTGTTGACTTTTGCATGGAGCATGGCATAGAACATCAATTCTCTGCTCCGCGGGTTCCTGAACAGAATGGTGTTGTTGAGAGGAAAAACCGCACTTTGGTTGAGATGGCTAGGACGATGCTTGATGAGCATAGGACTCCTAGAAAATTCTGGGCTGAGGCCATGAACACTGCTTGCTACATCTCAAACCGAATCTTCTTGCGCTCAATTTTGAACTTGACATCTTATGAGCTGCGTTTTGGGAGACAGCCCAAGGTTACTCATCTTCGAGTTTTTGGCTGTCGCTGCTTTATCCTAAAACGTGGTAACTTGGATAAATTTGAGTCGCGATCTTCTGACGGGATCTTTTGGGTTATACAACTCATGGTCATTCTTATCGTGTTTATAACTTGGAAACTAACACTGTCATCGAGTCATGTGATGTGACTTTTGATGAATCAACCCCCTCTGTTAGTTCTGCTTTTGAACAGGCTAATGAACACGACATGGAACAGACCTTATTCGAAGACGAAGATCCCGGAGAATTCGAGGATGAACCCCTACTACCCTCGACGTCAACCCCCGAAGCTGACCCCGCTTCTACTACTTCGGCACGAGGTCCCGAAGCGACTACCTCAACATCGGTCATCTTGGACCACTCCAACGCACAAGTTGAGGGGGAGACTGCATCTCGCCGCGAGGCTCCACATCATGTTCAAAGGATGCACCCTCCCGAGCAGATCATTGGTGAGCTTGATCAAAGGGTAACACGTTCTCACGCTCATTTTACTAATGCTGCTTTTGTTGCTTCTTTCGAGCCCTTAGATGTTAGTCATGCACTTTCTGATTCTAGTTGGATCAATGCCATGCATGAAGAGCTTGAGAATTTTGAAAGAAAACCAAGTCTGGACTCTAGTTGATCCTCCACCTAATGTTCATTTCATTGGAACAAAATGGATTTTCAAAAATAAACAAGGGGAGGATGGAACAATTATTAGAAATAAGGCTAGACTTGTAGCTCAGGGCTTTTCTCAACTAGAAGGGATTGATTTTACTGAAACTTTTGCACCTGTTGCTCGCCTTGAGGCCATTAGGATTTTGCTTGCCTTTGCGACATCCCGGGGATTCAAACTCTATCAAATGGATGTCAAAAGTGCTTTTCTTAATGGCTTCATAGGTGAAGATGTTTATGTAAAACAACCCCCTGGTTTTGAAAACCCCAAGTACCCACATAAAGTCCTTAAACTTCATAAGGCTCTTTATGGACTCAAGCAGGCCCCTCGGGCATGGTATGATAGACTTAAGTCTTTTCTGCTTGAGCGAGGGTATTTGATGGGCTCTGTTGATAAAACTTTGTTTACTCTCAAGCATGGCAAAGATTTCCTCCTAGTGCAGATTTATGTGGATGATATCATCTTTGGTGGCTCTTCTCATGCTTTGGTTGCCGAGTTTGCAGATACCATGAGCAGGGAATTTGAAATGTCGATGATGGGTGAACTCACCTTTTTCCTTGGTTTGCAAATCAAGCAAAGCAAACAAGGTACTTTTGTCCACCAGACAAAGTACACCAAGGACCTGCTCAAGAAGTTCGACATGTCCGATGCGAAGCCCCTCGCCACTCCAATGGCTACATCTGTAGCGTTGGATCCTGACGAAGATGGAGAAGCTGTAGATCAGAAGGAGTTCCGGAGCATGATCGGCTCCCTACTCTACTTGACTGCCACGAGGCCGGACATACACTTCGCTGTGTGTCTGTGCGCTCGTTTTCAGGCTTCACCACGAGCTTCGCACCGCCAAGCGGTTAAGCGCATCCTAAGGTATCTCAAACACACCCTTGAATTTGGCATATGGTATTCATCGTCTTCATCTTTATGTCTTAGAGGCTATTCTGATGCGGATTTTGCTGGGTGTAGAATTGATAGGAAGAGTACCTCTGGTACTTGTCATTTTCTGGGTACGTCTCTGGTTTGCTGGTCTTCCCGCAAACAGTCTAGTGTTGCACAATCGACGGCTGAGGCCGAATATGTTGCTGCAGCTAGCTGTTGCTCTCAGATTTTGTGGATGGTTTCCACTTTGCGGGATTTCGGGTTAGATTATAAGAGTGTTCCACTTTTCTGTGATAACACTAGTGCTATTTGTATTGCAAACAACCCGGTTCAGCACTCCAGAACCAAACACATTGATGTACGGTATCATTTTCTCAGAGATCACAATGAGAAGGGTGATATTGAACTTCAATATGTTGATACCCAACACCAGCTTGCCGACATTTTTACAAAACCCCTCGATGCTTCTCGGTTTGCTTACTTGCGTGGGGAACTTGGTATTTGTCATCCCTACGGCATTTTGTGAGGGGGAGCTGAGTTTAAATTATCTTGCATATGCTCATTATGTGTAGAATTGCACTTACATCTTTTGCTATTATATGCCTGATTTTAATTCAAACAAATCATGTCAGCTCAGCTCTATGAAATATATCTGGAACATTGGTTGTGCATGCTGTTTTATTTTCTAAAATCAAAACTTGCTCACCGCACAATCTTGCATCTAGCTTGTTTAGGCTGGACTGCTTTTCGCTATCTTTTATCTACTTGACAGCAAGACACTGTTCCTTGGATGCTAAAATTTGCAACTTGCAAAATGTGTTCTTTTATTCATGGATACTCATCAAAATATTTAATTCATCAAAATCAAAATCAAAAATCCATGATTTGCCTGGTTTCAATGAAAAGATCCAGGAGGGTTTGTTTGTCGCACTACTCTATTCTAGATTGCTTACCATTGCACATTGGTCTGAACTGGGATAGTGTAGTGTATGCCAAAATCACCGCCTTAAGCTTCAGATGGCTTTCTTGCCTAGGCTTGGCCTGATTGGAAAGTATAAGGTGGACAAACAAATAACCCCTGGCATTAAGAAAAGAACAACAAAATTGATTAATCATCAAGTTTGCTTTCAAAGCTCCTTTTTGGACAAGACTTGTCTGTCTAGGGTAGAAATTGTTAGCTTTGCGCAGTCCTTGCCTTCACATGTCTAGCTGTTATGATTAAGTGGTGATGCTTTTACTTCAAAATGACAAAATCACATACCATCATCTTGTTTCACAGATTGTTAAATTGAGCTGAGCACATGATCATTTGTGTTAATTTTGGCATATTTTTGCATTATATGTCTTTGCAATTCTATTCATTTCGAAGCTTTGCATCTTTTAATGGCTCCTTGATGCTTGCATTGCCAAAGGGGGAGAGATTTGCTATGTTCTCTGCCGCAAGAAGGCATAACTTTCAAGGGGGAGAGATTTTTGACATAAAGGGGGAGAAAAATTTGCTCAACTCAGGAGGTGTTCCTTTCAAGGGGAGATTTGCCAAAAAGGGCTTTTACTCTTGTTTGAGAAAGGGGGAGAAAAATTCTTTTATCAAGTGACATGCTTTGGCTCTTTTCTGAGTTTTTATGGTCACTTGTGTGCTGAAATTTTTAAATTTTCTTGAACTTGGATTTGGTTGTCAATGCACTCATCAAGGGGGAGATTGAGAAACCAAGGGTGGTTTCGGTGTATGTGATGAGTGATTGACAGGTTTATTTACCCTCTGTTCGAAGGGTACCTCCGAAGGGGCTTCGGAGGTGGTATCTCCGAAGGGTGTTCGGAGGTGGTTCACCGAAGGGTGTTCGGTGTTTGCTTGCTGCAGCTGTTGCAGCGGAGTGTACTCGTCGGAGGGGTCCGACAGTACACGATGACTGGGTTCGTACCGAAGGCTTCGGTACTTTGGGCGGTACACCGGAGTGTGTGCCGAAGGTTGATAACCCGGAGAGGTCTCCGGAGTACTGGATACACTTGTTTGCTTGTCTGTGGTGCGCAGGGACTTCGGAGGCGACGGACAGGGTTCGAGCCGGGTGAACCTGGGTCAAGCAGGAGGCTTGATGCCAGGGGAGCGGGGAGCTCCGTCACGGTGGCTGCGAAGGTGGTCCGGGTCGGTCCTCGGGTCGAGGCGTGCCAGGTGAAGGCAGAGAGTGCGGAGCGTGGCTCCGGCTGAAGGTACTCCGAGATAAAGTCCTCGGACATGAGGCACTTCGAAGGTACTCCGAATGGAGTGACTTCGGAGTTGGTGGAACAAGTCCTCTGCGGAGGCAAGGTGTTCGAAGTGTGCTCCGGAGGGAGACACTCGAAGGTTACCCGACGAAGGTCTCAGAAGTCGAGGCGCATCGAAGGCATGGTCCGGGTGAGGCTCGTCGAGGAGTGTGCTCGGGAAGAGGCACTGCGACGGAGTGCTCATGGAATGCTTCATGCGGAGGCCTTGGACGAAGGAGGGACTTCGAAGGGTGGTACTCCGAAGGTGAGGCCTCGGAGTGAAGATGACTTGAGGTGCTTCGGCCATGCATGGCTTCGGTACACGGACGGACGGTGTTCGAGCTCGGAGTAGCTGCGAAGCCGTGGTGATCCACTCCGGAGGTGGTGGTGCGAAGGCCCAAGGGCTTTGACGGCTTCGGCTTAAAACCGTCACTGTATCGAAGGACTTCTTCGGCGGAGCGAAGGCCATCAGGCTGCAGGCTTCTCGCCGAAGCTACCGCACCTTCGCGTGCGATGGGAGGTTCCAGAAGTCAACTCTGTAAAGGCTGACACTGTCTGTTCTGAAAAAGGCTGACACTGTCCCCTCTGCAGCTGACAGAGAAGCCTCCAAAATAAAGGTGGACTACCTTTTGTACCCCTTAGTTCTGTAGAGACAAATCTGTTGTAAACCCTAGGGGTAAAGTAGTCACTTCCTTAGGATGAAGCCGTGGGCTATAAATATGGGGGCTCGGTAGGTAACATTTAACACTTTGAGCATTTACTGTTGAGCTCCTGTACACAGACCTCGGTATATTCATCCAGAGTTCATTTATTTTGTGTTCCTTGTTCAAGCGGCGAAGCCCTGCTTCTTTGTGCTTTTGCTTGAGCTCGCTTTGCATACCTCGCTAGTTTTTAGTTCACCGAAGCCTGTCTAGGCGAAGGGTGTTTTATCGCGAAGTGTGCTTTACAGTGTGCTGTCGCTCTGTGTAACACGAGGCCAGACCTCGCTGCTTACTAGCGAAGCCCTGTTCGTTTCCCGTTTTGCTTCCTGTGTCGAAGCCCTTAGCGTAGTCCGTTTTGTGTGCGTGTAGACCTTCGCGTACGAAGCCCAGCACCAGTTGCTGTCGCTAAGTACTTGGTCGAAGTCCTCAGAGGACTGTCCACTCTTGCGAAGGGTGAAGTGCGAAGCCTGCTCGAAGCACCTCGTGTGCGGAGCCTGCACTGACTTAGCAGAGTAGATTTTCGAGGGTTGTAAGTGGAGCGAAGTCTTCTTGGCTTCGAACTTTTGCTCCTCCGAAGCCTGTGTTCGAAGGTGTCGAAGTACCTCCGAACCAGACCATTCGAAGGTAGTGTTCGAAGCCTGTTCCGCAGAAGACAGAACAGAACCGAAGGCTAAGTTTTTAGCCCGAAATTTTAAAAAGCTCCCATTCACCCCCCTCTGGTCGCCGTTTCCGGTCCAACAAATACTTTTGCTTTTACAGATCCCCCTGCTGTAGAAGTACATCACGAAGACACAATTCAAAGGCCTTCGACAACTTCGGAGCCGCACCCGGAGGTCACTCAACAGGGGCCTGGAAGGGGTAAAAGACACATAGAGCCTCTCCCTACTCAAGGATCAACTTCGTCTGAGTCAACAGATGAAAGTGAATCAACTGAGGGGGGGGGCATCTTCGGAAGTTCCAAGGACCTCAGGAGAACGCTCCGGACCTTCGTCAAGCAGGGATGACCAAAGGGCTTCGGCAATGCTCCCTCTTTTGACTCCTTTTTTGGAGCCAACTGGGCTTCGGACTCTGCTCAAACCTTTAGGTCGAGTGAGTCGCAAAGTTGGGGAGACAGAGCTAGTAGCAAAATTAAGCAGGGCGAAGAGTTCGGAGCTTAACGTTGCCCTGGAACGAGCGGCCTACCAGGTACGGAGCACCTTCGAGCCAATATCTTTAGAAAATTATATTGGGTTCGGAGTACATCTTCGAACCAGCAGCAAATTAAACATGAACAATTTCTTACTTTAGTTTTTTCTTTTCTCAGCAAGCAGTCTTGGCCCGCGCTGCAACTTTATCAAGCGAGAATGAAATTGCTCAGCTTCGGGAAGAAAATGAAGCTCTTAAACGCAACTTATCTTTCTCCGAAGCTAGAGTACTTCAAATGGATAATATGATTTCAACGGAGCGTAGGGCCAGACAGGGCTTGGAGGCTGCTAATAAGGAGTTCGAAGCAGAAAGAATTGTGCTTCGGGCTGAAATTGAAAAGATGCGGTTGGAGCATGCTAGTGCTGGGTCCGAACTTGTAAGGCTCCAAGAAGAAGCTAGCCAACTCCTAAACCAGAAGAATATTTTAACTACGGAGAATGCTAGGATTTCTGGAGTTTTGGCAGAAACGACTTCGAGCAAGGATGCACTAACTGAAGAAAAGCTCAAGTCGGAGAAGGTGGCTACGGAGGTCATCGAACAGATGCTAGGTGTTCTGGAGTACTTCGGTACTACTGGATCACTTCCTTCGGATGACAATGTGACTCTGCTGCGCCGGCTAAAAAGGATCCAAGGAGAAGCGAAGCAAATGAAGACGGCAGGCATTCGTTATGGAGAACTCTCCGGACAAGTGTCTGCCCTCGGACTACTTCGTTATTACGAGGATTTGGGCCGAACAATTACTCCGAGCGCAGAGGGCTCCATTACCTTCGACGACGAGCGGCTTTTGAATCCTTCCGAAGGCGTGACTGCCGCCTGGCGAGCCTTTCAAACCTCATGGAGAGCCGAAGGTCGTTCCGCGATCAAGGCTTGGATCGATGAAGGCCAACGCCAGAAGCAAGTTCGGAGCCAAGCTTCGAGCAGTCAGCCTCCGAACCCGCAGGTTTAGGAATTATTTAGGATTTTTTGACTATGTAAAGTTCATGCTTGTAAACATTTATCAATGAAAATCTTGTTTGTTATATTTTTAGGCTTTGCCTCTTATGGAAGACATCGAAGTGTTAGAGCTTAACAATGAACTTTGCTCGTTATGGAACACCTTCGAACTTCTAAAGAGTTATAAGCGTCCTCGATTTCTTATTCCTCGAGATGACTCCGGCGTAATTGCGCCCGAAGTAATCAAAGACGTATTGTCTTATATCAAAGAGGAAGAGAAAGAGGTTAACGCAAACACCTCGTCTTCTGAAGACACTATTTGGTCTGAAGACGAAGGTGAAGCTCGAAATAAAAGATCTGAAGATCTTAGAAGCTGGGAAAGAAGCCCCGAACGGCTTCGAACTTGGGCCGAGCTTCAACAAGAGCAGAAGGATTTTAGAGCTTCGAAGGGGAGGAAGAGAGTTAAACGTAAAGTTCTTAGAACTTCCGATGTTGGAACTAGTCGTTCCACCCCTAGCTCTCGGGACCGAAGAGGTCTCCGATTCCTTCTTGGTATAGATACCAATTTTTCATAGTGTAATCTGTAAACACATTTATTTCAATAATGAATGCCGATTTAAAATTGTCTCCATATTTACTAGCCCCTCTTTGAGTATAAGCAACTTCGAAATGTATTCAAAGATGGTTATGCGCAAAGAAAAAACTTCGGAGTACAATTTTTTGGGGGTTCGGAGCCCCTCTGTCATTTAAAGATCTTTTGAAATCTTATGAAATGTCTTCGACTTTTTGCAGTCGGAAGAAATGGTAGCTTAGTAGCTTTGTTTTATGAAAGAAATCACTTAGAGATAACTTTCAGGACACTTTAGTGTCTTAAAAAATTTGTCGCTTTGGACTATGTTAACAGACATTCGAAGCTCATGGCTTAAATGCTGTTTTGCTTTAGCCACCTTCGGCTTGTCTTTGCGATCTCTGACGAACCAATGGTTCGGAGTTTGCAATGGTCTCTTTGGACTCTTTTTACGGATGTCTACCAGCCGATGGCTTGGACTCCGTATAATTTGGCCACCTTCGACTCTTTTTGCAGAAGTCTACCAGCCAATGGCTTGGACTTCGCAGATTTTGGCCACCTTCGGCTCTTTTTACGGAAGTCTACAAGCTGCAGCTTGGACTCCGTAGGTTTTGGCCACCTTCGACTCTTTTTACGGAAGTCTACCAGCCAATGGCTTGGACTCCGTAGGGTGTGGTTTTGGGCTCTTTTACGGATGCCTACAAGCCGGTGGCCTGGGCTCCGGATTATGTCAGCCCCCACGTCGGATGCTTCGAACTTTATGGGTTCGAAGTCCGAAAATACAACCCAGCTTAATGACACTTCCCTCTCGGTCGACCCCGCGGTTCCAGTGCGTCCACTCGGAAGCTGGAAGTCTATGAGGGGAAGGCAACTATCAGGGTCATATGCTTTATTAATTTAGGAGATGATTACAAGCGAATTACAAGGAGCCCTTATGCGAAGTATCGCTTTAGGTGCTCCGCATGCCAAGTATGTGCTAATTCTTCACCATCTAAATTAGCTAATTTGAATGAACCAGGACGCCCTGAGCGGACAATTAGGTATGGACCTTCCCATTTATTGCCAAACTTCCCTGGTGCTATAATGCTTCGTAGAACAAGATGACCCGGTCTTAGTTCATTGAGCTTAACCTTCGGGTCATACCAAGCCTTCGTCTGCTGATGATACTTTGATAAATTAGCTACAGCTCGAAGTCTTGTTTCTTCTGATAAGTCTAACGAAGCTTGTCTTTCTTCTTTAATATCCGGTTCGGTGCTGCGAAATGATCCCCCTTTGAGCTCTGTTGGAGTCATAGCTTCATCTCCGAATAGTAGTCTGAACGGAGTAAAACCTGTGGACCTTGTTTGCGTAGTCCGAATGGACCACAGAATCTTCGGAAGCTCTTCGGTCCACAGTCCCTTTGCTAATCCTACTATTCTTCGATTTAGCCCTGATAAAATATTTCCATTGGCTCGTTCTACGGCTCCATTCGACTGAGGATGCCTCACTGCAGCAAAACATAACTGAATGCCTAGGTCTTCGCAAAACTTCCTGAAGGGTTCTGCGTCGAACTGTGTTCCATTATCAACTGTGAGGTATCTAGGCACTCCGAACCGACAAATAATGTTCTTCCAGAAGAATTTCTGCACATTGTTCGAAGTGATAGCTGTTAAGGGTTCTGCTTCCACCCACTTAGAAAAATATTCAATAGCTACCACTGCGAACTTCAGATTTCCCTTTGCTACTGGAAAGGGTCCAATTATATCCATACCCCATCTGGCCATAGGCCATACCGGAGCAATGACTTGAAGAGCTGTTGGTGGGCGATGACTCCGTCGACCCATCCACTGGTATCCTTGACATGTGCGGACCAAGCTCTCCGCATCAGCTGTTATTGTGGGCCAATAAAGCCCCTGGCGAAGTGTTTTTCCTGCCAGAGCTCTAGGGGCTAAATGGCTTCCACAAAGGCCTTCGTGAATTTCTCGAAGAATTTCTTGGCCTTCGGCTTGAGATATACATCGGAGTAGAGGGGAACATACTCCGGCTTTGTATAATATACCGTTGATTAACTGATAGTTTCTGGCTCTGAGCTTTAATCTTGACAACTGGGGCTCTTCGGGCAAATTTGTTCCTCCTTGCAAGAGTTCTATGATCAAATCTTTTCAATCTACACTAGGAATGCAAAGAATCTCCGCAGAGGCAATTTGTGGCACCGAAGGTATATTGAGCTCCTCATAGAAAGCTTCTTCAGGCACATCCACAGCTCCGGCTGCGGCCTTCGCTAAAATATCCGCTTGCACGTTTTCTGCTCTTGGTATACTCCGAATGGAAATACCCTTGAAGTGTGCTTCGATTTTGCGGATTTCTTCTAAGTACTTTGCAAGCTGTGGATGCCGAACTTGAAAACTTTTGTCTACGTGCCCTGCTACTATCTGAGAATCTGTTTTTATAATTATTCTTGTAGCCCCTAGAGCACGTGCTTTTCGAAGTCCCAATAAAATCCCTTCGTACTCCGCTATATTATTGGTAGACTTAAAGTTGAGTCTTGCTACAAAATAAACAGGATTTTGGACCAACTTCCCATTGTAATCCACTTCTCTGACAAGGACTGCGCTAACAGCTGAACCTGTAGCTGCAAGGTACAGGAGTAGGGTTTCGTCCGCAGTAGGCACCGTGAGTGTAGCAAGATTACTGAGATAGTCTTTAATATCTTCGAAGCTTCTCTGACACTCCGGTGTCCATGCATAATCTTCGGACCCTTTCAAAGCTTTGAATATTGGCAAGCTCCTTTCCGCAGACCTTGATAAAAACCTGCTAAGTGCGGCCAGACGCCCAGTCAGCTTTTGCACTTGCTTTAAATTCTTCGGAGGAGCCATCTTCTGCAGCGCAGTTATTTGAGTAGGTCTAGCTTCAATTCCCCTGCTTGAAATTAAATACCCTAACAATTTTCTAGCCTTAGCTCCGAATATACATTTTTCGGGGTTAAGACGAATCCCACATGCCCGAAGGCTATTGAATGTTTCTGCTAAGTCTAGGCTATGTTGGTGCTTTAAAGCACTCTTTATTACAATATCATCCATATAGGCCTCCACATTGCGACCTAGTTGATGACCTAGAGCCTTAGCAACTAATCTTGAAAAAGTAACCCCGGTGTTTCTCAGGCCGAAGGGCATTCTTACATAGCAGAAGACTCCCGAAGGAGTTACGAAGCTTGTCTTGATTTCATCTTCGCGCTTCAACCATATTTGATGATAACCAGAATACGCGTCGAGGAAGCTTAGTAACTCCGAACCTGCGGTGGAGTCAACCAGTTGATCAATTCGGGGCATGGGGTAGGGGTCACGTGGGCATGCTTTATTCAAAGATGTGAAATCAATGCACATGCGCCACTTCTCGTAAGACTTCTTTCTAACGAAGACTGGGTTGGCTAACCATTCTGTGTGAGCCACTTCTCTGATAATCCCAGCCTTCAATAATTTTTCAGCTTCGTCCTTAGCTAGAGCAGCTCTCTCTGCGGACATCTTCCGGAGTCCTTGTCGAACAGGCCGGGCCTTCGGGTTTACAAGTAAACTGTGCTCAATAATATCCCGATCGACTCCGGTGATATCTTCGTCAGACCAAGCGAAGACATCCAAATTTTCTTCCACTACCTTCTCCAAGGAGGTTGCAACTTCAGGAGGTAAATCTTTACCAAATTGAAAAGTATACTCTTTACCATCTTTAACAATGACCTTTGTTGCAATCTCTCCTTCGGGACTTGGTCTCGAAAAAGACTTCTTCGAAGCTTCGGAGGAGGCTGAAAAAATTTCTTCATTATTTTGCACACTGTTTACTTGCCTCGGATCAAGAGGGGGACCATGACCATATTCCGCCCTCCGAGCAATGGCTTGATCTCCGAAGATCGTAAGGACTCCTGCTTGTGTGGGCATCTTCATGCACAAGTAATTGTGATGCGCCACAACTCCGAACTGGTTCAGCATGCCCCGTCCGAAAATGACGTTATAAGCATACGGGGCATCTACCACATCAAAGATAACTTCTTCAGTCCGGGCTAATAAACCTTCTCCGAAGGTAACTTCGAGGCCTATCTGACCAAGTGCATCAAGCGGAGGTCCTGCGAAGCCTTGCAGAGGACGAGCCGCTGGAAGGAGATGCTTCCTGGAAATGCATAACTGATCGAAGGCTTGCACAAAAATGATATCTGCCGAACTACCTCTGTCAATTAGCACCCTTCGGACTTCAGTCCCTGCAATATCAGCAGTGATAACCAATGGATCTGCGTGCGGGAACTTAATACCAGCTGCATCCTCCGCAGAGAAAGATATCGGAACATGAGACCACTCCGGCATTGCAGCTGCAGATGACGAAGTTCCAATATGACCTACTTCCCGAACGTACTCTCTTCGTTGTCTCTTGGACATGCTTCCGAGGGTACCTCCTCCGGAGATAGGGAGAACTACTCTTTTTCCTCTATCTTGCCCTTCCTCTTGCTTCGGAGGTGGCATAACATTGGCCACCGGAGGGTGCCTTGCAGCATCAAAATTTTCTATCCGCGCCACAGCCTGGACTGGCTCTGGGCGCGTTGCTGCTGGACTTCGGTCGGTACTGCCTTGACCCGAAGTTCTCTCCAAGTACTCTCCCCTTAGGGTAAGGATAGCCTTGCAAGTGTCAGTTGCATGGCTTCGATTTTCTCCATGAATGCAGCAGAAAAGGGTCTGGCCCTTGCCAGCCGTTTTCCCTGGTGGCCTCCAGCCGCTGGTCTTGTTCCCCGTAGACTGTGGAGCTCTTGGTGCAAACTTTTGTGGGGGTGCAATATTCAAGACTTCAGAGCGAGGGTGCTTTTGCCCTCTTCTCCGATCATGTTGCACTTCGAAGACTGGTTCCTGCGGCTGCGCCGAAGTCTTCACTTCTACTTTGACTTCTTGCAATATAGACGAAGTAGCAGCAGTCCTCCGAAGCCAACCCTCTTCTGACCTCGCATACTCCTCGAAGTATGACATTAACTGAGAGACTGAGGAGATGCTCTTCCGATGCAGTTTATCCAGAAGGCCTTGATGACTGACGCCTTCCCGAGCTGCATCAACCACTGAGGATGTGGACAGCCCCCGAATTTGCCACTTCGTATGAGCGAAGCGCTTAAAGTACTGCCTCAATGTTTCTCCGGGGAGCTGTTTCACCTGGAAAAGGCTTCCAGTTGACATAGGAGGCACGAAGGTGCCCTGAAAGTTACTTATAAACTTCCTCTTCAGCTGCGACCATGAATTGATTGATCCTGGCTTCAAAGACCAGAACCATCTTAATGCCACTCCTTGAAGAGCTAAGGGGAAGCACTTCGCCATAGTGTCTCTAACTCCGCCGCTAGCCTCAATTGCTAGGGCATAAGACCGAACGAACTCTCCGGGATCTTCATCTCCGGCATACTAACAGAGCTTCGAAGTTTTAAACTTTGGATTAAAGCGAACCTTCTGCAGCTCAGGATGCAACGGAGATTCATTGTCGTAAGAGGCATTCTTCGGGGCTTCGGGATAATCAAGATCATTGTCTTCGGGCACTTCTGGGATAGTTGGGGTGGCTTGAGAGCGAAGCCTGCTCGCAGCTTCCTGTCGCCACCTTGCCACTTCAGCTTGAAGGTTGGCCATTTGAGTGGCCATATCTCCAAGATTATTTTCATTTCCTCCGGAAGGATCTTCCGGGTCTTGAGAACTGGTAGGATCAGTTCGGATTGGGATGGAGGGTGGAGAAGGGACTCCGGGCGGTCGGAGTACGGAAGGGGTTGGCGGAGAAGCTTCGTATGTTCGAGGAATGGAAGCCCCTTCCGAAGTTTGTGGAGGGAAAGCCGAAGACCCTCCGACTTCAAATGTGTCGAAGGGTATCTCTCCGGAGATCCGAGAGGACCTCCGAGTGGGATTGCGGGGTGCGCTCTGCTTAGGAGGCATGATGTAAAAGGTTGGTAGAGAACGAAGTTTTTCGGACTAGGTTCCCCACGGACGGCGCCAACTGTTGGCGTAAAAGATTACGCTAACAGGTTTCTGTAGAAGAGAAACTAACAAACGAAGTGTTTGCGAAGAGAACTGTTCTAAGCCTCCGAAAGGATAATAACTTAGAATAGTTCGAATGTGTGTATTGAATAACTTGTATTCGGTCCCTATTACAGGGTGAAATGGGGGGTATTTATAGGCTCAAACATTAAGGAAAAGACCTATTTACCCCTCTATTACAACCGACATAGTAGAAACTATTCGGTTCCCTTAATAGGGCTAAAATGGTAAAAGACTAATCTAATCAGAAAGAAGATAAGTCTTCCATCTTAGCTGGCAGAAAAGATCTTGGAGGGCCTTAGTTCGAAGATGTACTCCGAACTAATGCCTATCTTCGTACTTCGAACTTGGTTCCGGGTATCTTCGAAGATGATCGTCTGGGAACCTTCGAATCCGCTGTCTGCTTTTATGTTGCTTCGGCAATAACCCCGAAGATGAGATATTTTCCCTCAACAGCTACTGCTTCTAGTGTTTGGTTTTTAGTACATTGTTCATAACCACAACCACATAGTAGACACCTGAGGATTGAAAAGAAATAAATGCTATTAAATATGTAGTAATTATATCACTTACCCCTTCAATTCCAAAATACAACAACTTTCATAGTACTAACTCTTATACCAACTAACCTTTATTTAATTTTAATCCAATTTTACCTCTAACTATCCTGACTATTCACAGTGATGGGTTTCATAACACTGTTTCCTAGAATGCCACATCAGCTTTACAACTGAATGAAATATCTTTCTCAGTGGAGAGCTTCATTTCACTATTTTCTATGCTAACCACTGTAATTAAATGCAACTAGCTCTCATAAAATACCCTCTCTCTGATGAAACGATTTAGCTCTCAATGGGTGTTTCATTTCATTTCATCCGTCTTGGAAAACGGATTAGCACCATGTCATGGTAATGACACTACTTCCTTCTCTTTTCTCATTAATTGAATGTCATGTCAGCAAAAATCTGATGTAGCATGGTAATTAATACCATAAAACATCCCATGAAACTCCCATTATGAATAGCCTTACTCACACCATTTTATTTAATGAACATTGTAATCTTTTCACATCATTATTAATCTTCAAGAAAGTATTAAACCTACCAGATTTGGATTTGACCATCAAATCATTGCACCAGACAAGCAAGTAAGGGCACTCCCAACCTTAGTGACGATGTCTTAAGCATTTATTATCCTATCACATAGAGCGGGATATATGACGTGACAAGTAAATTAATAAAGAGAAATACTAAAATACGAATAAATCATGCCTAAACTAAGACAATATGTTGTTATAATATCTAAAACAAATATGAAATATGATTGGATAGAAGAGGAAGAGAGAAATGATATATGTATATATATATATATATTAACTTGACGGAGTGTAGTTTTTATATATATAGTACGTTTGATAGAGCGCCAGCTCTAGCTTCTTTGTCCTGTGGATTTTTCATGAGGAGTGAATCCCACTGAAAGCACCCTAGAAAAATAAAATAGAGTGGTGGAGTAGAGTCTAGTCAGTTTCAAATGCTTCAATTTAGTTTTAGTATTGATTTCAGTATTCAAAGTTCTACCGAACAGGTCGATAATATCTTGCTGACCTGACAGATGAGTTAGAAATATCCTAATTAATTAATCAAGCAAGCAGAGTCTGGATGTAGCGCCCCGATTTATCAAATCGAGACATTATTGAATTTCCATAGAAAAACAATAATACAAGAGGTTCATCATGCGACAACGTACATACGACAATATCCATGGTACGCAGACCATATTTATTACATCAAAGTCTTGGTAAAAACAGTAATGAAATAATTAAACAGCGGCATGACGAACATCTTCTTCAGGATCTTTCTTCTTGACTGGGTCGCTACTCCAGACCGTCCTCATAGTAAGCATCCTCTGTGGGGTCCAACGGGTATGAGTACAAAAAGTACTCAACAAGCCACCGCAAATGCAAGTAATAATGCAGGATAATAAACAAGGAAGGGTAATGGCTAACATTGCGGCAAAGTACAGCTTCAGTTATTGCATTTAGTGTAATCACATTTTAACCATGCGGAAAGTAAACATGAACATCATCAACATCAACTAACTCGAGGGGTACAGTCAGCCCCACCTCGCTCAACGGTCCTTACATGTCAATCCATCATGCACATACTTATTCAAAGTAAACTAACTGGGGGATGTCACGCAACCCGCCCTTGACCGTGGGCTCGGCTTTTCGAAAAGATTTTAGACTCTGATCAGAGATGTACTACTGTACCTACAAGGCACGCACTCATCCCAAACGAGATGACCCATTTCACGGGAACTCGTGCCAAAACCTCAATATGAGATGTTCCAAGCGATAACCACCCGCTCTAGGTTTCGCCGGCGCGCCGGGCCGCATCCCGGCTAACGTCGCACCCCCTTTTGCGCCACATTGGTACAAGTCACCCGCAGGTGCAACTTGACCCATCTCTAAATGGTGGCCTCGGTTTGGAACAACCCATACCTTAGTTAGGACTTACCCACTAGACTTGTGGTTAGTACGTAAGTGTATTGCAACGGATCCCTCAGACCGGTCCTTATAGTGCCCCGGGTGCTACCGACCAATGCCCTAGCTTGCACCCGGAACCCACCATGCATACACTCACAACCATAATTCATCACCAACATAATTTCCAAGGATAAGAAGTAACGGGGATCATATAATAAAACCATTTTGCTACGACTCATTTTTATCCTATAGCGATCGTGTCAATACATTGGACACTAGCTAATATCATTGATCATATGGTGACAAGGAGGTTAGGTGAGATAGCATGGCTTGAGTTGCACATCAAGGTCGGGGGATCCTAAATAAATATAATGTAAGGGTTCATTTGACTAATGCATATATATAACCTATGTGTTTTAGCGATAGTTTAATCAAACATGGGTTCAATATGCTCAAAAGATTGGTTTGGTGACTTGCCTTGTTCAGCGAATGGGGAGGGAGGAACTTCCGGGAAGTACTCCGGCTCCTCGGCGACGTCGTAGTCTTTTTAATATAATAAAGCAAAATAAAAAGAACACATTCAATCAAACAATATAACATTACATTAATAGCACATAAGTTACTGTTGGTTTGATTAAAAGTAAAATAATTTCTATTGTTAAGGTTCTGAAATTTATTTCATAAATAATTTTAAAGGGATTAAAATGAAGGGTTGTCCTTTTTAGAAAACAAATGTTTAAATGTGAATAGTCCCATATTAAGTTCCCTAATAAGTTTTGAAATGAAAAGTTCATGGTAATTTAGTGTTTTGCAGTATATGAATAGAAAGGAATAAATATGAATTTTTCTGAAGTTCAAACATTTGAATTCATATTTTAATCCTAAAGGCATTTAAATATTTATTTGAATAAACATGAAAATGTCAAAGTAAACCTACTGTTTTCATTGCATAAACATGTAGAGAATAATTTTATGAATTTTCTGAAACTGGAATGGTAATTTTTAGAGTTCAAATGCATTAGATATGAATTTTACAAGTTTAAAAGTATTTCTGAAATTCATTTTCAATTTTTAAACTCCTCGGGTCCACGGTGAGCCAGGCCCACGTGAACCCGCGCACAGTGCGCGTGCGCCGGGTCGATCTGGACCGTCGGATCCAGATCCGACGCGCGAGGGCGAGGTGGGACGCGTTAAAGTGACGTGGACGGCCAGGATTAAAACGTTTGAACCGGTACACGATGGATGGCTTAGATGCGATGCGGGGTTTTAAATACCAATGAATACACGAGATCGCACCGTACCGCTTCACTCAGATCCGACGGCCCGGATTAAACCGAACAGATGATTTAATCCCAAGCGTTGGATCTGGATCGCACGGCCAGGATTGAATCCGGCACAGTGTGTGTCGGGGGGTAAAGTACACCTTCTTCCCCGACTCCGGCGATGCGACGGTGAGCGATTCCGGCGACGACGAGGGTTATCTAGTCTAGCTAGGACTAAAACGGAAAGGGGGCACTGAGGGGAACAAAAGGGTACCCTTGCGGTGGTCCGGGGTCGACGGGGTGAGGCCGGCGACGAGCGAAGGCGGTGAAGGCTCTCGGTTCCTCGGCGGGGACGGCGATCCGGCGAGGTTCGTCGTCGACGGAGTGGTGGCCGAGGTCGGTGAGGTCCTGGCGGTCACGACGGTGGCGGAGGCACGGACGGGGACGGTCCGAGGCGACGGCGAGCAGTGGCCGGAGGCGAAACAGAGGGAGTGTGCGAAAAGGTGAAGTGTGGGCGCTCTGCTTGGTTTGGGTGCAATGGGATGCGTGGACCGGACGCGGCGTAGGGCGGTGGTTTAAATAGGGGTACCGGCGGGGGCAGGGAGGGCGCCATCGGGGGGGCGTGGGTTAACGCCGGCGACGGTTTCTCTGCATGCGGCGACAGCGGGGGGGATTACGCATGGGATTAAATGGGAGACGGGCGACGTGATACGGGGAGTTTAATGCCGGCGAATAAAGGAGGGGAGGGGACCGGCGACGGGCGAATCCGAGGGATTCAATTCAGCCGGCGCCATTTGGGGGCGATGGCGCGAGGTTGAAGACGGTTCTGACGAGCGGGGTCCACTGGCCAGCGAGCGCGGACGAGCGAACGAGAGGACTGACGGGTGGGGCCGCGATGTCGGGCGCGCGCGCGAGGGGAGGTAACCGGTGCCGACAGGTGGGGCCGGGCGAGGGTGTAGAGAGGAGGTCACTGACGGGCGGGGTCCACTAGTCAGAAGGCGCGCGTGGGTGGGATTGGGCTAGGCCGGCCGGGAGAAAGAGAGGGGAGGGGGGAGCCCATTACTGTTTTAAAACATTTCCGAATAAAAATAATTCCAGAAAATAGATTAAAATCTTAGGGATACTTCCAAGGTTGGTAAAAATTTATAAAAATTCTCAAAAATATATCTTGGTCTTAGGATCATATACAAAAAGTTTCACTTCCTAGTTTGGCCATCTACTCTATGTTGTAGTTAAAAAGGGTATAAAAGAGTATTAAAAGTATTTTCAGAAATAATAATTCCAAGAAATTGAATTTAATAATATTTTTATTGTTTTGAAAATTTGGGGTGTTACAAACCTATCCCCCTTACAAGAATCTCGTCCTCGAGATTGGAACGCTACTCGAATAACTCGGGGTATTGGGCTTTTAGTTCGTCTTCCTTTTCCCAAGTGGCTTCTTCGGCGGGATGGTTGTTCCATTGGACTTTGCAGAAGCGAACAACGCGACTTCTGGTTACTCTCTCCTTGGTTTCCAAGATCTTGATGGGTCTTTCTATGTAGGTCAAGTCTTCTTGGATATTGAGCTGCTGAAGGTCGGCTTGCTCGGTGGGTACACGGAGGCACTTCTTCAGTTGGGAGACATGGAACACATCGTGAACGCCTGCCAAGGATGGGGGCAGTTCGAGTTGATATGCCACTTCTCCCTGTCGTCGGAGGATCTGGAAAGGTCCGACGTAGCGGGGTGCTAGTTTGCCTTTCATGTTGAACCTTTGAGTGCCACGGAGGGGAGTGACTCGGAGATAGACATAATCGCCCTCCTCAAAGGCTAGGTCTCTTCGACGGTTGTCGGCGTAGCTCTTTTGCCTAGATTGGGCTGCCTTCAATCGGTCTCTTATGATCTTAACCTTCTCTTCAGCTTCTCTTAATAAATCAGTCCCAAACAGTTGTGACTCTCCGGTTTGATCCCAGAGCAACGGCGTTCTGCACTTACGTCCATAGAGTGCTTCGAACAGGAACATTTGCAAGCTGGCTTGATAGCTGTTGTTGTAGGAGAACTCTGCATATGGTAAGTTCTTGTCCCACATTCCGCCAAAGTCTAGAGCGCAAGCTCTAAGCATATCCTCCAATATCTGGTTGACCCTTTCGGTTTGACCGTCGGTCTGTGGATGATAGGCGGTGCTAAAGTTCAGCCGGGTGCCGAGTTCCTCTTGAAGGTTCTTCCAAAACTTGGAGGTAAACTGACTCCCGCGGTCAGATACGATCTTCTTAGGAACTCCGTGGAGGCACACGATCCGGGTCATATACAACTCAGCCAACTTGGCGACGGTGTAAGTTGTCTTGACCGGAACGAAGTGAGCTACCTTGGTGAGTCGGTCGACGATCACCCAGATAGAATCATGACCAGCTTGGGTCCTGGGCAGTCCCGTGATGAAGTCCATTCCTATCTCTTCCCACTTCCATTCAGGGACCTTGAGAGGTTGAAGAAGTCCGGCAGGTCTCCGATGCTCTGCCTTGACTCGCCGGCATGTGTCGCACTTGGCCACATACTCAGCTATTTCTCTCTTCATGCTGACCCACCAATATTTTTCCTTTAGGTCCTGATACATCTTTGTACTCCCGGGATGGATGGAGTATAGAGTATCGTGGGCTTCTTGAAGGATGAGGGTCTTCAACTCAGGTAGGTTGGGTACGCATACTCGGTTTCCGAACCAGATGGTACCATGCTCGTCCTCGGAAAATCCAGGGGTTTTACCCTTCCTCATGTTCTGCTGGATCTCCAGGATGTCCGGGTCTTCCTTCTGCTTCTCTCGGATCTGGTCTATTAAGATAGGCCGAGACTCCAGGGCAGCGAGGTACGCTCGAGTGGTGATCCCTAGGTTTAGCCTTTCCATCTCCTTATAAAGTAAAAGAGCTTGGTCTTGAATCATGATGGCATTGCAGTACCCTTTTCGACTAAGGGCGTCTGCCACCACATTCGCTTTGCCCGGATGATAATGGATGCCCAAGTCGTAATCCTTGATCAGTTCCAACCATCTCCTTTGCCTGAGATTCAGATCTAGTTGGGTGAATATGTACTTGAGGCTCTTGTGGTCGGTGAAGACCTCACACCGATTCCCCACAAGGTAATGTCTCCATATCTTCAAGGCATGAACCACGACTGCTAGTTCCAGGTCATGGGTTGGGTAGTTCAGCTCGTGCGGTCTCAGTTGCCGGGAGGCGTAGGATATCACTTTCCCTTCTTGTATTAAGACGCATCCCAATCCTTGACGAGAGGCATCACAGTAGACGTGGAAGTCTTTCCGGATGTCCGGTAGAGTCAGAATAGGAGCTGACACTAGCTTCTTCTTGAGGGTCTGGAAGCTTTCTTCGCAGTCGGGGGTCCATTCAAACTTCACTTCCTTCTGCAGAAGTCTGGTCATAGGCTTGGCGATCTTGGAAAAATTCTCGATGAACCGGCGGTAGTATCCGGCCAATCCGAGAAAACTTCGGATCTCGGTCACGGTTGTGGGCTGCAGCCAGTTGGTTACTGCTTCCACGGTGGTTGGGTCCACTGCTATCCCTCCGGCAGATATAACATGGCCGAGGAACTTCACCTCAGACGACCAAAATTCGCATTTGCTGTATTTGGCGTACAACTGCTGCTCCCTTACCTTTCCGAGGGTCAGACGGAGGTGAGTCTCGTGTTCTTCCTTGGTCTTGGAGTAAACGAGGATATCGTCGATGAATACCACGATGAACTTGTCCAAGAACTCCATGAATACATTGTTCATCATGTTCATGAAAAAGACCGGGGCATTCGTGAGTCCGAACGACATCACGGTGTACTCGTAGAGTCCATAGCAGGAGGTGAAGGCAGTCTTGGGTATGTCTTCTTCCCTAATCCTCAACTGGTGATAACCTGACCTGAGGTCAATCTTGGAAAACACCGAGGATCCTTTCAGCTGATCGAACAGATCGTCGATCCGAGGCAATGGGTACTTGTTCTTGATGGTTACGTTGTTCAAGGCTCTATAATCCACGCACATCCTCTTGGTCTTGTCCTTCTTCATGGCAAATATAACCGGTGCACCCCAGGGTGAGGTACTCGGTCGGATGTAACCTTTCTGCTCTAGGTCTTCGATGTTGCTCTTGACTTCGGCTAGTTCATTGGCGGCCATCCGGTACGGGCGCTTGGAGATTGGAGTGGTCCCGGGGACAAGTTCGATTCTGAATTCGATGTCCCGCTTGGGAGGCATTCCGGGTAGGTCTTCAGGGAAGACATCCGCAAACTCCTTGACTATAGGCACCTCTTCAAGAGCTATTGAGCGAAGGGATGCTCCGAGTGGTTTGCGACTGGTCATCCGAAAGGTGACGGCTACGCCTTCAGGATTGGTCACCGTGACGGACTTGTTGGCACAGTCGATCACTCCCTTGTGCTTCATCAACCAATCCATCCCTAGTATAAGGTCGAGTCCGGTGCATTGGATGAGGACTGGCTCGGCTCGAAACAGTATTCCTTGGATGTCAATTTGAACCTTAGGGCTGTATAAGTGGGCTAAGGTCCTATTGCCGGGGGTGGCAATCACCATGGGAATGGGTAGAGGGAGCACGTCCAGTTCGTTTGTTTTCACAAAATTTTCCGAGATGAAGGAGTGGGTTGCTCCAGAGTCAAATAATATGACGGCTGGTACGGAATTCACAGTGAACGTACCGAGCACGACTTTAGGTGTCTCCTGAGCTTCTTCTGCGTTGATGTGGTTTACGCGGGCTCGCACCACCTGGTTGGGTGCCGCGCCTTGGGACTGCTTGGGGTGGGGACACTGGTGCGAGTAGTGCCCCTCCTTGCGGCAGTTGAAGCAGACGATCGGCCTCCCTTGGCGATCCTTCAAGATCGGGGCCTTGGCGGCTGACGTCGGCTGAGCGGCCGGAGCTGGTGGAGCGGGGCGAGGATGATAGGCGGGCGCTGGTGGCGGAGGGACGAAGCGGGGCCTCTGAGAGTTCGCCTGCTGATGCTTGAAGGCGATCATTTTCCTCTTCTTGAGGTCCAGCTTGTTCTGCTCAGTCTCTTGGATGAGCGCTTTGTTGACTAGCCGTTGGAAGTCGGCGAAGTCGGCGGCGACGAGCTGTATGGACAGCTCATCCTTAAGTCCCCGGAGGAACTTGGCTTGGCGGAGGGCGTCGGTGCGCACTTCCTCCGGTGCGTAGCGGGCGAGGCGGTTGAACTCATGGAGGTACTCCATGACGGTCCTGTTGCCTTGCTGCAGGTCGCGGAACTCCTGCTGTTTCACCGCGACGACACCGGCGGGGACGTGGGCAGCACGAAAGGCGATGGTGAACTCCGCCCAAGTCACCACGTGGTCCTCAGGCTGGGACTCACGATAGTTGTCCCACCATTCAGCGGCGGGACCCTGGAGCTGGTGAGTGGCGAAGGCCACCCGCTCCTGGTCGGTGCAGGGGAGGAGGTCAAGCTTCTTTCCGATGGTGCGAAGCCAATCTCCGGCCTCCATCGGGTTGGTGGTGCTCGAGAAGATGGGCGGGCGCATGCGCAGGAACTCCGAGAGTTGCGGAGCGGGCGCGGGTGCTGGTGCGCGAGGGGCGGGTTCCCCGTTCTACAGACGGTCCAACTGAGCCTGTTGGTTCTGCATTTGGGTGAGGAGGGCGGTGATCAGGTGGTTCTGATTTGCCATCATCTCCGCCAAGGTGGGGTGGTTGGCGGAGGGCGACCCAGATTGACGCGGGCCTGTTGCACCCTAGTTGGGTACAACACCCTCGCGTGCGTCGCGGCTTCCTCCTTCACCGTTGTTGGAATCGGTGTTCTGGTGGTCGGCCATCTTCTGAATATTCATAGCGATAAGACAAAAGATGACGAAGCAATAATACAACCACAAATATCATATAAGATTCAAGCACATAAATATATATAGAGTGGTAGAAATTGTTCATTACAATCAAGTTTTTATTCTACCCATGACACACTCGTCGTGGGCAGCACCACATACAAAATTTTTCTTTTATTAAAACTAGCGACTCCTAACGCCTACTCGCCACCGGAGGCGGTCTCCGTGCTCTCGGAACCACGGGTACGCGGCTCCTGAGGGATGGTGGGTTCGAGAAAATTCTCGATGATGGAGTCGGAGACGAGGCCGGGGCGTGGTGTGGGAGCGCTGGTGGAGGGTCTGGCGGGAGAGGGCCGTGGCGGGATCCTCTTGGGGCGAGGGAGGGGCTCACGGATGGGCTTCTTCTTCCTCGGAAGAAGAGGAACCATCTCCGCAATATCCTTCTGCAGCTGCATGATCTTGCGCTGCAACTCGCCATTCTGTTGGATCAGGTTCTTCGTTTCTTCAAGAAGGAACTCAACCGCCTCATGGTGCTCGTCGGCGTCGAGCACAGCCTCGGTATGGAGATCATCCATGGCCTGTAGAAGACGCGACTATCGGGCCATGACCGGATCACGCACGGAGTGAACTCCGAGGTAGATGCTACGGTGGGCTCCGGGAGTACGCTTCAGCACAAGCCGGAAGGATGAGTTCTGAAGACGATCATCGTAGATCATCCTCAACTCCATGAGGGCCTGGAGGGCGACTCGTTGGCACACGACGTCGAAAGTCGGGCCTCCAAGTGCGGTGGTGTAGGGCGGCAGGTGTTCTCCAGAGCCGTGGACGGTGAGGGAGACGTCACAAGGCCCGACGAACTCGTCGGGATACACTCCTTGGAATTCGGGTTCGAAGAGGAACCCGAGGAAGGTGAGCATCATGCGGAGCTCCCGGACGAAGCCCTCGTAGTGGCGGCAGTAGCTGTGGACTTGGTAGACAGGCATCTACAAAACAGCAAGTTGAATAAAAGTGAGGAGAGGAACAAAGTTTATGAAGTAGATTTTCGAGAAATAATTTCCCATGGCTAATGGCTAGGCGGGTCTGTTTGGCTTCCTACAGTCAAGTCGGCTCTGATACCATCTTGTAGCGCCCCGATTTATCAAATCGAGACATTATTGAATTTCCATAGAAAAACAATAATACAAGAGGTTCATCATGCGACAACGTACATACGACAATATCCATGGTACGCAGACCATATTTATTACATCAAAGTCTTGGTAAAAACAGTAATGAAATAATTAAACAGTGGCATGACGAACATCTTCTTCAGGATCTTTCTTCTTGACTGGGTCGCTACTCCAGACCGTCCTCATAGTAAGCATCCTCTGTGGGGTCCAACGGGTATGAGTACAAAAAGTACTCAACAAGCCACCGCAAATGCAAGTAATAATGCAGGATAATAAACAAGGAAGGGTAATGGCTAACATTGCGGCAAAGTACAGCTTCAGTTATTGCATTTAGTGTAATCACATTTTAACCATGCGGAAAGTAAACATGAACATCATCAACATCAACTAACTCGAGGGGTACAGTCAGCCCCACCTCGCTCAACGGTCCTTACATGTCAATCCATCATGCACATACTTATTCAAAGTAAACTAACTGGGGGATGTCACGCAACCCGCCCTTGACCGTGGGCTCGGCTTTTCGAAAAGATTTTAGACTCTGATCAGAGATGTACTACTGTACCCACAAGGCACGCACTCATCCCAAACGAGATGACCCATTTCACGGGAACTCGTGCCAAAACCTCAATATGAGATGTTCCAAGCGATAACCACCCGCTCTAGGTTTCGTCGGCGCGCCGGGCCGCATCCCGGCTAACGTCGCACCCCCTTTTGCGCCACATTGGTACAAGTCACCCGCAGGTGCAACTTGACCCATCTCTAAATGGTGGCCTCGGTTTGGAACAACCCATACCTTAGTTAGGACTTACCCACTAGACTTGTGGTTAGTACGTAAGTGTATTGCAACGGATCCCTCAGACCGGTCCTTATAGTGCCCCGGGTGCTACCGACCAATGCCCTAGCTTGCACCCGGAACCCACCATGCATACACTCACAACCATAATTCATCACCAACAGAATTTCCAAGGATAAGAAGTAACGGGGATCATATAATAGAACCATTTTGCTACGACTCATTTTTATCCTATAGCGATCGTGTCAATACATTGGACACTAGCTAATATCATTGATCATATGGTGACAAGGAGGTTAGGCGAGATAGCATGGCTTGGGTTGCACATCAAGGTCGGGGGATCCTAAATAAATATAATGTAAGGGTTCATTTGACTAATGCATATATATAACCTATGTGTTTTAGCGATAGTTTAATCAAACATGGGTTCAATATGCTCAAAAGATTGGTTTGGTGACTTGCCTTGTTCAGCGAATGGGGAGGGAGGAACTTCCGGGAAGTACTCCGGCTCCTCGGCGACGTCGTAGTCTTTTTAATATAATAAAGCAAAATAAAAAGAACACATTCAATCAAACAATATAACATTACATTAATAGCAAATAAGTTACTGTTGGTTTGATTAAAAGTAAAATAATTTCCATTGTTAAGGTTCTGAAATTTATTTCATAAATAATTTTAAAGGGATTAAAATAAAGGGTTGTCCTTTTTAGAAAACAAATGTTTAAATGTGAATAGTCCCATATTAAGTTCCCTAATAAGTTTTGAAATGAAAAGTTCATGGTAATTTAGTGTTTTGCAGTATATGAATAGAAAGGAATAAATATGAATTTTTCTGAAGTTCAAACATTTGAATTCATATTTTAATCCTAAAGGCATTTAAATATTTATTTGAATAAACATGAAAATGTCAAAGTAAACCTACTGTTTTCATTGCATAAACATGTAGAGAATAATTTTATGAATTTTCTGAAATTGGAATGGTAATTTTTAGAGTTCAAATGCATTAGATATGAATTTTACAAGTTTAAAAGTATTTCTGAAATTCATTTTCAATTTTTAAACTCCTCGGGTCCACGGTGAGCCAGGCCCACGGTGAACCCGCGAACTGTGCGCGTGCGCCGGGTCGATCTGGACCGTCGGATCCAGATCCGACGCGCGAGGGCGAAGCGGGACGCGTTAAAGTGACGTGGACGGCCAGGATTAAAACGTTTGAACCGGTACGCGATGGATGGCTTAGATGCGATGCGGGGTTTTAAATACCAATGAACGCACGAGATCGCACCGTACCGCTTCACTCAGATCCGACGGCCCGGATTAAACCGAACAGATGATTTAATCCCAAGCGTTGGATCTGGATCGCACGGCCAGGATTGAATCCGGCACAGTGCGTGTCGGGGGGGTAAAGTACCCCTTCTTCCCCGACTCCGGCGATGCGACGGTGAGCGATTCCGGCGACGACGAGGGTTATCTAGTCTAGCTAGGACTAAAAACGGAAAGGGGGCACCGAGGGGAACAAAAGGGTACCCTTGCGGTGGTCCGGGGTCGACGGGGTGAGGCCGGTGACGAGCGAAGGCGGTGAAGGCTCTCGGTTCCTCGGCGGGGACGGCGATCCGGCGAGGTTCGTCGTCGACGGAGTGGTGGCCGAGGTCGGTGAGGTCCTGGCGGTCACGACGGTGGCGGAGGCACGGACGGGGACGGTCCGAGGCGACGGCGAGCGGTGGCCGGAGGCGAAACAGAGGGAGTGTGCGAAAAGGTGAAGTGCGGGCGCTCTGCTTGGTTTGGGTGCAATGGGATGCGTGGACCGGACGCGGCGTAGGGCGGTGGTTTAAATAGGGGTACCGGCGGGGGCAGGGAGGGCGCCATCGGGGGGGGTGTGGGTTAACGCCGGCGACGGTTTCTCTGCATGCGGCGACAGCGGGGGGGATTACGCATGGGATTAAATGGGAGACGGGCGACGTGATACGGGGAGTTTAATGCCGGCGAATAAAGGAGGGGAGGGGACCGGCGACGGGCGAATCCGAGGGATTCAATTCAGCCGGCGCCATTTGGGGGCGATGGCACGAGGTTGAAGACGGTTCTGACGAGCGGGGTCCACTGGCCAGCGAGCGCGGACGAGCGAACGAGAGGACTGACGGGTGGGGCCGCGATGTCGGGCGCGCGCGCGAGGGGAGGTAACCGGTGCCGACAGGTGGGGCCGGGCGAGGGTGTAGAGAGGAGGTCACTGACGGGCGGGGTCCACTAGTCAGAAGGCGCGCGTGGGTGGGATTGGGCTGGGCCGGCCGGGAGAAAGAGAGGGGAGGGGGAGCCCATTACTGTTTTAAAACATTTCCGAATAAAAATAATTCCAGAAAATAGATTAAAATCTTAGGGATACTTCCAAGGTTGGTAAAAATTTATAAAAATTCTCAAAAATATATCTTGGTCTTAGGATCATATACAAAAAGTTTCACTTCCTAGTTTGGCCATCTACTCTATGTTGTAGTTAAAAGGGTATAAAAGAGTATTAAAAGTATTTTCAGAAATAATAATTCCAAGAAATTGAATTTAATAATATTTTTATTGTTTTGAAAATTTGGGGTGTTACACTGGACCAACAAGAAATCGTGCAAGCAAGCAGCTAATTGTCTGTTGCTTTAGCCGTGGAAAGTTTTTATCTGCGTAACAGCTTTGTTGACGCCTTTGCTTAACGCTGTAAACATGCAAAAAAAGTGTTCCTAGATCAGGTACTGATGCCCACAAACTAATAATTAACCAAGGAAGCATCGAGCTTACCCACATTGCCATGGAAAGTGGAAACATATAAAATCTTCTGCTTCTGATGGGATCACACTGCATACATCTGGCCGGCCGGGTACTTACGGGGTATTTACGGTGCTTGAGGTGGTATCAGGAGGTACTATATTTTTTAGTGTTAATTTTGGAGGTTATTTTACAGTCTTTGAGAAGATACCAGGCGGTACCACATTTTTCAGTGTTAAATTTTGGTACCTCCTGACATATGAGGTGTCAAGAGGTACCAAAATTAACACTGAAAATATGGTACATCCTCAAGGACTGTAAAATTTCTCTAATTTTAGTACCTCCTGTTACCTTATGTGTCAGGAGGTACCAAAATTAACATTGAAAAATGTGGTACATCTTCAAGAACCGTAAAATTTCTCGTCTTTTTAAACTAAGCCGTCTCTCAGTTAATTTCTTGGTTGTAAAGTTAAAACCTGAATTAAATAAGCATCAGATGAAAATAACGTTTCCAACCATGATAACTTTTTAATAGCACAAAGCGAAAGTTGTGTATAATAAGTTGTGCAACTTTACGGTGTTTTGCTACCCTATCGATCCATTCACCCGTTCCGTATGAGCTTATTATATGGGTGTTACCCCTATTATCTCGTAGAAGTTAATAGTTAAAACTAATCTATTGACTAAATATGTTAAAATAAATAGTTTAAAAAGAAAACTACATGTATAAAGTTTGTTGATTATTTAGGTTCTATTTCGATCTCATGAACTAATTGTTAATACTTAATTTTTAGTCTCTTACTTCATCCAAATAACCCAACTAATTACTAAACTAATTGTTAGTCCATGGGCCAACTAATGGTTAGCCATTATTAGTCCACAAAAATGAACTAATGGGAGCTAATAGGGACCCTTTACTTTTTTTCCGGCTATTAGTCTAAAATATCCAAACATAACCGAACTAATTATTAACCAACTAATCATTAGCTAACTAATAATTAGCTAACTAATAATTAGTTCTAGCTAACAATTAGTTTGAGTCCATCCAAACAGGCCCTTAATTTTTGTAGTGCATGTAATAATTAATATGCTAGTATGCAAAGAAATACATTAATTGTGATATGCATATATGGCTACATGTATTAAAGAAAAAATTAAAATAGGTCACCAATATCAAATTTGAACCGTTATATAATATATATTAGACGATTCACAGAAATTAGAAGCACCATAAAATTCTCTTACGTGAGATAGGTAATTACTGTTTTCCGTTGTTAAGCTTATGCCCCATTTATTTTAGCTTTTTTTTCATAAGCTGAAACAAACAGTGTAATTTATTCTATCAGTTTATTATAATATGAAGTGTATATTATAACAATTTAGCAAACTAGTGGAACTTAGCTTTTTTTAATAAACTAAAATTTTATAATCTAAAGCCGAAATAAATACATACTTAATCAAATTGCTCCGGGTAAATTATCTACGGCATCTTGCATCTGGATTTTTTTCCTAAAAATAGAATCGAGATTGCCCTGGATTTGAGAGAGAGAAGCTTAACGAAGGCGTGATGGCGACGCAAAAGTTGGCGTGCATGCATGCCACCAAAAGGGACAGCAACGAGATGTACCTTTGTGTCGCCTCCGCCGGCTGCTCGTCGGAATCACAGCTGCGTTTCGTTCGATCGAAATCTGCATTTTCGCCGGCCGGCCGGCCGGCCGGTCGCCCAGCATGAAAAGGCGTCGCCTTTGCATCGACTCCTCGCTCAGCTCGGCGGATCAGGGTTTCACTTCCACGCTGCCATTATAAACTAACGATTGCGACTTTAATAACGTATTAAAAGGCTTGTTTGTTTCAGCTTACAGCTATAATTAATTACTTCTAGAATCTGATGCGGAAATAAACGGTCTAGATTTTAGACTTATGTTCTGTTTGGGAGAGCTTCTGGCTGGCTAGATACTTCTAATATCTAGAAGCTCCTCTAAATGATACCTCGGGTAGTCTAGATTTTCAAAATATGTAGAGGCAGCTAGTCTCTCCAAGCCTAGTAGCTGATAAGCTGACCAACCTCAGCTTTTTTAGATTCTGTAGATTTTTATTTACCCACTATGCCACTGAATAAAACCCACCCACCCAATAGCTAGCTACTTCAACCAGCCAGCTAGATACTCGGACTAGCTGATTTTGAGAATCTGCAGCTCCCCCAAACAGAGCCTTAGATTATGTGAATCAATAGTTACAGAATCTAGAAATGAACTGGAATATAGAAGCTGGAAAACATCAGCTACTCAGACTAGCTAGCTGGTAGAAACTGAAATAAACAGTACCTAAGTTTTGATGTTAATATATATTTAGAGTAATTAGTAATGTCTATACGCCCTACTCGCAATCAAATTTTGCATATTAGTTTTATCAATCCGATCTCTCTCAAACTTCGTAGGAGAGATCAAACTAACGACATGCTTGTTTTAGTTTATATCATTTAGAGATTTTCAATAATTAGTTGGTCCGAGTAATTAGTCGTCTGAATATCTAACCGATAACCGATGATAATTTATAGAATTTGGAGAAGCCGGTATTTCTCAGTTTTTGTATTCTAATTTATTTCTAGATTACGCAACTATTGATTCTTACCGTTTGGCTCTAGAATTTAAACTGCTTGTTTTAGATTCAAATTCTCAAAATATTTTAGAACCTGTTTGTTTCAGCTTTTAGTAGCTGTAACTATTTCTAGAATCTAAAACGAAACAAACAGTTTAGATTGTAGACTCAGATTACGAGAATCAGTAACTGCAAAATCTAGAAATGAAGTAGAATTCAGAAGCTAAAAAACATCAAATTCTCTAGATTCTTACCAACTAAATAGTCAAACTATCCAGCTACTCAAACTAGCTGCTAGAAGCTCAAATAAACAGAACCTTAGGGCCAGTTTGTTTCAGTTTTTGACAGTTACAACTACTTCTAGAATCTGATGCGGAAACAAATGATCCAGATTCTAGACTCAAATTGTGAGAATTAATAGATGCAGAATCTAGAAATAAACTAGAATCCAGAAGCTGGAAAACACCAGTTACTCAGGGGCTGTTTATCAACCACATGCTAAACTTTGGCCCCTGTCACATCGGATGTTCGGATACTAATTAGAAGGATTAAAAATAGGTTAATTAAAAAACTAATTGCAGAACCCTTAGGCTAATTTGCGAGACGAATCTATTAAACCTAATTAATCCATGATTTGGCCTCTTAGACTAGCTAACTACTGAGAATCTCTAGCTGCTAGGAGCTGAAACAAACAGATTCTTATTTGACAGAAGGTGAAACAAGTTTTGAGAAATCAAACTATTAACAACGCGAATGAATAAACGTAACATTTGAAAGTTAATAAAATATTTGAAACCGATGCTTAGCCAGTGATCTGTACAGGAGCAAACTGTTGCCGGCGATTGTTTTTCTCGGTACGAATCCACATCACATGGCCTCCCCCGTACGCGCTCTGAAATCTCTGGTGCTGCCGTGAATTGCTCTTGTCCGGAACGCATCTCCTGTTCCCCTCCCTTTCGATTAACTCGAAGCGTTGGACCTCTTGCTTTTACTGCTAGTATTTTTTTTCCCTTTGACCCGTCGATCCCATGCTGCTGCCGTCTACTCTGCTCTGCAATGCCCAATGCACTCCTCACATGAACTCTCTCGTGTAGCCTCTAGCTATTGCAGAGCGTAGTTGTTTCACAAATATTTAAGATACAAGCGCAGTGTTTGGTTGCTTGAACCGAATTCATTCGAATTCATTCATAATGGTTTAGTATAGTTTCGAAAAATAAGTTTGTTTGATTGATTGTACTGTATAAAATTGTTCAGGATGAGTTGGTTCAGTTTTTTAGAATATTCTTTTCAGATACTGAACCATTTTGTATGGTAAAAACAAGTGAACGATGTCGTTAATTCATAATGGTTTAGTATAGTTTCGAAAAATAAGTCTGTTTGATTGATTGTACCGTATAAAATTGTTCAGGATGAGTTCGTTCAGTTTTTTAGAATATTCTTTTCATATACTGAACCATTTTGTATGGTAAAAACAAGTGAACAATGTCGTTCGGTTTCTGTTAATTATGCTAATTATTTATAATTAGTTAAGATTGGTGGTTATTAAGTTTTTTAGCTAAAAAATAATTATAATTAGGTGTTATTAACCATAACTAATCATTATCACGTATCATATTCATATTATACATCCAACCAAATAATCTACTTCTACCACCTCATCCAAGAGATTACTATGTTCGCTATTAATTGAGGTGTTGAATCGATAATTTATATTGTAAATATTTGTGAAATTGCTCCAGCATAGACTCATAACTAATTTAGTTAAACAACAATTTTTTCGTAGCTCACATTAGCTTTTTCAAAACTCACAATCCATTATAGTTTTTTTTAAATCTATAACTCAATCAAATACAATGAGTTCGTCAAAGGTAGCTCGCATTTTGTCCTTTACAAGGAGAATAACCAAATGGACAGTGATGGTTGAATAACAATGACATGGTCGTACATGTTTTGCAATTGAATAACATCACGTTTAGTTTATTTAGCATTTGTTTGAGTTTGACTACCTAGGCCTCGGCGCATTTTGCATTTCTCGATTTGAACGTGTGTTTGGTTTGCTGGATATTCTTTATATGGGATATGATGATTCTTTTCAGTCAATCAATTGGTTGGAGGGTGAAAGTTGATGGAATGATCACCGAGAAAAATATTCCTTTAATATACTAGATGAAAGGGTTTATTTTTTTTCTGGATGAACTCATTCAATATTGAACGGGATAATACGTCTATTAACGTCAAGATTTAGTTGCATTTCTCGATTCGAAACACTAACCTTGTTTTGCTTGCTTAGATCTCGCACAAGGTGACAAGGACACCTAGAGTGTGTTTGACAGGGTTACAGCTCTAGCTTCTTTATCCTGTGAAGCTGGAATCAAGCCAAATACTTTTCCTAAAGAGTGGATCCCGCTGAAAGCACTCAAAAAATGAACTAAAGTGGTGAAAGTCTAATCAGCTTTAAGAGTTCCACTCCAGCTTCAATGTGGATTTCAGAATCAAAGTTCTACCAAACAGGATTGTTCAGTTTTTCCCCCTTCGATCTTGATTCAGTCGTCGTGTTTGTCTTTCAGACACGTGGTCAATTCGTTCTTGCGTTTCTCGTAATCTGCGCTGCTCAAATTCAGACGAGCTCGCGACGAGAGCAAGCAACGAACTGACGAAACGAGCGATGGATCGAACAGACGAGAAAAATATTTACAGTGCTGGTGCAGATCAAGCAGGTCCCTTTTCATCCAAGATTTTGACATGGATCAACGAACGTTGAGACTTGAGAGGAACCGCACCTTAGCCTAGCCTAGCTTAGCTTAGCTTAGATTGATCGGAGCTAGCTTACATTGCCCTGAACCTAACGTTAATCTTGCTGGATCTTGACCTCGATCCATGGATGATGGGATCCAGCTACGGCTAGGAGCATGACCTGATGAGGCCGAGATTGTAGAGGAACTTCTCCGACCGGGACCTGATCATGTTGCCGAGCGAGCGGCGGCCGTCGCGTCCGGTGGGCGACTTGGGCCCGCCGCCGCCGCCGCCTCCGGCGGCCGCGGCGGCGGCGTCCTCTCGGACGAACAGGATCTGCTCCCCGATCTCCGAGCGCACCGCCTCCACGGCCTGCGCCTGCACCGGCTCCCCCGACGCGTCCACTACGTAGAACACGTTCGCCGCGCGCGCCTCCCGCGTCGCCACCTCGGCGTGCGTCACCGACAGGCCGTGCTCCCGGAATATCCGCGTCACGTCCGACAGCAGCCCGACCCTGTCCTCGCAGCACAGCTCCAGCCTCAGCCCCTGCAATGCCACGACCACCCACACGCCGATCGACTCCGTTATCAAATCCGGTTTACGTACAATCATATTGTCCAGGCCCCGATCTGGGACGGGAGTAATTGGGATGACCGGTGTCAGTGCGGTGAGCTGGAACGTGTGGTGAACCGTACGTAGTACGTACCTCGGTGTTCCTCCGTTGGATGGCGGTTTGGAGGCAGCGGGCGAGGCGGTCCCGCTCGTCGCCGGAGACGATGGGGATGTCGTTGAGGCGCCTGATGTAGTACTCCTGCAAAAGATTTCGCCGGCCGGCGAGGAGAGACGCTGTATCATCAGCAATTCGGCAGCAGTCACTCGCGCGTGCGTAACTCTGTCTTTGTACTGACATGGAGATGCAAGTGAACATGCATGCAGCTGCAGCTCCTGTTGGAGCTAGCTCACACAAAACTAGGATAAATCCGGCCGTCACATGGCGAGATCTAGCAGTATCTATGTATCAGCAGCAGCTCTGTGCATGGTCTAGTACTGGTCAAATGTGAGCTCGGATACCGAGGGCCATCTTTGGAGCTCGCACAGTGGAATGGTGGCTAGCTCGAGTAGTTTTTTGTGTGAGAGTGTGCTGTGCAGTGCAGCGATGTAACAGTCTCAGGCAGGGCAAAGTGGAGAAAGCCTAGCTGCTACGACGAATGTGTGTTGTGGTACCTGGTACGCCTCGGAGCCCTCGGAGATGACGGTGCCGTGGAAGACGACGTACTGCATGTCGGTGAGGGTGCAGACGGTGTCGAACAGCAGCTTCGGCCGGTCGCGGCAACGGACGTTCACGAGGGTGTAGTCACGCTCGGCGCAGTTCACCACCTCGACGATCGGCCGGCTCCGGCCGTCGTCGGCCTCGGCGGAGGGCTCGCCGCTGTCCTCGCCGCCGCGGAGGGCGACGCGGTCGTCGTGCATCATGCGGTGCAGCCGCCGCGGGCCGTGCGCGGCCACGCGCGCCGGGATGGCGGCGCGGGCGGCCTTCTTGTCCCGGCTGCTCCCGCGCAGCACGTGGCGGAGCAGACGCTTCACCGTGTCCAGGCGGTCCTGGTCGTCGATGGCGCCGAGGGTCTCGGCGTCCGTCACGTACACCAGCGCCGCCATGCGCGCGTCGTGCGTCCAAACCTCCGACGCCACGATGTTGCACTTGAGGTCGGTGAGCACGGCGAACACCTCGGACAGGAGGCCCGGCCGGTCCCGGCCGATCAGCTCTATCGCCGTCTGCGCCGCCTCCGCCTCGACCTCGACGCCGACCGACCGGTCCGGCGCCCGGAAACTCAGCGACCCAGCTCCCAGCGACTGAAACGAAATCAACACGGCCAAATTACTCAACCCCGTCCTCCACATCACATCCTACAGAAATACACAATTGCAGAATGCAGAGCAAGAAACGTGCTTGCTCTGCAGCTGCTCTGCTCTGTTCTTGGAACTGAACCATTGCCCATCTGCTATAAACACCATCTTTGATTTCAGAGCGAAGGAAACTGCTAGGATTGATTCTTTGTACATTACCAGTTCAATTCTGTCGATGACTTGGCCATCATAAAGTTTGTTCCCATCCTGATCCACGACATGGAACACTGCACAAAGGTGAACAACACACACAAAGCAGACGCCACACCACAACATCAAAAGATTGCAAGATGACATTTTTACATCTGCAAGAGCTATTAGATCAGAAAAAAAAAGGCACATGCTTTCCCCTCATCCTTAATCTTTCTACGAAAGGGGGGGTTTCGCAAAGAACTCACCATCCATGAACCACTCTCCATCTGAGGAAATGTAGGCCCTCTTTATGGTCAGCTTCAGATCGGTCAGCACCTGAACTACCTCCAGCAAGGTCCCATACTTGTTTGCACTGTCGACCTGCACACAGAAAGAGAACCTCTCCAGTCTAAAGTCTAAACAAACAAACAAAAAAATCTGCCAAGAAATGCTCTGAATTTTTATCCGATGAGAGAATTTGCAACAAGCAAGAACACAGAGCAAGCTCAGAGGCTGAGTTGCTTGCCTTGACCAAGGTGGCAGTCATGTCTGAGGTGTTATCCACGGTGACCCTGCAAGTTATTACCAGAGGCCAAGAACAAGCACGGTTAACAAGGTCAAAGGGCGGCAGGAAGAAGAATCCCACGGGGAAGGAGGCCGGAGATGAGAAATGAAGAGAGACGACTAATGACCTGGGAGGGTTCATTCTAATGACGAGCTTCTCGAACTCATCGACCACCTCAGTGCTTGGAGACCCACAGGCCATCATTGTGCAAGGACTGAACCTTAATTTGTTCTCTTGCTTACAACAAGAGAGGAGAGGAGAAGAAAGAGAAGCTAGCTAGGGAATGTGGTGAGAGAGAGAGAGAGAGGCAAAAGGGATACTTCCCCTTTGCTCCTCCCAATCTAAGTGTATAGTAGTACTTGCTGTGGGATGGTGGTGCTGGTGCTGGTGGTGGTGTAGTGGTGTCCCTCTTCTTCCTCTGAACTTCTGAATGCTGAAGCAGCAGCAGCTCACCTATACCTAGTATATATATTTGCTCTTGGGTGAGGAGGACATGGATGGATGCCTACTTGTGGATTTGTGTGGTTTGGCTTGGTGTCCCTTCACTGGTTCTAAGGGAGATGTTTGGTTGTGGGGGAGAAGACCATCCCAATGGGGGTGGGGGCTTGTTTCTGTGCCTGTCCATATTGGACATGGTTGCTTGTTACTATATACTGATCCCCATGGTGGGATCCACCATCATCTTGATGATCCTAGTAGTTGATTTCATTGCACACTCATGTCTCTAGTATCATTTACTGTATATCCAGTTATCCACTGTGGCATCTGCTTGCTGTATCAGCAACATGCATGTTTTCACAGTCTGTGTCATGGACTACCAAGTCTAATTTCTACATGCTGTCACTAGTCCCTACTCCCTAGCCCCTACCATGGAGCCACTACATTGAAGTTGAACAACAACAGATCATGAGATGAGATGAGATGCCCTAGTTTAAGATTAGGGCAT
The DNA here is from genome assembly GCA_019279435.1 of Zizania palustris. Taxonomy (NCBI): domain Eukaryota; kingdom Viridiplantae; phylum Streptophyta; class Magnoliopsida; order Poales; family Poaceae; genus Zizania; species Zizania palustris. The sequence continues at coordinate 70,610,117 of JAAALK010000290.1, read as the reverse complement.
AGATGCTTTCAGACTTCAGAGGGATATGTATGCTCTGTCAAACTGAAGAAGCATTCAAAGTTTCAAGGTGTTCTTCTCAGATGAACCTGCACGGCAATTGCACTCGATCTTGGATACTCTACTTAAGTGAGATTATGTCATTGGACATTGCTAGTGCTTAATTAACCTATGCCGAAAAATCAAGGAGAGGATGCCCCCATTGTATGAATTATCATAGCTAAACTTTGCAAAAAGGTCAACCGTTGACTTTTTTTTGCTCTCTCACTCTCTCTGCCTTTCTTTACTCATAGAGAACTTGTTCCCTTGCAACTTATATATAAAAATGACCATGGAGTGTAGTACTAAAGGCGTTGATGTGAAAGGATGTGAGTTAGCTAGCACCAAATCTCCTTAGAACTCTATTGTTAAGCGTGCTCAGATGGAAGTAGTATCAGGATGGATGACCTCCTGAGAAGTTCTCGTTCACATCTCTAACACACCCATAACCTTCAAACAAGGTTTGGGCCATGTGGCCTATTTAAAAAAAACTCATTGATATAACTCCGGCTCCAAGATACATGTTACATTTAGAGTTTAAATTACAAAATGAAGTGGTTTAAATTTCTAATTTTAGTTCAAAATATAAATTGATGTCACAACTAAATACTCTTAATCTACCGCAACCTCTAATCCAAGATGATTTCTTAAAACTAAGTTTGACCGTCTGAAAAAAAAGCTTAGATCTAGAGAGCCATGTGAAATGAACCTAATCCTCTAACAACATGGAATATGCCACTTAACTACCGTAACTGTCATATGATAATTGAACAATAAACACAAAGAATGTTACGTATTAAGGCTCCGTTTGGATAGACTAAAATTAAGAGGTAGCTAACTAATAACTAGAGCTAATTAATAATTAGTTGACTAAAAATTAGTATTGCATGTTTAGATATTTTGGACTAATACGTGATTAAAGTCGATTTTGCCCCGCTACAATAATCATGTTACAATAGTGTAGGGAGAAAAATAATTTAAGGGTCATATTAGCTCAAATTAGTTCACTTCAGTGGACTAATGGACTAACCATTTATTAACCAATGCTATTCTACACCGACATAGAATGTGAGGTCGGGATTGGGTGAGGCGTGGGGGCACGCTGGATGAGGTGGGTACGATTGGGTTGATCGGTGTAAAATAGCATTCTACACCCATACTGTAGAATAGCGTTCCCACTTGGTCCTATTACTTTTTCATCAAGATTAAGAAAAAAAACCTACCACAGTTATTTTGTCGGAAAAATTACCTCCAGACAATGCGATCTCAAGCAATTGATATCCAATCAAACGGGCTGCACGAAAGGGAGAAAAAAACACTGTTTGCTCCACACATCTCAACAGGATCAGCATCAGCGCGTGACAAATGCGGAGATTTGAGCGGTAGGAAATGGTCCCTGATTTACCCCTGTTGCTGAGCAGTGTTAGAAAATTCCAAGTCATATATTTGCTACTAACCGGGTGATAGTAAAAAAAAATAGGTGTGTATATATTTATATATATATATGAAAATGAGTGGACACATCTCGATCTCGATTTCTTTCTAAAGAGGATAGTTTTATTTCTTACGTTTTTATATATATCATTAAAAACTTATTATTTTCATATATGTCGCTGCTTCAATTTTGTGTGTTCATACTCAGCGTTTGTTTTTTTTGAAAATACCAAAACTGCTCTTAGTTTACTAAAAATCAAGGATGATTTAAGCTCTGTGATCAGCTATCACTTGCTTGAGTTGGTACATGCATATTAATCACTCATTTAATCCGGTTGGAAGCAAAATTACCTATCTAGTATTGTAAGTTAATGATAGTTTTGTCATTTTGAAAAAAAACATTGACTAACGGTCGAAACTAATGAAAATGTCATATACGAGCATAAAAAAAATAAAGTAGTAACATATATGAAAACAACAAATTTTCAGCGACATATACGGAATTTTCTTGGAAAACAAAGAAGCATGTTTTTTTAAGAATCTTGTGTCCAACTGTCCATGTTGTTTTATGTGACAGTTCATTACTATAAACTCTAGATTATATTCGGTAGCAGCAGATTTCCCCAATGAGCAGATCTGGCAATAGCAATGCACACTTCCACTTTTGCCCATTCCAACCTTTCCAAATTCAGGATTTCCATTGTACTTAAGTTCAGCTTTGGATTTGATTAGGTTATCTCAGTAGAATCTTCCTTTCATTCGTGCCCCAGTTGTGATTTTGCATCTCCATTGGCTTGGTTGATTAATCAACTAGCTAGATCGTGTGCACGATCCAAATTTGATTGGATTATGATTTTATGAGTGGCCATTTGTTTCTCATAAAGCTGTATCGATCTTAATGTCATGAATCATTTAGACAGTGTTTGGTTAGCTGAATGAAATTGGACAGTATGAGATGGTCCTGAATAGATTGATTCAGGATGAAATAATGCTGGATAAGATGGTACAAGTAGATTGTTTGGTTGGATGTATGATATGATACATGATAATGATTAGTTATAATTAATAACATCTAATTATAATTGGTTTTCACTAAAAATACTCAATAACCACTAATCCTCGTTAATTATAAATAATTAGTATATTTAACAAAAACTGGACGACATCGTTCACTTGTTTTTACCACACGAAATGATTCAGCATCTGGAGAGAATATTCTGAAAATCTGAACCAATCCATCCCGATGGTTTCGTACAGTACATTCAACCAAACATACACGTTTTTCGAAACTGTACCGAACCATCGATGATGAATTTGGTTCAAGCAACCAAACACTACCTTAGGTTTTATTTGCAGATGTATCATATCATATGTTTACAGTACCACCTAAAAATATCAACATTGTCTATCGGATGGGTACAGGTATCTGATCCAATGGTTATGAGTTCATGTTTAAATTTATACTTATGTGTTTATATGTTCAGGTATTTAGTTTAGGTCGAGCCGGGTGTGAGTGAGGTTTAGGTCTTGTTTGGGATTGTTTTGCTCCACGTTTTATAGATCTGCTCCATAAACGTCTAGCCAAACGGGTTCAGATCTCATTTTTTGGATCACGGAAAATATAGATACATGACTCCGCTCCACATTTTTTGTGGAGCACCTCAGGAGGTGCTCTGCGGATTCAGTTTTTAAAACAAAACGTAGAGTTCGGAGTAATTTACTCACTAATATTATTATAAACTTACCGGTTTATTTTTTAGTTGCTATTTATTATTTTTATGTAGTACCTTTATTAACGCTTAAATGACACCATTAACTTTTATCATAAACTTTGACCATTCGTCTTATTGATTTTTTTGAAATATCATTTTTATTATAATTTGTTTTATTATTGAAGGTACTTCTGCATATTTATATATTTTTTTGAATAAGACGAATAATCAAAGTTTATGATAAAAGTCAACAACGTCGTTTAAAAGTTAATGAAGAGAGTACTAAGTTAATACATTTCACATAATAGATATGAACAATAATATAATTAAAGATTCACAAATAAACTCCGGGGTAAAATAGTACATTCCTACCAAATTCTATCATTCTTGAATCTTAATCCCCTCTGCAAGCCAAACAAGTGCAAGTACTACATAGTGGAGTAGTAACTCCACTCTAGATTTAATTCTAAGAGAATTCCGTAGAGAAGAACAAATTTTAAGGTAGTAGAGTAGTCCCAAAGACACTTACCTAACTATCCCCGCTTTTGCTTTAGATTGATTTTACATCAACTCCCGCTTCAACTTTTGCAAACCTATCGTTTTTGAGTGATTTTACGATTCTCGAGGAGTTTCTCATTATTTTTCTGTCGGGTTAGAAAATTAGTTTGATTTGAAACTCTTGGGTTTCACTCGAGTATATTTAAAAATGTTTTATAGGTTTATTTTACAGACGAGTTTGCTCTAAACCTAAAGATGGCAATGAGTCTATATTCATCGGGTTTGACTATCTCAAATCTATACCCGTTAGAAAAAAATCTCCCTATCGGATAACCCATATATACATGCGGGTACCATTTCTCCTCCAAACCCATACCCATCGGGTAAAATATATCCATCGGATACACATACCCATCAATAAACACCACACACAAAATATGCTAACAAATAACAATTGTATATCTATCCCCACAAAAACAATGTTTCACCTAAATAGATCGATCAATCATTCAATCATAAGATCAAAATTACATATATAAATAAACTCTCAAACATAATACATCAATGATTTAATCCACAACAATAGCAACAATAATTTAAACTTTCAAAAATATAATTTATTGGGTGATGGGTACCCATCGGGTAATGGGTATGGATATTAAGAAACCATACTCATACTCGCGTACCCGTTGGGTACTATTTTTTCCCATTAATAGACCCGCGGGTGAGCAATTTTACCCGTATATCTATCCTAATAGGGTAAAATCCCATCGAGTTTTGGGTTTCGAGTACCCATTGCCATCTTTATCTAAACCTGCTTCTCCCTTTTGTACATTTGTCTGAACATTAGCAGAAACATGTGGCTGACTAGCAGAGTAGCACAGCCAAGTGCTCCGTTTTCTTCAGGGGTTCTTTGCCAGATGCAACGAATTGCAGCAGAATTTCCGCTGCCAATGTGCATGGTTGGATTTTTCTTATACAATTTCAGCAATTTCGGTTTATTTGAAAGTTACGTAGCGGGGATACAATACAAGAACTTTCAAGAGGCCGGTCACTCATTCTAATACTACTCTTCGCCTGAGCATGTTAAGCTTGAAGTTCTAATAGCATCCGATGCTAAGTTGTATACAAGAACTTTCGGGAGGCTACTCTCGCCTGATCACGTTAAGTTTGGAGTTCTAATAGGATCCGATGCTAAGTTGTATACAAGAACTTTCAGGAGGGTACTCTCGCCTGAGCACGTTAAATTTGGAGTTCTAATAGGATCCGATGCTAAGTTGTATATAAAAACTTTCAGGAGGATGCTCTCGCTTGAGCACGTTAAGTTTGGAGTTCTAATAGGATCCGATGCTAAGTTCTATACAAGAACTTTTAGGAGGCCGATCACTCATTCTAGTACTATTCTCGTCTGAGCACGTTAAGTTTGGAGTTCTAATAGGATCCGATACTAAGTTGTATACAAGAACTTTCAGGAGACCGGTCACTCATTCTAGTACTACTCTCGCCTGAACACGTTAAGTTCAGAGTTCTAATAAGATCCGATGCTAAATTGTATACAAGAACTTTCAGGAGGCTGGTCACTCATTCTAGTACTACTCTCGTCTGAGCACGTTAAATTCAGAGTTCTAATAAGATCCGATGCTAAGTTGTTCGTATTTTTTTCCACGGTTTCAACAAATTTAAATCGGTTTGGCGACCTCCGGCTGGTCGGCCGGCATCCATCGACCGGCGACGAGAGCACGGAAGAGAACAAATGAGAAAGCATAGCTTCGTTTTGAGGAGTTGCTTTGCATTGCACGGCTGGTCTCTAGCTCGTACGTGCCCTGCTTTTGCTTTCTGCGGAAAGCTTGCCTGTACTTTCAAAGTGGAAACCAACCGGTGTACCGCCTTGCCATGTTGCGCTTGTTTTTGTTTGTGTCTAGCTGCTACAAGAGCATGTTCTTTTCAGTTTTTTTGTAAAGTTACCTAAAACTAAAATAAACGGTTCGGATTCTATATTTAGATTATGAGAATAATTCTAGAATCTAGAAATAAATTAGAATCTAAACTATCTTTTTCAAATTTTCACCAACTATATATTTAGACTATCTAGCTACTCAGACATAGAGCCTGTTTGGATGACCATTACTTATTTTAGGGAGTCCCAAACAACCTTCTTATGAGGACTAAATTTTAGTATGTCACTTTAATGTTGCTTTTAGGGACTAAAAGTATCCTTCATTAAATGATGTTTAGTTCCTACATCAATAAAAGGAAATTAAACTTTAGTTCATATAAAAATAAGTAAGTTTTAGTTCTTAAAAATAAGCAAGGTCATCTAAACAGGACCTAACTAGCTACCAAGAAATCTCTAACAGTGAGAAGATGAAACAAACAAACTTGACATGTATAGTGCAGATTTTATATCTAGATTATAAGAATCGGCTGCTGCAAAATCTAAAAATGAATTGAAATCTAGAAGCTACGAAACACATATTTTTTAAAATTCTCATATACTCATACTATATAGCTACTTAAAAATATCTAATAACTAGAAGGTGAAACAAACAATCCCTAAACAGCAAGTTACTTTACTCTCTAAACAAGAAAGCTCGCAAATCAGATGTTTTACTCTAGCAAGACAGTTGCCCTAACTACTCATTCGACCTTAAAAGAAAAATAGAAATTTGTAAACATACCATTATAATTTTCTATAATTTGAAAAATGTTAATATTAGTAATTGTGGTAGGTGTCATCTGTCAGTGACGTACACACCGATAATATATTTCAAAACTATGAAAATTGTAATGGCAAGGAAAATTTAACCCGAAGAAAAAGATCACAAATTGGATGTTTTACTCTGAAAGGCAGCCGGCCTCACTATTCTTGACGACCATGGAGAAAAACCGTAGCAAATTGAATATCTCGATTTTTTTAATAAAAAAACTAACCTGTCTGGGTCCAACCCTAGGCCGTTGGATTGGGGTTTGAAGCACTGTAGGCCGTCAGATGCTCCTGTCAAGGCATCTCCACACATCGAGTCAAAGTCAAACACATCCCCATGTGAATCCAACTGAAGCTGGAATTCAACCTTGAGTAAATCCTTAGTCCAAAAATCAAAAAAGCTTCAAGTTGCAGCTCAGCAAGAGCACTCTTGAGGCCAGTAACAAGTTAATTAACTAGGGATGCAAAGTGCTAAACCATATTATAGGTTGCCTAAGCACGCAATTTACAGAAGAAAACTGTAGATCATATCAGAGTAGGCAGTAATCAGCTGTCATCTAGCTGTTGCTTGGTGCACTGAATATGACCCAAGAGTCAAACATGGAGCAGAGCAAGTAGGGGATGCAGCAGGACAAGGACTCTGAAAAACCTAATCAATCCACGCTATCTGAGAGCTACTGCTCTGCTAGTGTGCTGCCGGTTAAGCCAAGAGGCCACGAGATGATCAGAGATCCAGAGCTACTACTCACTAATCAAGTCGTGTCCTCGGCGACAAGACAAATATTCTCTCCTGTTGCGAGAGACGAGAGAGCTCAATGCTGCCACAGGCCGGCCAACCAGCATCCGAGAGCAGCAGCAGGAGGAAGAAGAAGAAGCAGCCATGGCAATGGTGCAAAGATCGATTAAAGATGGCCATCCCTATTGGCCACATGGATGCACAGTATAATAGCATGCACTTAAAAACTAATCTGCTTGATTCCTTTTTGGAATTGTTAGTTCTTTAAAAAAAGTTGAGTTTTTTATTTGTCAAGGATAAATATTAAAGAAAAGATGAGAATATATAGAGATTATGAAACGAGTTGTATTTTAAATAAATTTGTAAGGTTAAAACTATTTATATAAAAAATTAGAGCAGGGCTATGGCGGAGGTGACGAGCTATGCGTAGATGCTGAGATGCAGCAGACGATTGGAGATTCCCAATGCTGGCATGGAATCTCCTGCTCCCAGAGCTTGATCCCGTCGGCGTCGGGCTCCGGACCCGCCCGCTCGGCTCGGCTCCCCTGTCAGCTGTGCGCGGCCATGCCGAGCGCATATGCTGCTCGCGTGCGTGCCCGCAGCGCGAATCTATGCGCGATCCGCGGCGCGCGGTGGCTTGCTGTTGTCGTTAACGGTGGCGGCGACCGCGACCGCGACCGCCGTTGCTCTCTTCTGCTGCCAAGGGGAGCCGCCAGCCGCGGCGTGCGTGCGTGCATGTGCGCGCGCGCGCGCGGCGCGGCAGGCGGCAGCGGCGGCACCGCGACGACGCCGTGGCGGCCCAGACAAGGCAGGCCTTCTTGGGCCAAGGCCCCATGTACTGTGCTTATCCAGCCTAAGTACGAATCGATGGCCGCGTAGACGAGGCCTACTTCTTTCGTCCACGTCGCCGTCTGCAACTCTACGCACGCCACGGCTGCGGCGACCGGCTGGTCTCTCCCTCGATCTATCTCGTCGATCTCTTTCCGCCGAAGCGCTACCTCGTCTCGGATTTGGCTCGCTGCAAGGTATTCTCTCTCCTACTCCTCCTTCTGCTCCTCTTCCCGCTTCTTAGCCGGCGTAGACTGGAGATCCGCCCGGACTTGGTGATAGAGCTGTAGCTTGGTCAGATCCAAATCAATCTTTTTTTCTCCAATTAATATTTCCAGATTGATGTGGATTTGTTTGCTGCGTGATTGAGTAGTACCAATTTGATTTCCGTAAGATTCGGGGGTTCAGCTCAACCCCCATAACCACGTTACTACGTTAGATCCCCTTTATCGTTGTTGCCTGCGCAAAGGAAAATTAAAAGGTCCAATTTTGGGTCTCTGTGATGCCAAAGAACCTCAAATCACACTACTCACTGTGCCATATGCTTGTGGATCTAGACAGAAAGATATAGTAGTGATAGGGTGATACTTTGGAAATCTGTGTCTGCAGGGAGATTTGTGCAATAAGTTATCGCTTCTTGGATTTATAAGATGGAGGGCCTGAGTTGGAGAACGGTGTGCGTCTTGGTTCTCTGCACCATGACATTCTTGCACCCAGCTGCGGCTATCCGCTTTGTGATTGACAGGGAAGAGTGTTTCTCGCATAATGTGGAGTATGAGGGGGATACAGTTCATGTATCATTTGTGGTGATCAAGGCTGAAACCCCTTGGCATTATAGTGAGGAAGGAGTGGATCTTGTGGTAAGTGGTTAACTTCTCTTTCATCTGTGTATACCATACATGAATTGGCATCGTGTAATGTATTGCGTATTGCAGTAGCTTTACATTCTAGCTTGTTGATCTGTCCTGTTCAACGCAACAGTTAATTGAAAGCATACTTTTTCGACCTTTAACAGAAAATTCAAATTTTCTCTTAACAAATTAGATTAGAGTAGAATTTCTTCCTGAAACATGGATGAGAGAGTATAAGCTTTTTAAACCCTGAATTATTATCTTTACAACTTTGCATGTGTAAACCAGATTATTAATTTATTCTGAAATTTTTAATCAAACTTATTTTTTTACCGTTGAGCTCCAATTAATTATTGAGTTTTGCATATCACTGCTGTACAATACAACCATCATCAAAAAATTATTTGGCTGGTGAGAGGCTGACAGCTTTAATCTTGTTTTGTTTATTCCACCGAGACTTACTTCTAGGGTCCTTTCTTTCTTTAGCTACAAACATAGATTTATTTTGCCAGGAACTCTAGTTTCAGTTACTAAATTTTTCCTTGCTTTCTTTTGCTATGATCATGGTTTTGTTGGAATAGATGGATGTTTTGAACACACCAGTTAACTAGTTTCTCCTTGGGGTTTCTTAGGCTCAGGCTCATCAGTTAGTGTGCTCTTAGTCCTCCTTTCTACTGGAGTGCTTCTACAACAAATACATTGTTTGCCAAATGATGCATCTGCATCAATTGTACTGGCACTCAGCTGTCCTGCGAATTAAAACATGCTGTTAGCAACCTATTGTTATTGTACTCACTACCTACGATGTTATGTATAACATGGTCCATCCTGATCAATCACAGGTTAAGGATCCTAATGGTGCTCAAGTCCGTGATTCTCGTGATAAGACTAGTGACAAGTTTGAGTTCATAGTTCAGAAGAGAGGTGTCCATCGCTTCTGCTTCACCAATAAATCCCCATACCATGAAACTATTGATTTTGATGTGCATGTTGGTCATTTTTCATATTTCGAGCAACATGCCAAAGATGGTAAGAATTTCTGAAGTTTCTCTACTTCGGCTAAATCATAAGTTACTGTTTCGTGTCCAACTAATCTTCTCTATAATGGATGCAGAACATTTTGCACCTTTGTTTGAGCAAATAGCTAAGTTAGATGAAGCACTTTACAACATTCAGTTCGAGCAGCACTGGTTAGAGGCCCAAACTGACAGACAGGCTATATGTAAGTCTTCTCTGTTACCATGTCATGAAAATACTATTTTAAATTTTAAATTTTTAACTATTGTTTATGTTTTGTTTACTAATATAAATTGATTCTCATTGAGAGATACACTATACACTCTGGTTAGCTAAAAGGCACTAGCAATTACCAACTAGCTTGCCAATAGCTCTACAAGTTGTTATGTAGATTTCTATGTGTTCATTTGATGACCTAAAAATGGAACAGTGCTTCTGAACCCTTCACTGGAGTGATATGATACCATTTCTTGGCTTCATACTTCATGGAGAAGTCTGGGGAGTATCAATCACATTCTTTTCTCAAGTGCTTGCCTTTTGGCTGTTGGTTGACATGTGCTTTTTGATAGTTGTATCTACAATGTATGAGCTCAGGATTACTACCCAAGAAACCATGCGTTCTTACTATCTTTTCTTGGTTTCCCAGCAGCTTATCTCTTTCAAGTTGAATATCATCACATGAGCAGCTAATCTTGTCTTTCCTGATGTGCTGCAGTGAACGAAAACATGAGCAGGAGGGCTGTCCACAAGGCTCTATTTGAGTCAGCAGCGCTGATTGCAGCCAGCGTTATTCAAGTCTATCTATTGCGCCGCCTCTTTGAGCGCAAGTTGGGGACATCTAGGGTCTAATACTCAAGTAGCATCTCTTCCTTACACTCGTCATCCAAACTAAACTGTAATTCTGAACTGCATGGTTGCTAGATCACCTGTTACATGTCGTGGGTTTCCTGTTTCATAAACCTTTATTATGATCACATAGATGTTTCCTGGAATCTAATACTGTCAGCAGCGCACACTGTGTTTTCTGCTACAATTTTTCACTCCACACATCACTGATAGTTTAGCCTCACTGATGGTACAGATTCCATGAACAGATGCAATCGTCCCATGAATTGTAGCTGGGTCAATTGGAACAGTTTCTTCTACCACTGAAAATTGTTGCTGCTAGCGACAGATATCTGGCAAAGCACAAGTGAGATTGGACTATATAAGCATTGCCAGTCAAACCTCACACTCTTTGTATCGGGTTGATGTCACACAAAATATCAGTCGAACCACATGCGTTTGGAGCCCCTCTGCAAGCAGTTGAGCATCCAACCACCCCATCCTGAAATCAGTTACTGGTAGATTCTTCAGACAAACATGTATGGTTTCTTGCTAGACTTAATCAATTATTTTTTCATTCATATCAACGAAAAAAATAGTATTATGAAATAATTTGTATGGAATAGGTAAGAGGCATTGAATAAATAAAATTTCTTGATTTATGAACTAAAGACAGGTAAGTAGGTAAAAATTAAGTTTTTTTTTTAAGACAAGGTTAAATGGCTGGAAGTAAAGTTTTTTAGGATGAAGGGAGCGCGGATTCACATCAACAAAATGGCAGTAGTGACCAATTGAGAGCAACTTCCCCTGCATTGTGGACCAGTTGAAATGCTGCAGAGCTGTTCTTGTGTGAGCATCCAGAACAGGTGCATGCTATAAATTTGTGAAAGTTACTGATGAACCAAACGGATTTAATTCAGCACTACAACTAGTATCAGTACTGGTAGACAGACACATGTACAGTGCAGAGTATGCTCCCCCAGCACATGGACCGATCAAACATGGCATCGACCTCATCCACTTGTAGAACTTCTTGGCCGCCCAATCAATGGAGCTAGCTAGCTCACAGATCTGCTTGTACAGCTCAATATGCTTAGCAAGGAGGTAAACGAAGACGAAGATGGCAGACAGCTCAGAACTGACTTAGAACTCGCAGCTGTCTAGCGTCGTCGGCGTGTCCGTGTCGTGCGGGGCCTCTGCTCTGGGCGCCAGGGCTAGCCACGACTCATGAGACGTGCGGGCCAACGCGGCGTGGTGACGGCGAGGCGCGGGCGCGCGCACGCCGGGATTGGCCGCGCGCGCGCGCGCTCGCGGCACGCGGTTTTGGTGGGAGCGAGAGCCACGGCGGCACGGCGCCCACCCGCCCGCGATGCGCATTGAAGGCAACCTCGCGAGATCGCGTCTGTGAGTGCCGGACCACCGCCATTTGCAGAATTCGGAATTCCGGATGATTACTCATTGAACTATCATTGATATACCCGTAGTTGTAATTGTAAGTAAAAAAACTTCCAAACTCTAAGAGTGATAGCAAGTTAAAGGTACATTTGTTTCAGTTTTTTAGTAGCTAGACGATGTAAGTAGCTGCTTTATTTAACATGTGTGAATACGAAGAAATTAGTATTTTTCTATTTTCCGAATTCTAGTTTATTTTTAGATTTTACCGTTATTGATTCTTATAATTTTCTGACCTAGAATTTTTTCTTTAGATATTTTAGAAGTAAATGCATCTGATAGAAACTAAAATAAACATATTCTAAGGTCTTGTTTGGGAACACAGTTTTTGGAAACTACTGTTGCAAATACTCCTTCGCATGATACACTTTTTGTTTTGTTTTTCCTTTCCGCGTTTCCAGTGGAATAATGGACCATGCAGCGTCCAGATTAGGAGTCGGTCCATACGTGCATTTTCTAGCTGAATTAGTGGAGCCCATGCACACGTAGCTGCGTATAGAGCGCGTCGTTCGATCATGCCGCGCATGGCGCCAAGCATGTCGACTAAGTTTGTTTCTGCACTTTGATATATTCACAATGAAAGAACACAGAAAAGCTGCTGGCTTTCGCAGCAAAACTCTTGCGCGATCACACGTTTCTAACTTCAATTGGTATCAGAGCAAACTTGGGAATGTCTCGCCACTCCGATAAGTCGCCGGCAGACCACTCCGGCGAGTCCCCGATGACCGGCGGTCGCAACCAACACCCGTTCTCACTGTCTCCTCCGCCCCGCCGTCCGCGCCAAGCGTTTCGCGAGCGCGTGATCGAGAAGCCCTCGTCAAGCATCGCCTATCCCATCCTCACCCGTTCGAACTACACAGAGTGGTCACTGGTGATGAAGGTTAACCTTCAAGCGGCTGGTCTCTGGGATGTCATCGACATAGGCGACGGCGACTACCACGACGACAGGAGTGCCCTAGCCGCAATTCTCCGCGCGGTGCCGCAGGAGATGCAGGCTGTCCTCGCTGTCAAGAACACGACACATGAGGCCTGGATCGCAATCATCAAGATGCGCCTGGGAGCTAATCGCGTCAAGGAGGCGAACGCGAAGCGACTGCGTCGAGATTTCGGCGACATGACGTTTAAAGCTGGGGAAACCGTGGAGGATTTCTCCTTACGTCTTGGCGGTGTGGCGAGCGAGCTGCGGGCTCTTGGCGACACCGTCACGGACAAGGCGGTGATCAAGAGAATGTTGCATGCCATGCCTGAGAAGCTCGAGTCAGTGGCAATCTCGATGGAGACGCTACTGGACCTCGACACACTCACCCTTGAGGAAGCGGTCGGCCATTTACGCGTCGTGGAGCAGCGCAAGAAGCCTTCCCCGGGAAAGGACAGTGGCGTCCGCCTGCTGCTCACTGAGGAAGAGTGGACTGCTCGCATGAAGTCCAAGGACTCTAGCCCCCGCCGGACTGTTTTCCATGGCAATACCGGCAAGCCCGCCGGAGACAAATCCAGCACGGGAGGGCGGAAGAACAAGGCCAGTCGTGATGACAAGTGCAACTACTGCGGAAAGAAAGGCCACTAGGCCAGGGAGTGCCGCAAGAAGAAGCGCGATGAGGAAGCGCAGGCACATGTGGCCAAAGGTGAAGAAGAAGAAGAATATAACCTCATGCTGGTTCATGAAGTCGACATCGACAACTCTCCATCCCACGCACTTGGCTCTTCCCCACCGCCGCCGGCCCTTCTATCGGGCGGTTCGAGCCAGGAAGTGCACATCGTTGAGCAGCAGGTGTTCGCCGACTTGGGCTCAAAGGAGGAGAACGACCATGGAAGCTGGGTCCTTGACACGGGTGCGACTAACCATATGACAGGGGCTCGAGGAGTCTTCGCCGAGCTCGATCCTCACGTGCATGGCACGGTGAGATTTGGCGACGGCTCGGTCACGAGGATAGAAGGTCGCGGCTCAATCATTCTCACCTGCAGGGACGGTGGCCATCGCACTCTCACCGGGGTGTTCTTCATCCCGTGTCTAAAGGCGAGTATAATCAGCCTCGGACAACTTGACGAGTCAGGAAACCATATCGACATCAAGAATGGCGCGCTCCGGATATTTGATCAGCAGGGCCATCTGCTTGCGAAGGTTCAAAGGGACCCGTCTCGGCTCTACTACCTCAACCTCCACGTTGGGCGTCCCGTGTGCTTGATGGCGCATGCATTCGAGGAAGCCTGGAAGTGGCATTCTCGCTACGACCATCTAAGTTTTGGCTCGCTCCAGAAGCTGGCAGCACGAAGAATGGTGAGGGGCCTGCCGGAACTCTCTCACGTCGAGCAGGTGTGTGACGGTTGTCTTCTCGGCAAGCAACGTCGCACGCCATTTCCAGCGCAGGCGAAGTGGCGAGTTGGGCTGCCTCTCGAGCTTGTCCATGGGGACTTATGCGGCCCTGTCACCCCGGCGACCCCCAGTGGCAACAGGTATTTCCTGCTTCTTGTTGATGATATGAGCCGCTACATGTGGCTACGGCTTCTATCCAACAAAGATCAAGCGCCGGAGGAGATCAAGAATTTTCAGGCAGCTGTTGAAGTGGAGACAGGGAAGAAATTGAAGATGCTCCGTACTGATCAAGGTGGCGAATTCACTTCTATCGAGTTCGGCCAGTCCTGCGCCGAGCGTGGCATCCAGAGACAACTCACTGCCCCGTATTCTCCTCAACAGAATGGGGTAGTGGAGCGACGAAACCAGTCCGTGGTGTCCATGGCAAGGTGTATGCTCAAGGCGAAGAAATTGCCCGGATACTTCTGGGGCGAAGCTGTGTCGACCGCTGTGTACATCCTCAATCGAGCGCCGACGCGAGCTCTTGAAGGGGAAACTCCATACGAAGCTTGGCACGGCAGGGCACCTGCCGTACACTACTTCCGCACCTTCGGATGCATTGCGCATGTGAAGATAACTCGCCCAAACTTGAAGAAGCTCAATGATAGAAGCAGGAAGACCATCTTTGTTGGATATCAATCTAGCTCTAAAGCATACCACTGTTATGATCCCCTCAACCGCCGAGTCATCATCTCCCGGGATGTGGTCTTTGACGAGGGAGCGAGCTGGCGCTGGGAGGATGCCAACGACGAAGCTCGAGACGAAGACCAGGAGCCATTCGCGGTTGAATACTACACCGAGCCTGTCTACGACAATGTGCCGGCCTCGCCTCATTCCTCGCAAACACCAGAGTCATCAAGTATGGGGGAGCCCGTCGACGAGGGACGTCACGAGGATGCGTCGGATGCTGAGGACCTCGATGTCGACCACGACGACGCCCCGCTTCGAACTCGCGCCATCAACAACGTCATCGGCGATGCAGAGATGCCTGGGATCGCACGCCGGGTGCTAGGTGCCGAGCTGAATTTCACTTCAGTCGATGAACTAGGGTCATTCGGCGAAGCTGAGAAGCAAGCTGTTTGGCGCAAGGTGATGAACGAAGAGCTGAAGGCTATTGAAGACAACCAAACTTGGGAAACATCTTCACTGCCGGACGGCCACCGTGCGATCGGTCTCAAGTGGGTGTACAAGGTAAAGCGAGATGAAGCTGGTAACGTTGTCCGACACAAGGAAAGACTGGTGGCCAAGGGATATGTACAGCGTGCCGGCGTCGATTTCGATGATGCGTTCGCTCCTGTGGCGTGGCTGGAATCGGTTCGCATGCTGGCTGCAATTGCTGCACATCAAGATTGGGAGGTCCATCACATGGACGTAAAGAGCGCGTTCCTCAACGGGGTGATAAAAGAGGAGGTCTACGTCCAGTTCCCGCCCGGGTTCAACAACAATGAAGATGAAGGAAAGGTGTTGCGCCTATGCAAAGCTTTGTACGGTCTACGTCAAGCTCCCAAGGCATGGAATGCCAAGATCGACATCACCATGTTATCGCTTGGTTTTCAGAAGAGTGAATCTGAACACGGAGTATACACGCGAAGTAGAGCTGGCCGATGTCTGATCGTCGGAGTATACGTGGATGATCTAATTATAACCGGCTCTGATAAGGAGACAATCGATGAGTTCAAGCATGAAATGAAGGAGAGGTTTGAAATGAGTGATTTGGGCCTTCTGTCATATTATCTTGGAATTCAGGTTAAGCAAGGAGTTCAAGGGGTGTTCCTTAGCCAATCGGCATATGCTGACAAACTGTTGGAACGATGCAGGATGAAGTCATGCAATCCCAGTACTTCCCCCATGGAGAACTGACTAAAGCTAAGCAAGGCAAGCATGGCAGAAGAGGTCGATGCCACGGGGTACAAAAGTGTCATTGGAGCTCTCAGATACCTCCTGCATACCCGTCTGGACTTAACCTTTGCAGTTGGGTATCTCAGCCGCTTCATGGAGGCGCCACGAGAGGATCACTTGGCTGCAGTCAAGAGACTACTTCGATATGTGGCGGGAACCAGAAACCATGGCCTTCACTACACCAAGCGAGAGAAGGGTCTGCCCAGCTTAATTGGTTACAGTGATGCTGACATGGGTGGAGACGTCGATGATCGTAAGAGCACAAGCGGGATCGTTTACTTCCTTGGAGGAAACCCAGTCACCTGGCAGGCAACAAAGCAGCGGGTTGTAGCCCTATCTTCGTGCGAGGCGGAGTACATCGCCGCATCAGCAGCAGCTAGCCAGGATGTGTGGTTATCTCAATTACTGGTGATCTCCTCGGAACGAAGACTGTTGCCCCAAAGCTTCTGGTGGACAACCAGTCGGCAATTGCATTGAGCCGGAACCCAGTATTTCATGAACGGAGCAAGCACATCGACATTCGATATCACTATATCCGTGAATGTGTTGATCAAGGGAAGGTCGTCATCGACTATGTTTCATCCGAGGTCCAGCTTGCAGACATGATGACTAAGGCTCTGGGACGAGTCCGCTTTCTGGAGCTACGCGAGAAGATCGGCGTCAAGATGCTGGATAATCATGCTTAGGATTAGGGGGAGAATGTTGCAAATACTCCTTCGCATGATACACTTTTCGTTTCGTTTTTCCTTTCCGCGTTTCCAGTGGAATAATGGACCATGCAACGTCTAGATTAGGAGTCGGTCCATACGTGCATTTTCTAGCTGGATTAGTGGAGCTCATGCGCACGTAGCTGCGTATAGAGCGCGTCGTTCGATCATGCCGCGCATGGCGCCAAGCATGTCGACTAACTTTGTTTCTGCACTTTGATATATTCGCAATGAAAGAACACAGAAAAGCTGCTGGCTTTCGCAGCAAAACTCTTGCGCGATCACACGTTTCTAACTTCAACTACGATATTTCAAAAACTACACTATACTACATCCATGACAATACCATAGTTTATAATACCACAATTTTAGAAAAAGTGCTTTATACTAAAGTTTTCAATACTGTAGATTGAGTACAATATTTATAATACTGCAGTTTATATTATAGAGATTTTAGATAGAGTTGTCAAAAATCTTTTAGTATATAATACTGTAGTATTGCTCAATACTACAGTATTGCTTTCAAAACTATAAAAAATTGTGTTCCTAAACATGGCCTAAATATTATTCCCTCTCTTATGTGAGAACTTTATTTTCAAGATAAAATTGATAAATTAATGTTAATCGTAAAATGATTACATATATCTTATTAATAAAAATATATTTAAGTAATAAAATTTCTTTAATCTATAAACTTGTCAAAACTAATAAGGTAGAAATAAAGGGTTTGTTTGAAACACAAGAATTTCATAGGATTTTTACTGTTCAATTTCTTCAAAAATTTTCATAACTTCTTTCAACCCAAAGAGCAACCACATATTTTTAATATAAAGTTAAAAAGACCAGAAGTAAAATATTTTTAGGGTGAAGTCAATATTATGATTTTTTTTAAAATGCGATCGATAACAATTTCGTTCGATTTTCAAGCTCCCCCAGCTCGCTCCGTTTGTGGCAAATTTGGAACAAAAGTTTGATTTGATTTGATTTGATTTGAATTGAAATGGGAGAGTGAGTGATCTGCGTGAGGAGGAAACGGAGCGCCATAAATGCAACAGCTAACTCTCACCACCCCGCTTCAATGCCCTCGCGCCGCCCGCGGCTACCGGCTATAAACCACGCCGGCCGGCCGGCCGGCCACACCGCTTGATTCTCCTCTCCTCCAGCCCGCCGCCACCACGATTCCACACCTCACCGTCACACAGATCGGGCGAGACCGGCCTCGTCGAGGTATGGCGGCGAGCGGCATGGCGTACGTGTGGTGCTGGGTGGCGGTGGTGGCGTGGTGCGCCGCGGCGGCGGCGGCGCAGAACGCGCTGCAGGGAAAGTGCGCCGACGACTTCACGAAGCTGACGGACTGCATGGACTACGCGACGGGGCACGAGGACGCGCCGTCGTCGGCTTGCTGCGGCGACACGTCGGCGACGCAGAAGGCGAGGCCGGAGTGCCTCTGCTACATCATCCAGCAGGTGCACAGCGGCCGCAACGAGGTGCAGTCGCTCGGCCTGCGCTTCGACCGCCTCCTCGCCATGCCCGCCGCCTGCAAGCTGCCCAACGCCAACGTCACCCTCTGCATCAGTGAGCCACCCAAACAACCCCTCAAATTTCTCCTCCTACTTTTAGTTGTGTTTTGTTTATGGTAGTCATGTAGATGAAGTAGTACCAAATGATTCTTACAGGAGAATATTTTTCTGGATAATGGACAAATTTATTCCATAGAATTAACAGAATAAAACTAGGGATCCCATAAAACTATGGATTTAGGATTTGAGATATAAGGATGACAGTGAAACTATGATCTTAAAGTGAGATGAAGCTATAACATTCTTGAAAATTGGAATGTTATCCTTAAAAATAGGAATAGAGCCATCATATCACTGATGGAACAATTTCATCCTGCTCTCTAACCAAACACAACCTTACTTATTGATCAGTATTATTCAGCTTGCAACGTTAGCACTAGGCAGTAGGCACAAAGTGTTTCTTTTTCAGAATTGATTGGCTTATCTATTTCTAGACAAATTAGTTAAGTTACCAGCCTATGTCCTGTGTTTATGGAGTGAGACAAACAGTTGATTCTTCAAGCAAATCACTTGTTACAAAGATTTTGTCAGATTTCTCAAAGAAACTCGAGCAATTAAGGATCCATCTGTAAATGAGAAAATGGAGTAGCTTATGGTTTTGTCTGCATGATGGAATCAGAATTTAGAACTCAAGATCCAACAGCAACATAAGCACTTGCTGCAATAAATCAAGATATTCGTAGAAATTATTTTAACTCTTGGATAGAAGGAGATCAAGTATTATGATTCTTTCTACTACCCAGTAGAATGCATTGCTCCAATTTTAATATCAAACTGTTACAGTGAATCAGGTTGTCATGCTTGTTTCATTTCTCTCTGATCTTTACTTGGTCAGGGGTACTCATGATCAGGACTAATCTGTTCTAGATGACCATGTTGTTACCAATTTATCATAGTTTTGACACGATTGGTTCATATCTCCTGCAAAGTGTAATATGTTTGATGCTGTCCTCCACTGCTAGACCTGCTGCACCTGACTCCAAGCTCGCCGGACTACGCCCTCTTCGCCAACGCCTCCAAGAGTGAGTTTTCCTTCCCCCCCCTAAACCCTCTGATTTTCCCAAGGATTCTCTCAGCATAACTCTTCTCCATTGTGTCAATGACAATTGCAAGTTAGGACCAGTTTGGTTCCCTACCTACTAAAATTCGCCTTACCAAAATTTCGGTAAGGTAGCAAAGAAAACACCTCATTACAATTTTTTAGCCAACAACATTTTAGCATTACCCACACATTTCTCTTGTTGGCACTACACCAAACTCTACTTGTAACTCTATCCTACCAAAAAAATTTGTAGCGCCAAAACTTGCTTAAACTAACTGAACGTACAATTTGTATAATAAAATATAGCATTAAGCTTTTAAAAGATTAAAATAAAAACCATGTAACTTAAGCTAAATACTTTGAATTCATGCACGACTTCGGAGCCACGGTTTCTTAGAGCTAAATTCCAGTGCCAGTATGGAGACTAGTACTGTACTGAATATCCGTCTGTGCCATTTCTTCTTCAGCTGCTACCCCGTCGTCAGGCGCCGCTCCGGTGGCTGCCAACAACACCAGCGGTGGCTTCCAGGATCAGGCGGGGCTCCGCTACAGCGTCGCGGCGGCGGCGGCTTCTGCCGTCTTCTCGTCCATCTTCTTCTGATGCGTCAAGAACAGCTCGTTCTTTTTTTTTTCTTCTCTTCTTTTCTGTCTTCTGAAATGCCTGGTTGGCTGTCACGTGGTACATTCAGATCCGTTCTGGTGTACTGTTTTGTACCCTGATAAAAGTAGATCCGTTTTCCCCTGTTGCAAATGACTTGATGCTTCTTCTTAATCTTAACTGTGTCCTTTTCATTCTGAAATACAAGCATCGTTTTTTTTCCTTAGCCTACAAATGAACTTATTTTGTTTGATGTTTAATTGATCATACTATTGTTTGAGATAAATATTTTGACTTTAAGTAAAGTAGAGATCTAAATAAGTTCAAGAAGTCTCCAAAAGGAACTTTTTTACCAATAGGATGTAGCATAGGTTTTTTTAATAATAAATTTTGCATTCTAAAGATTTTTTTTTTGTTTTTTCAGAGCTAAAACGCAACGCTGTCCATAAGGGGGCTTCAGTATCAATGCTGCAAGCCTGCAAACCTCACAATAATACCAAATCTGAACGATGCACGTTTTTCTAACATCATATGTATCATATGTTTACTAAGGTGACATTTGATTCATGAATCTGATAGAACGGTAAGAACTCCGTTCCAGATTTTGAGAATGGAATGAATCTAATAGAATGAAATGACTTCGTTCTAGAATATAAGAATGGAATGGCTCCGCTTCGTGTTTAAAAGTAAGAACAGAGTCACTCCGTTTTTTTGTTTGGTTATGGAATCTGGTAGAATGGAGCAGTTTTATCTCTTGTTTGGTTTAAGAGTAGCAGTTTTGAGAACAGATGGTTCCAGATCTACAAAAAATATTTTTTTGGGGGAGCCGCTCCGTTCTATATAATTCCAAACCAAACACACGTAAAGTAGAACAAAACCACTCGCTTCCACTTAACTCTTGAACCAAATGCCACCTAAATGTTTCGACTGTTACCGATGACTAAACAGTTGAAAGTCCGTGAAGCTTCCAATTTCGCTTTTTCTGGTACTCATCTTTTGTTGGGGTTCATGACAATCTTGTCTAGCTCTAGCAAGACTGCAAGAGTCACTTGGAAGCTTTGCATGCACTGAAAAATGTGAAGCAAAGTGAAATCAGGAATCATCCATCACACTCTTTGTGTGTGGGGCTACTAGCTATGCTATATATGCATTCTTCCTCAGATAAGCACACCTCTCCTTTGGAGGATGCTGCCTGGACTCTTGCTTGCTTTCACAAGCATCCATGCTTTGATTGATCCTTCTGTCTCCCATTTGCTCTTGTCTTTCTCCAGGGCTCTAGCTGCCTAAGCTCTATGTTGTCCATCTAGTGTCATAACATTTTTAAAAAATAAATCTTTTAATTTAGTGGATATTGACTTAAAATAGACTCAAATGCATGAATATGATTTTTCTTGAATTTTTAGTTCATTATTTCATGCACTTGCAATTCAAATTTGACAAATTTCAATATAAATCAAAGAAACATACTTAATGAATTAAAAATAGCAAACTTATGTATAAAAATGTGAATTTTTTTATAAGATTAGATATGTTGTATTCTGATCATAGAAAAAAAGTTTAAACAAAAATTTAACTATTGATTTGTTTTTAAACCAAACACATTCCTTCTTAACATTCTAATTCGTTACTCACAAATCTCCATCTTTCTTAACATCGTACATGAAAAACTTTGTCAAAATAATTTTAAATTTTTATCACAACATCTATGTATCATATAATGATACTATGAGACATCTCGTATTTTTCAGACTTCATTTAAATTTTTTAGAATTAAAATTTTATTAAGCTCTATGTTGTTCATCGAGTGTCGTAACATTTTTTTAAAAAAATATCTTTAAATTTAGTGGATACTGACTTAAAATATACTCAAATGCATGAATATGATTTTTTTAGAATTTTTGGTTCATTATTTCATGCACTTGTAGTTTAAATTTGACAAATTTCAATATAAATCAAAGAAACATACATAATGAATTAAAAATAGCAAACTTATGCATAAAAATGTGAATTTTTCATGAGATTAGATATGTTGTATTTTGATCATAGAAAAAAATTCAACTTTAAACGAACATTTACAATTCAAATTTACAATTTTAAACATTATCTCTCTCACTCCAAAAATAAGTCAATAGTCAACTTTGACTAAAACCCTACCAACCAAAATTTTTCTTTCTCTCTCCAAGTCTCTCCTCATCCTGCCACCTCTCTCTCCCCCGCCGCCTCTCTCTCCCCGTTCGTGATGATTTATGTGATGTTAACTATTATTTGTCATTTGTGTATTGTGATCGTGAATAAATAAATACATTATTGATATTCGGTAAGTATTCATAATCGTATTCATATTCGATTCGTATCTGCTTCGTATTCGTATTCGATGATATCCGACTCTGTATTCGTATCCGGATTATCCGAATCCGAATTCAAATCCAAAAAAATATATGAAAAATAATATGATATTAGTGATATCTGTCCATATCTGATCCGTTTTCACCCCTACCTCCTACCAACCGAACGGACAGAGAAAAATGGAAGTGAGAAAAGAAAGAGAAATGGAACAAGAAAAAAAGTAATAGAATTTTTTGTTTAAATTTAGACCTTTGGATCTATAGAAATGAATTCGGCATTATGAACGTTAAATCAGAAGCAGTACACGCCTGAGTCGGCTCTTGTTGAACTGTTAATTACATCAAGACATTCCAAATTCCGGTTGGGCACTATCGGTTTCCCCTGTAGAGGCAGTACCAGAAACTGACGAGAATGAGTGCAAACAACCTGTGAGCATCTTGGATTGTCACCTAGACTGGATTAGTTGTTGGGAAAATATCTTGTGCGATCGTGTGATCTGGTGCATTCAATTAAGATTCAACGGTTACATATGAAATCTAGTATTTTTTTTACTTTTTTTATATGTAACCATTGGAGTTTGATTGGATGCACCAGATTGCACGATTGCACAGGATATTTCCCCTTAGTTGTTGTTACAAGCAAGCAAAAAATTCAAATGAAGTCTTAAAAATACGAGACGTCTTATGGTATCATTATATGATACATAAATATTGTGATAAAAATGTAAAATTATTTTGACAAAGTTTTCATGTACGATGTTAAGAAAGATAGAGATTTGAGAGTAACGAATTAGAATGTTAAGAAGAAATGTGTTAGGTTTAAAAGCAAATTAATAGTTAAATCTATGTTTAAATTTTTCTATAATTAAAATACAACATATATTATTTTATGAAAAAATTCGATATTGTTATATGTCAATTTGCTATTTTTAGTTAATTTATTGTATTTTTAAAATTTAAATTGAAAGAACTAAAAAATCTTTTTTATTTTATTCATTAAAAAATTTTCTCCACATCGACACTGATTAATTTGGAAAGTGCACACTGATTAATTGCTCCACGTGGACACTTGGCTGCTGATTTGTCCTGATTTTACTCACTGACAAGTAAAATCGTCACGTCAGCAAAACCATAAGTACAAACTGTCACGTCAATAAAACCATTATAGTAAATTGTCCAGAAAGGTTATTTGTTCGTAATAGATTGCTTCCGGGCATTAAAAGTCTAATTGTTTAGTTAAAAACAACATTCATCTGCACTTTAGAGGTAAAGTAGAAATTTTCAAGATCTATGAACCGCTAGCACCGATGGAGTGAGACAGATATAAGATTTGGAGAGGCAGCCGGCAACGAGAGCTGATCAGCTCAGGCCGGGAAATCGTGCGCGCGACGCGCTGAGATGTTGAGCTCGGCCGAGAAGTAATCTGTAATCCATGTCGTGCGGCGCATGAGCAGCCTAGCTAGCATGCATTTCGCTAACAACATCTCTCTGGTCAACTTCGGATGCTTCTGCCAACCACGACCAAAAAAAAATCCATGCGCTTACATTAAACATTCCATTCTTTTTCTAAAGAGAGGTAATACATTTTTCTTCTTAGAGCAACATCAACCGTAGCACTTAAATCAGGGTCTCTACTTTTGATTTTAGAGCTTTCCCTATCTTTAAGAGACCCATTTTCTGCATTCCACTCTCAACATTAGTTCTCAAAACAGAGTCCCTATTTTCAATTTTCACCATTTCTTCGCACACTATATACATGTATTTGATAAAATCATAATACATAATAAATTATTTATTATTTAATAATGAATGACTATATTTAAATATTCAAATTTTTAAATGTAAATACAAATATTTAAATTTAAATATAAGAACATAATCATCTACCGTATTAAACAATAGGAACAAAATCATCTATTATATTTAAATATTCAAATTTAAATATTAATTTTTTAATTCAAATTCAAATATTCAAATTTAAATATAGCAACATAATCATCTATCATATTAAACAATAGGAACATAATCATCTATAATATTTGAATATTCAAATTTAAATATAGCAAAATAATCATGTATCATATTAACCAATAGAAACATATTCATCTATCATATTTAAATATTCGAATTTTTAAATACAAATAAAAATATTCAAATTTAAATATAGAAACATAACCATCTAAACAACAAGGAACATAATTATCTATCATATTTAAATATTCAAATATTTAAATGCAAATACAAATATTTAAATTTAAACAAGTGGGAAGCGCACGCTCACGTGATGTAGATGAGAGGAAGGATAGGGGCCCCTAGGGATAAGGGCTTAGTGGCCTATTTTGAGGGTTTTCTATTTTTGAGAGCGGAGTAAGAATCCTGTTGGACCTCGATTTTTCTTACGGGCTCTTAAAAATGAATTTGAGAGCTCAAATAGGAGTCATGTCGGAGTTGCTCTTAGCCATGCCATTATCGCCTTAATCAAGTACACGCAGAGCTAAATATATACTCCCTCAATTCGTTTTAAATAACATCGTTAAATTTTATCTCAATATTTGACCATTCATCTTATTTAAAAATCTTTTTAAAATATCATTTATTTTATTATTGAAGGTACTTCAAGCATAACTTATATTTTTGTATATTTACACAAAATTTTTAAATAAGATGAATGGTCAAAAACACCATGATAAAAGTCAACTGCGTCATTTAAAAATGAACGTAGGAGTGTAATGCTTAGAACTGATCTAACTATTTTAAACTGATCATTCATTTTTTTAAAAAAAGTATACTATTTCATATCAATAAAAATTATATATTATGAGGTGATCCCGGCTCGTCGATGGCCTGAAATAATTGAGAGTCATTGAGAAACAGTTGCAACCCATGTGCCTGCGACTCCATTACCAAGAAATCCTCTTATTTGTTTTTATGTTTATGTTTCTGTTTCAGATCTGCCATTAGCTAGAAGGAAAAGTATCCTGTGCACATCGGCTGGTCGTGCACATGGTGTACCTGTGAGATCGCCACTTTCAATCTGTAATCCAACGGACAGCAGTTCCACCAGATCATTTAACAGAAAACACCTCCCACCTCCCCCATTCCGTTCCTTGCTACATTTGCGATAACCCCCGACGAAGCTGTTGTCCGTTGGATTACAGATTGAAAGTGGAGATCTTACATGTGCACCATGTGTACGACCAGCCAATATGCACATGATACTTCCCCTACCTAGAATCCATAGTTTAGCCAGGATGAGATTGACTCTGTGGTGATGAACACATCGCACATGCATGGAAGGGACAATGGTCATCCATCTTTAATTTACGTACCTGCCCATCGAAATCGCAACATCAAGTGATCTCATTTCCAACTCCAATTTGATTGGCAAATGTTGTCCTCCATTGGAATCTCGCAACGACCTTTAGACGTTGTGTTGACATTTTATATAGGAATAGTTCGATTTATGTTATTACAATTTTGCGACTTCGAAGAAGTGTCATTACAATTTGCATATTTAGATTTATGCTATTTTATAATTGTGGCTTTCTAAAAATGTAATGGCATATTTCAGAATTTTTTAAAATTGTAATTACATATTTCGGAATTATCTAAATTTGTAATAGCATAGTTCAGAGTTATCTGAGATTGTAATGGCATGAATCTAAATATGTGAATTGTAATGATATTTTTCTAAAATCGCAAAATTGTAATGGCATGGATATAACTTTTCCTTTTATATATATGGTCCAAGAAGAATCATTTTAAATGATAAGAACATTTCAGGCTTACCAAGCATCTATCACATCTTCAGTTATGGGATGCAGCCATGTACATTTGGGCCTATTGAGGGAGCTTTTGTTAGCTGCTACTCTTAGAGTGTGTTGGTTGTTCTACATAGATTCTTAAAAAAACTTTTATAAGTTGTGAGCTATAAAAAAATTATTGTGAATTGTAAGCTATGAAAAAAATGAAGAGTTGTTTAGTTGGAGTGACTATGGATTTATGTTTCGGTAATAATCGCCTACATAATATACTTGATGTTTGGTTACACTGTTAATATATAGTCTCAATATAAAACAATGGCTTGTTGAGTGATGTGTATTTAGATCATTGTTGTAGTAAGAAAATTTTATAATGTTTCATACATTTAAATAATACGAAATAATATACTTCAATTACACTTTCCAAACTTTCAATGTCACAGTGGGTACTTTTGTGAAGTTTGGACCAAAAAAGGGTAAAAGTTGGGGTAGAAATAATTTCCACAACTTGTCTAATTTGCGCATGAAAAAGTGGCATCTTTTGGAGAAGCTATTTAGTTTAGATTTCATCTTCCTAACCAAGAGGGTCGTTGGAAAATCTAAACAAAACACTCGTAAAAAACTCATCATTAGCCATAGAATTTGAAAATAAAATAGAATTCATAAGCTAATATTAATACTAGGTTCTTCATATTCTTACATGTCAAATGCTCATCGGTTTGTCAGAAACAAACTTAAAATCTAGGAACTGGCTCCTCTACAGTCAGGAACTACAAAGGGCAATCGTGCTCCGTAACGGTCCGATTTAGGTTCTTCATATTCTTACATGTCAAATACTCATTGGTTTGTCGGAAACAAACTTAAAATCTAAGAACCGGCTCCTCTGCAGTCAGGAACTACAAAGAACAGCCGCGCTCCGTAACCATCCGATCTCAATCGGACAACGCAGAGCCCTCCTTCGCTCCCCCAAAATCTCAATTTGGATAAAAGGGACGCTTTTTTAGAAACTTCAAAATATCAAGAGGATCCATAGATTTCTTTAGTAAATCTTGGATCAAAATCAACTCCCCAAATAATTCTGTCCCATCAATATTTTGTGTTCTTTACTCTTAAGGGCATCCTCCATATTAACACAAGCAACCATTAGACTTTTATCATCTAAAGATCGCAGCTTATCTAAAGTAAAAAAAAAACAAAAGTTTTTTCATACCTTTGATATTGTTTAAATCTCCGTAGATGCTAATACACAAAGTCAGTAAGTCACATACGATGCATCTAGCCTATGGGCATCTGGCGGACTGGCTGAGCGGTACTTGCAACTGGTTGGGCCTTCTCGTATAAGCAAAGTATCAACAATAGCTAATGGCCATAGGTTTTAAATATTTGAAATTTGGAGGCCCTGTTAACTTTGGGGGCCCTGTGCCATTGCCTAGATGGCACTTGGCCATCGACGGGCCTGGCTCATCCTTGGAGCCTCCGGCCCGCCACAGAACCTTCAGCCCCACCCTGGAGCCTTCGCACGCGAGGTGGGACGAGATCGTTCGTCCTTTTTTTATGAACTCGTCTCCAATATTGAAAAATATTCCCTAATGAGATGACTCTATCCCACCTGACTCCAAACCAAATACCATAAAAAATAAAACCATCTCATTCTGTCCACCTCATCTCTGCAACCAAACAACACCGATGGCAATCAGGGGGCGGAGCCACCTTGTTGAGAGGGGGTTCTTGGCCAGGAACCCCTTCCAATTTTTTTCAATTATTAAATAAATTTTCATCTTTTGTATACCTTCGAGTCTAATACGATGTATCCCGTAAAATAATGCATTACTATTGGTTTTTCTCTAGCTCCGCCGCCGATGACAACGGGAAAATTTATACTAGAGTGCCGAGCCATCCGTTCCGAAGCCGAGTCTGCCAGATGGAAAGTGGAGCCTCAAATTTGATGGCTGGTCGCAGTGCCGTTGGATACGAATAAGGGACACGTGTCAATCATCCAATCACGTATGTACCGTTTGCCCTATACATCTAGCTAGTATTGCAAATACCACCTTTGTATCAGCAAGACAGCATATAGCAGTAATCAAGGCCACCACCGACCGATCATTACAAAAAGCTTAGGCTTCATCTCCCTAGCTCCCTTCCTCCCTCCCACCGTTCGGCCATGGAGAGACGGAGGAGAGGCCTGTGCACGGCGGTGACGGTGGCGGTGGCGGCGGCGGTGGCGTTGATCGCCGCAATGCCATCGCGCGGCGAGGCGGCGTACATGTCGCCGGACTACTACAAGGCGACGTGCCCCAACCTGGAGTCGACCGTGCGGTGGGAGGTGGCCAGGAAGATCAACGAGACGGTCGTCACCATCCCGGCCGTTCTCAGGCTCTTCTTCCATGACTGCCTTGTTCAGGTGAGCTCTGGCTCTGCTCGGCGCTCGCCTTTAAGCTTTGCATCGATCAGAAATTTGCATGTCTGGCTGTCTCCATCTCCTCCTCCGGTTCTTGCTCGAATCTGTCAGCAACATATCTATGCAATCTGGGTTCGTTTCTCGCTTTCTGAATCTTGCTTACCCATCAGTAGCTTTGGAATCATTTCTTGCCATCTCTTAATCCAGAAGCCAACGGCGTAAAGCCTGCAACTTGGTTGCTTTCCAGTGGTTTGCGTACACCGTCCCATCTCCCCATTGGCTGTTTCTCTCCTCATCAAATGAATATTTTTCTTAGGCGTCCAGATGTCTGCAACCGCAATAGTATCAACGAAATAAAAACAGTTTCTTTTCTGGCCGATTACCCTCGCGTGGTCGTCGGTTGCGGCACAGCGATGCATGTGACGACGCGACTTTTCCTCAGCGACGCGCATTATCAAATTGCGGCCGTGTCGGATCATCCATCTCACCTTCAAACGAACTCCGCCCAGAGCCTCAAACAACGCTCGCCATTTCCGAATTCCAAGCAATGGATTCACAGCGCTATCAGAAGAAAAGATGATTATTACACCACTAATCATTGTGCTCAAGGTTTTAAAGTGTTTTTGGAACGTCAACTAGTCTCTAGAGCTTCTTTCTTTAACCTTTAAGGGCATGTACAACCTCATTTAATATGCGGTGTCTTGAGAAATTCACGATTCTCCATATGCATTCTCTTAGCTGCATTTATGATTTAGAGATTTAGAGTTGTACCATGTAGTTTCTTTGTTGTCTTTTGTACTTTGAAAACTGTTCCGTCGTCTCAGGGTTGTACATCCCTTAATAAAAAGCTCCGTGTCCTATACACAAAACCGCCTCCGTGCACAAATACACAAGCTCTATTGTAGTCCCACATCTAAAATCCAATGATCCTGATTCGAAAGAGTTTTTTACAAATTGGCATGGAGAAGCGGAGGCGCACTGAGGACGGATGATCTTTTTTGCAAAAAACGGGGGTCGTTGAATTTTAGATGTGAGGCTACGATGATGCTTGTGTGTCTGTACACGAAGGGGGTTTTGTGCACGGGATACGGAGAGATCGAGTAGTATGCAATACTAATCCAATGCTTCCATGTCCCTAAAATATTGCATTAGCGTAGAGCACCACTGAAACTGATAGCTTGTACGTACGTACACGAACGAATTAATATACACTTAGCTTTACGAACACACACTTTTCTGAAAAGAAAAAGGTTAGCTTTATATTATCAAATAAGATTCGGCGGGCTTCCGCCGTCCAACGAATGCAAGAACTGGTCCATATAGCGATGGCTACTGCACACGACGCTCTTCGTGATCAGGCGTAGAGATGGCAACGGATACGTAGCCGCTGGGTATTACCCGCCCACACCCGCACCCGTCAGATAAAAATTCACCCGCTATAAAACCCGTACCCGCTCGCGGGTACAAAAACTTACCCACACCCGCATCCACGCGGGTATTTATACCCGACGGGTAACCCACACCCGATTTCAGACTCGCCATGAATCATAAATATATCACTGAAAAATGACATATGCATCTACAAGTAATAACAATTTACACCAACAAATATAGTCTAATAGATCATTGGAGCATATTACTTCCACACTAATATCAAGTCACCACCAGCGTATTACGAATGGGTTGAATTTGTAGGAAAATGCACATGGACCTTCGGGTGTATTTTACCCGCGGGTAAGCGGGTACGAGTACTATGCAGCCGCACCCGCACCCGCTCTACCCGTTGGGTAGAGATTTTTGCCCAATAAGGCACCCACGAGTGAAGATATTGTTCCGCACCCATCTTCTTATCAGGTAAAACCCATCGGGTACTCGAGTTTCGAGTACCCGTTGCCATCTCTAATCAGGTGGTGCACGAGATAATCTGATGTTCAGTGTCAATCCTGAGATTTCGGTGCCAGGAGCAAATTAAAATGGGCCCTTATATATGTGACAATAATATAATAATATGATATTTTAATACGAAAGTGTAGGATATTTTGGATGATTATACAATAAATTGATTTAACTATATTTGTATTGCATATATACGTCAAAGCTAACATGTCGGTTCATAGAAACCATGCTCGATAATCATAGAAGGGATTGGTGTATGCATCCATGAAACTAACAACCAAAACCATGCAAATTACATGGATATTACTGACCATACATGTGAATATTACTAACATAATATATATATGCGGAGCCCTTTAGGTTTGGGGGCCCGGGGCGGCTGCACGCCGGCCCCCCTCAGGGCCGGCCCTGCTGACGTTGGACAGTGAATGGTGAGTACACCGTAAAATCTGCCTACAGATGCCAATTTGTAGGCATGCACAAACCGATCATCGACTCACAACTGTGGAAAGGAAGGGCAGAGCCGAAATGCAAATTCTTTGCATGGACTTTGATTAAACATAAAATTCTGATAGCAGATAATATCCTCAAGCGAGGATGGCAGTGCTACCCATTCTGTCATCCGTGCTTAACCGAACCTGAAACAACTCAACACCTTGCATGTGGTTGCTCGTTCACGGTGCAAGTTTTGTCCCGAGTGGTAGCACACTTTCAAATTGCGGGCCTCCCGCTCATACCAAGTGAATACTCACCGTAGGTTTGGTGGCACAAGGCATCCAAGTCATTTTCGACGGCTATCCGAAAAGACTTTAATGGACTAGTTATCTATTTGTGGTGGAACATCTAGAAGGAACGGAATATGCGGTTTATTTTGCTCGTGCTTCGAGTCAATCTTGCACGTGAGCGAGATGGTGATCTCTGATTTCACCAACTTCATACATGCACAATCGTCTGAACTCTAAGCCCACTTCCTAGCTGTTCAACCCGTCTTGCTAAGCTTTTGTTTTTATCTTATCTTCCTTGCTTTGTACCGTAAGTGTAACTATTTTTTTGTGTTTTTACCTTTTTTAATATAATTGACGGCGAATCTCTCGCTTGCATTCAATTTTTTTTATCAAATAAGCATCAACCGGAAGCAGAAATGCGGAATAGAATCCAATTTCTCTTTTAAGAAGAATCGAGCCTCTCTTTTATATGAAGAATAAAACTAAACTGGGAGTGAAAAGAAAGATTAATAGTTGTTCACTCTGGAAATTTTTTACAGGGTTGTGACGCTTCGGCCTTGATTGCGTCCCCTAATGACGACGCGGAGAAGGACGCGCCCGACAACATGTCCCTCGCCGGCGACGGCTTCGACACGGTCAACCGCGTCAAGGCCGCCGTCGAGGAAAAGTGCCCCGGCGTGGTCTCCTGCGCCGACATCCTCGCCGTCGCCGCCAGAGACGTCGTCTCCCTCGTAAGCACAACTTCTCTCCCTGTGTTGAGAAGAGAGGTATAGTAGCAGTAAGTTTCAGAAACCTGTAGAGTAACAAGTATTGGTTGCAGTCGTCTGGCCCCAAGTGGGCAGTGGAGCTCGGCCGGCTCGACGGCCTCGTCTCCAAGGCGAGCGACGTCGACGGCAAGCTGCCCGGCCCGGACATGCACGTCAAGCAGCTCGCCGCCGTCTTCCAGAAGAACGGGCTGTCCACGCACGACCTGGTGGCGCTCTCCGGCGCGCACACCGTCGGGTTCGCGCACTGCACCCGCTTCACCAACCGGCTCTACAACCACAGCAGCGACGAGGCGACGGACCCGTCCATGGACAGGAACTACGCGACGCAGCTGATGGAGGCTTGCCCGCGCAACGTCGGCCCGACCATCGCCGTCAACATGGACCCCGTTAGCCCCATCACCTTCGACAACATCTACTACGCCAACCTTGTCGGTGGCCTCGGCCTCTTCACCTCCGACCAGGTGCTCTACACCGACAAGGCGTCGCGTGCCATCGTCAAGGAGTTCGCCGCCAACCAGACGGCCTTCTTCGACGCCTTCGTTAGCTCCATGGTCAAGCTGGGGAGGTTAGGGGTTAAGAAAGGCAAAGATGGAGAGGTCAGGAGAGACTGCACCAAATTCAACCACTAGATGAAGCAGCGGCAGCAGCAGCACAAGCAGCAATTGCAATTCAGATTGTGTTGCTCTGATGAGTTCGATCGATAGACATACACCGAGTTTATTTTGCACACAGTTTTCCAAAAGTTGGAGTGTTTTCTTCCTCCTTTTTCTTGTTTATGTTCTTACTGTTTGTCAATGCATTTTTGTACAGACCGAAGAGTGTAATACTGTTAGAATTAATCTTGTTGTTAGTATTTTATTTAGTGCAAATTTAGCTAATTTATGTTAGTGGTGTAGTGGAGTTAGTGCATGGTGTGCATGCAAGTGATTAGTGATATAAATGCTAGATTGTCTAGCTGCGTGGCGTAGTGGATCAGCAGCTATGCATGGCGTAGTGGCCAGGAATTAGTCTTGCATGTGTTAATTAGTTTGTTAAACGTGCATGGTGCGTGATTAGTGGCTGGAATTAGTGGAGTTAGTGGGCTGAGTGACCAGCCGAAGCTTGCGGCCAAGCGTGAGCCAACTTTTGCATGTGTGTGCACTATTTAATTAGTGTAATTAGTGTGTGATAAAAATGTGTGCGGAGAACAGAGAGGGAAGAGTGCGGTGGTTTGCTGGTGTGCAGCGCCACAAATATTCATTGCGTGTGAGTGCATTTTTGTTCATCTGTTAGCCCCCATTCTTGTTTGTGTGTGTTGCGTAAGAGGAGCTAGGCCAACAAATACATTTGAGGATTCTGCAATGATTAACCTGATGAACAGGGCTTGCAAACGGGAAATTGTTTTGATTTATGATTCAGTCTGTACAAATTGCAAGGTTGCCATCTCGAGATCGTCATGTTGATAAATACTACTAAGATGCCCATATTTTACCAGGAGTTTCTTGATGAGGACATGATACAACTGAAGTAACAACACCTACTCATTAACATGGGCCACATATTTTACACATACAATCACACAATTACAAAGAGCTATCACAAGAGTTTGTACACGACAAATAAAGTATCATGTACTTTTTTCCTATAAACTCTTCCTAATATACATGAGAATATGATGTTGTATAAATCAGATGTATTTGTTTTATTTAGGAATGAGGGACTTAGTATGTACGAGAAGGAAAAGCATTGGAGCATGATCAATCATGGAGATGACGGCAAGCGTGAGAGGATCGGAGATGAAGATACAATTAATGAATCCAACATTTGAGTTCTCATACATAATTTTGCCCACATAATTATATGGTGTTGCATCACTTTAAGTTGGGCCATGCCCATATAATTTTGTCCAAGTAACCAACTAGATTTTATTAGAGTCCTTAAGTAGGAGGAAAGTTAATTAGAGTCAAATTCGATCAGATTTTGTAAGAGTACTTTATTCATGAGAAAAAACTAATTAGAGTCTAATTTGGCCACCCCCATAGGTTGGTCAAAATTCACATTTTCCGTCCTTATATAAACCCCATAGGTGTCAATAGAATTTGAATTTTGTTTAGTTTAAGATTTAACTATTTTTTTGTTGACACGAAAACGCGTCAAACGCACTGACGCCGATCTGACGATACAAAAGTGTGCAGATACTTAGGAGTAAACCCCTAAGCGTAACACAACACCGACGTCACGTTCTGACGATCCTTAAACAGTGGTAAGGAAATAACAGATTCGCTAGGAAATCAAACAAGTATTTAGAACTAATGTTCAATTAACCGAAGTGTTGGAAAAAGTAACAGGATCAGTCAGGGCGGCCTAATAGGGCCGGTCAAACCTTCGAGTGCCGGCACGACTCGGTCAGACCGAACACCCACCGTTGGTCAGACCGAACAGGCTGACGATGGCTAATTCCCACTTGCCGGCACGGGGATGACAGATCCGGCACACTCCGGTATGACCGCCAGGTACCCGTCGGTCAGACTGAAGTGGCGGATAATTGCTACTTCGTGTCACTGACATGCCTGATGATAAATCGGACACATGCCGGTTTGACCGACCAAGCAACGTCGGTCTGACCGACAATGCTAGATCAAAACACCTGAGTCTCCGGCGACTGTCTCACCGTTGATAACTTGCAACCAAAGTTATTGACGAAGAATATGATGTGGAAACACTGCAAGAACTCCAAAAAACCAGAGGTAATTCGGCCAAGAGACCAAATTACCGGTAAAAACTGATAAAACGATAGAAATCCGTTACGTGGATGAAACGGACGATTCACGAGCGAACCGACAAGAACTTACCATGATTATGACACGGTGGATGGATGGTTTATAGCGCAAACCAGCAAAGATGGACGTTACTTGGCTAATCCTAGGGTAAGGAAAGTAAATTGAATGTAAACGCGATTCAAGGTAGATAATATATTGGATCTATTAGGGTTTTGGGGGGCCTCCTTGAATCGACCTTGCCTCTATTTATAGAGGTTGGTCATGAGTGCCTGGGCTCTATTCTGATTTGGACACGGGTTCCAAGTCATCAATAATTAATTAGAGATAAAAAAGATCCAGAATTAGCTAATCTAAATCGGATACAGAATAGGCTAGTCTGACCGAAATGGAGCCGGTTACACCGGCAGTACATGGCCGGTCAGACCAGCCTGTGCTAGGACTTAGCATATTTTCGGCTAAATTACCAAAACTTGACATTTTGACAACTTTAACCATTAATTCCACCATTTTTTGCTATCAACATTTTTTATCATCACCATAGGCACGAGTGTCGTCTAGACCTCCTATACTACACACTTGCAAAATCCCATCTATCAATGTTTTCACATCTATTCGTAATATATAGATTGCACTTTTAGTTCTAGCTTGTTCTCGATTCTAGGAATGGATTAAGACTCTTGTGGTTGGGCTGATCGGACATCAGCAAGATCGGTAAACTCTAGGAGATTTGCCTAGCGATTGCATTGGTGTAATGTACGTTACACGTTGTAGTCGGATCGTCAAGTTCGACCTCTATAAAATCGATTTATCTCATCTCATCGAAATATCAGGCCTTTTCATCTATCTAGTGGTATCAGATTTCAGATTGCTCGGTGAGATCTTATAATTTTCATAGATTAGATTGCATCTATTCTTTAGACCTAGAGTCCACGAAAAAACCAAAATTCATTTTAGGTTTTTTCCTGTCCCACAACCAATCTGGGCCTTCTGCAATCCTCTTTTCAGTGTATTTCTTCATTGTGTTTACTTCTACATCATCATATTGAGTTGCTGGTCTTAGCATCTAGTTTTCTTTAGAGTTTCGAGTTTTGTTCATATTAGGTAACACTGCCGCCTCACCACCTCATTGCCACAATACTGCACCATCATCTCCTACACCACCTATTCTACCGCCTCTAACGTCCCATATATGATCGCGCCACACCCACCACTTCTTCCATCCGTTAAAAGTCCTATTTTGATTTGGAGTGCTACTCTGATTTGGAATCCTATCCTAAATAAGAGTCCTATTATATAAAAAAGAGAGTTCTATTCTGATTTAGAGTCCTATTCTGATTTGAAGTTCTACTATGATTTCAAATCCTACTATGAGTAGGAGACCTACTCTATAAAAAAAGAAAAAAAAAGAAGAAAAAGAAGAAACAAAGAAAAGAAGAAAAAGAGTGTCGTATAGAACTCATGTACTACTTACTTGCAGAATCATATCTATCAAAGTTTTCACCTCTATTTGAAATATCTAGATTACACTTTTATTTCTTGCTTGTTCTCGATTTAAGGCATGGATTTAGACCCTCATGGTCAGGCTGATTGGGCATCCGCAAGATTGGTAACCTCCAAGAGATTGGCCTAGCGATTGCATTGGCACAATGTACGTTGCACGTTGTAGTCGGATCGTAATGTTTGACCTCTACCAAATTTATTTATCTCATCTCATCGAAAGATTGAGCCTTTTCCTCTATCAAGTGGTATCATATTTCAAGTTTATCGGTGAGACCTTATAATTTTCATAGATTAGATTTCGTATGTTCTTCATACCTAGATTCCACGAAAAAGCAAAAATTCATTTTAGGTTTTTTATTATCCCACAACCCATCCATGCCTTATGCAATCTTATTTTCAGTGCATTGTGTCACGCCCCGATGTAATAAATCAGGACTTTTATTGATAATCCATAGAAAATCAATAAAAACAAGACGTTCATCATGCGACCACGTACAATACGGGCAATCATCCACGGTTCGTAGACCGCATTATTACAAAAGTGAATGAAAGTGAAGAGAAACTAATAAAATCAAGGGTCCTAGATGAACGCCTCCTTCCAGTCTCGCCTTGACTGGGTCGCTACTCTAGACCTTCATCCTCCTCGTAGTAGACGGGCTCTGATGGTGTAAGTCAATGGGGTGAGTACAGATGTACTCAGCAAGCCACCGAATGCAAATATAATGTAAGATAATAACAAGGGGGATAGTGGCTAATTTTGCGGAAAAGCATAATTGTAAAGCAATTAAATGTGAGCAAGTTATTAGTACTGAAATGTAAACATGTGTATGCATCATCAACTTCTAACTCGAGGAGTACGTTTTACCTCCTCGCACAACAGTCCTTACATGCCATGAATAACTCAATCATTCAAACAATTGTAAACTAACTGCGAGTAGTCACACAACCCGCCCTTGATCGTGGGCTCGACTTTTCGAAAAGATTAAATTACTCTGATCAGAGATGTACCACTGTACCCACAAGGCACACACTCATCACTTACACCAAAGTGTAATGAGATGACCCATTTCACGGGAACTCATGTCAAAACCTTCCATATGGTTCGCCTCGACTCAAAAGCACCCTCTTATAGGTTTCATATGGTGTCCCGACGCGTCGGTGCCCCACCATACCCCCTTGAGCCTCCTTTGGTACAAGTCGCCCACAAGCTTGCCCCTTGCCCCCTCTACTATGGTGCATCGAGTCGGAGTGTTCCACACTTCCAGTTAGGACTTACCTATTAGACTTGTGGTTGGTACGGAAGTGCTTTGCGGCAGATCCCGCAGACCGGTCCTTATAGTGCCCCGGGTGCGACCAACCAGTTTCTGAGCTTGCACCCGGAACCCACCATACTTATAACATACCCAACTCCAACAGAGTCCAGAGACAAGAATAACGGGGTATTTCATATACCAGAATCCATCTATCTATGACTCATTATTTTTATCCTATAGCAGTTGTGCCGGTATATTGGGCACTAGCTAATATAATATTTGTAGAGTGACAAGGAGTTAAGGATCAATAAGCATGGCTTGGGTTTGCACACAAGGACGGGGATCTAATAAATATAAGTGTAGGGCTTGACATTTGACTAATGCAATATTTTCCTATGAGTTATAGCGATAATTTATTAAATCATGGGCTCAATGATGATCAACTGTTTCCACAAGAGAGGTCGATGACTTGCCTTAATCCGCAAACGGTGAAGGTGGAACCTCGGGGTAAAACTCGGGATCTTCGACGGCGTCGTAGTCTTCTCGATATGGAAAAAGTAAAAACAACATTCAATAAACAACCCAAAATCAAGCATACAAGCATACATGTTTTGTTGGGTTAAGTAAAGGAGATAGAGTCTTAACTTCTATGGATTTATTACTTTAAACATTTTAAGATTAAGTTTTAAGGAGGTTTCTGAATTTTATAGTTTGATAAAAGTATTTTCCCAAAAAGAGGTTTTTATTTTCCCTTTCTAGAGATGAACTAAAAAGGTATAAATTAGCCTTGATGATTTTATGGTATCAAAAATAGTGAATTTAATTTATTAAGTCTTCTGAAGTTTGTTATATAGATTTAAGATAATTTCATAAAGTATGGATCTTTACTGTATGAATTAATTAAATATCCTAAAAGGGCTTTTGCAATATTATTTAATAGAACAAAGTGGGCAAAATGAATATTCTATCTTTATTGCATTACAAACAGTGGAATAAAGTCATTAAGTCATCTGAATATGTTATATAAGTTTCCATGATATTTTTGTAAAATGTTACATTTCTATTATATGAGTTAATCATTTTTCTTAAAAGGGCCTTGGAAATGTTATTTAATAAATTAAAATGGGCAAAATGAATTATTATATTTTTATTGGCTTATAAACAGTGTACTGGAGTCAATATATCATCTAAAATTAATATATAAATTTTTAAGAGTTTTTCTGAATGAAATAATAATTAAATCCTAAAGGGGTCTTAGGAATGTTATTTAATAAAATGTCTTGGACAAAATGGTCATTCCATTTTTATTGTATTAATAACAGTGAAATGGAGCCATTATATCTTCTGAGATTAAATTATAAATTTTTAAGAGTTTTCTGAATTATTTAATTGAAATATGATTTTCCTCCTAAAGGGGACTTTTCTTTATTATTTAATAAGATTATTATGCGCCAAATAAACATATTGTTTTTATTGCATAAAAGTGTAGAGGATAAAAAGATATGAATTATTTTGCCCATTTTAATTTATTTTGCCCAGATCACCTCATACCCCTTTGCCGGAACGGGTGGCTGAGATCTAATCACTTAAGTGATTTAATCTCGGCCGTCCATCCGCGATCGCACGGCGGAACGCGCGTCCGGCACGCTCGTGGCACGCGGAAGCCAGGAGGCTTCGTCCCCAGCGCCGGCCGAACGACGGCGAGCGGCCACCGACGGCGGCGATGGCCTAAGGCCCTAATTTCCGGCCAAAACGGAGAGAGGGGAGGATGGGGATCACGTAGGTACCAGCCATGACGGCGAACGGTGGTCGATGATGGTCGGCGGCGAGAAGGGGCGGAGGAGGGCCTCGGGTCCGACGACGGCGATGAGTTCCGGGGGCCTTCACGGCCAACGGAGGTGGGGCCGAGGTAGAGGGCGCGATGACGGTCCCTATGGTGGTGATGGCGAGGGTGGCGGTGGCTCGGAGCGACGGCGAGGTCTTGCCGGAGTGCAAACAGAGGAGAAACCGAAAAAAGGGTGGCGGCCTTCGGGTTTGCGCGGAATAGGGCTCTAGTGGCGTGGCTTGGCTGCGGTGGTGGCGAGGGCTCTTATAGGGGTCGCCGGCGGGAAAAAGGAAAGCCGAGAGGAGGAAACCGAGAGGATTTCCCCTTTTCTCCGGCGAGCCCTTCCATGTGCTCGGGTTAGCTTCCAATTGGGCGAAAACGCGTCGTTCTTGGGCAGAAGGAGATCGCCAGTGTTCGGGGAAGGGAATCCGAGGCTCAAACTTGCGGATCCTATCGCCCGACAGCGAAAATGGAAGGGGGGGGGCGCCGGCATGGAAAGGGATCGCCCCCTTTCCTTCGGAGAAGAAGGATATGACAGGTGGGCTCCACCTGTCATAGTCCGAGAGCGAGGGGCGACTGGCTAGCGGGCCCGGGATGGCAGCGAGCGGGTGGGCGCACGCGGGAGGCTGACGCGCGGGACCGGCTGGCAGCGAGAGGGAGGGAGCGCCGGTGGCTGCCAAGTGGGGCCGGCTGAGGCGCGGGAGAGAAGAGAGAGGGGTTCGGCGCCGACAGGCTGGCCCCGCCTACCAGCGAGAGGGGCGGGACTGGGCTGGGCCGAAAGGCTTATGGAGGGTATTTCAGGGTTTTGGCCCAATAAGATTTAAAAATGTATTTTCCATTAAATTTAATTCCAGAAATTCAAATATTTGCTTAAGGCTTGAAGATCTGTTGGAAAAATTTTGTAAAAATTCTCAAAAATATTTCTTGGCCTCTAGTTTATCCCATAAAATTTTCAAGTCCAAATTTTGAATATTTATCTCTGTTTGGCTTTAATAGGGCTCTTTTAGGATTCTCTTTAATAACAATATTTAGAAATTCATTTAATATTATTTTTCCTTTATTTTATTCCCTCCGCGCGCGCACGCCCGACGCCTCGGCCCCACCTATCGGTTGCGTCCCATTGCCTCGCCCTCGCCCCACACTCGCTGACCGGTGGACCCACCCATTAGGCTCGTCGTCTCTGCGAGATCCACCCCCAAAACCCCCCTCCTCGCCGTCCGAAGCCCTAACCCCACCTCGGATTCGCCCCCGCCGGCCCCCTCCCTTTAATCCGTCACCGGCATTGAATTCCCCGCACCCCGCCGGCCGTTTCCCCCATTACTCCACCACGTCATCACCCCAGAACCGTCGTCCACATGCATGGAAAGAGGCTCGCCGGCGTTGAAGCACGTTTACTCTCGGCCTCCCCCAATTGCACCCCCTCTGCCCCCGCCGGTACCCCTATTTAAACCCCTGACCACCGCCGCACACAACCCTCATGTTTACCTCGCTGCGAGAACGAACAGAATGCCCGAGGTACTCGTATTAACGCCTCACCGCCACCCTCGCTCCAGCCGTCGCTCGCCGTCGCCGGAGTCCCTCTCCGTCCTCGACGACCGCACCACCGTGACCGCCGGCGCCACCCCGGCCTCGGCCACCACCCCATCGCCACCGAACCCCGCCGGAACACCATCGCCGACGAGGACCCGAACATCTTCACCACCCCCGCTCAGACAACCATTCGTCCCGCCAACAGTACCCTCGTGATCCCCATAGTCCCCTCCTTCCGTTTTAGCCCTTAGGATCCATCACCGTCGCTCGCTGTGGCCCCTGGCCCACTTGCCGTAACCGGAGAAGACGATCGGCACGGGTAAAATACTCGTGCCGTGTCGGATTCGATCGTGACCGTGCGATTGTGATCGGACAGTGTAGGTGGTACCGCGTGGCCGATTTAATCGGATCCGTTGGATCACTGCGAAGGGGTATCGTGTAATCTCGCGCGTCCATTTTCATTTAAATCCCCTGCCTCAACAGTGGCCGCCCGATCGCGATCCAATGGCGATCCACGATACGGCGCACGCGCATAGTGCGCGGGTTCACGGTGAATCCGGTTCACCATGGATCGACGCATGTTTTTGTTTTAATTTAAATTCCAGAAATGGTTTTAAACTTCTAAAATTCATATCTTATTCATTTTAACTCCAAAATTTACCATTTCAATTCCAGAAAATGTATAATTTTATTCTCTACATGTTAATGCAATATAAACAGTAGGTTTATTTTGAGTATTTTATGTTTATTTAATAAAGTATTCAAATGCACTTTAGGATGAACCCAAAATTTGTTCATTTCCATTTCAGAAAAATTTATATTTTATTCTCTCCACATTAGTGCAATAGAACCACTAGGTTTACATTGAACTTCTTATTTTAAATTAGTTAGAAATTTAAAATACATTAGTTTACATTTTTATTCCCTTTTAGAAAGGCCATTACTCCATTATAGTTCATTTTAAAATATTCATAAAATGAATTTCAGAAACCTAACAACTTTATTTTCCTTGGTTCAAACCAATCGAAACTTATATGCCTGTTGTGTGATTTTTGGATTGTTTAATTGAATGTTACGTTTAATTTATTTATATCGAGAAGACTACGACGCCACCGAGTAGACAGAATATTACTCGGAGGTTCCCCCGTCGCCTTTCGCTGAACAAGGCAAGTCAGCAAACCAATCTTTTGAGCATATTGAACCCAATTTTATTAAACTATCGCTAAAACACATAGGATATACATGCATTAGTCAAATGAAAGCCTTACAATATATTTATTTAGATCCCCGACCTTGATGTGCAATCCAAGCCATGCTATCTAGCCTAAACTCCTTGTCACTATATTATTAGTACTATTAGCTAGTGTCCAATGTATCGACACAATGGCTATAGGTTAAAAATGAGTCGTAGCGACTGGAATCTAATATATGATCCCTAATTATTCTTATCCCTGGAAATCTGTTGGTGATAGAGTTATGGTTAAGTGTATGCATGGTGGGTTCCGGGTGCAAGCTAGGGCATTGGTCGGTAGCACCCGGGGCACTATAAGGACGGTCTGTGGGATCCGTTGCAATACATTTCCGTACTAACCACAAGTCTAGTGGGTAAGTCCTAACTAA
Organism: Zizania palustris; assembly: GCA_019279435.1. Lineage (NCBI taxonomy): Eukaryota > Viridiplantae > Streptophyta > Magnoliopsida > Poales > Poaceae > Zizania > Zizania palustris. The sequence goes on along the minus strand of JAAALK010000290.1, from coordinate 70,567,466 downwards.
GGTATGGAGTGTTCCAATCCGAGGCACCACTTGGAGAGGGGTCAAGAAGCAGCTGCGGGTGGCTTGTACCGACGTGGCGCAAAAGGGGGTGCGACATTAGCCGGGACGCGGCCTGGCGCGCCGGCGAAACCTAGAGTGGGTGATTATCACTTGGAACATTTCATGACGAGGTTTTGGCATGAGTTCCCGTGGAATGGGTCATCTCGTTACACTTTAGTGTATGGGATGAGTGTGTGCCTTGTGGGTACAGTGGTACACCTCTGATCAGAGTCTTAAATCTTTTCGAAAAGTCGAGCCCACGGTCAAGGGCTGGTTGTGTGACATCCCACAGTTAGTCTACTTTCATGGGTGTTGCATGATGATTTGACATGTAAGGACTGTGGAGCGAGGAGAGAAAACATACTCCTCGAGTTAGATGGTATTATGGTGTTCATGTTTAATATTCCGCATGATTAAATTTGACTACACTAAATGCAATAACATAAAATTTACTTTTCCGCACTTTTAGCCATTGTCCTTCCTTCGTTATTATCTTGCATTACTATTTCATTTGCGGTGGCTTGTTGAGTACTTTTTGTACTCATACCCATTGGACACACAATTCAGAGGATGTCTACTACGAGGAATATGGTCTGGAGTAGCGACCCAGTCAAGAAGAAGATCCTGAAGAAGACGTTTGTCATGCCGTTTATTTTCATTGTTTCTTTTATTTTTTACACTTGTGTAATAATGTGGTCTGTGAACCACGAATGATTGCCCGTATGTACGTTGTCGCATGATGAACCTCTTGTTATTATTGTTTTTCTATGGAAATTCAATAATGTTCCGATTTGGATAAATCGGGGCGTCACAAAGGTCCTAGCAAATATGTAGATGCCATGTTTGCTCGCTTTGATGCAATAGTGAGTAATTTGTGCTCCACAAGCACGCTTGTGTATTCTGACCACGTTAGAGCTATCAAGCTTCTCTATGCTCTTGATCGTAACGTATGGGAAGTGTAGATATACAATATTGAGGAGTCCACAAGTTATGACACATTAACCTGTGATGAGCTCTTCAGCAAGCTCAAGTCCATAGAGATTGCCAAGGCATATCTTGCAGGGCATAGAAACTCTTTGCCTCCTCCCATGACACTAGTTTCTAGATCTAGCCATGGCACCTCAGCAGAACCAAGCACATCTGGTACTTTTGTTCTTGCAGGAGGTTTTGCCTTGTCCTCCATGGTCTCTGTTACAAAAGAGCAGGTGGATACTCTTGATGATGAAGAGCTTGCTCTCATTGCCAAGAAGTTCACCTGTTTCTACAATGAGAGACGAGATCAGTGAAGAAGTGGTTTTAGAGGGTGCTTTGAGCGTGGTGGTAATTCTCACATTAAGGCTAATTGTCCTAGGCTTAAGAGGATATAAGAGAGTTAGCGCCCCAAACACCACAAGAAAGAGAGGAAACACTTCTCTAAGGGTAAGCACAACAAGGTGGTTAAGAGGGTAGCCAAAGATGCTTCGAGAGCCTTTGTGGCAACTCTCAGCGACATCGATACATCTTTAGCTGAGGAGTCCAGCTCTGAGGAGGAGGAGCCTCCGAAGAAGGAGGAGAAGGCAAAGGACTTCATCGGCCTTTGCTTCATGGCCTAAACCATTATCCTATGACCATATTTCTATCAAAGTAGATGAACTTAATGATGTAGTCATTGGTTAGGATAGATTACTGAAACAAGCTGCTAGAGAAAGAAAAGAATGTATACTTAGACTTGAATCTGTTTCAACTGAATATTCCATGCTTAAGTCTAAGATTGATGATGCTGATTGTGAGTCATGTACTGTTGTCATGAGTGAGCTTTCCCATCTTCGTTCTGTGCACGCTCCAGCTATTGATAAGATTGAGATTGCGGAGAAGAAGCTTTTGGAGGTGGAGTCTAGACCTAATATTGTTAATGAATGCATGAACTGTCCTTTACTTATTGAAAGCATTAATTTGAGGGTCAAGCATGTCAATTAATTAGTCTAGATTGGAGAGTGCTGGGTGTTCTAAGAATGTGCAGCCTGCTTGTTCGACCTGCATCACCCTTAAGGACCAACTTAGCTTTGCTAGAGGGCAAGCTGAAAAGCTCATGAGTGAGAATGATTACCTTCTATCTATTGTGGATAAATGCACTAAAGGGAAGGGTAGGATGGATTTGCTTTTGGCAAAAACCAAAATGTGTGTTGATAGGGCAGGGTTAGCTCTAGGTTTGGGCTTTGAGAGAAGCACTTCACTTACTCCAAGCAAAACTATGTTCTCTACTCCCACTACCCTTGAGAAAGAAAGATCCCTATTAGACACTCCTCAGAAAGACTAGATGCCTACTAAGTCTACTAAGAAAACACTACCTCCACCAAAGAAAAACCCTAAGCAGAAACCCAAGGAACAAGTGAGGATTGTTCCCATGACCCATGTGAGTGCCCCCAAAAGAGTTTTTCATTGCTCTTACTGTCAGCGGGTGGGTCATTTGAATGTGTTATGTTTTATTCACATCAAGGATGAGCGACGCTCACCGGAGATGAGCTTTCGAGACATGCATCACCCATATTTAAGTATACATGAGTTCGTTTCTTGCTCTCGTCCTATTTTCGAGGCTTCCCATGCATCTATGTGTGGTTTTGCCCCTCGTGGTGTACACCATGACTCATATGGTGCTAGATCACGTATTAGGGGCTTTGGTTCTCGACAGGTTAGGAGACCCCGTCATTTGTCTGGTTTTCATCATGTAGGTAGACCTCGCAATTTACATCATGCTATATATCCTATGCGTAGACAACCTATTGTTGCTTTGCCTACTACTTGAGTTTCTCGGTGCTGGATACCTCACCAGTATTCACTCACCCCAACACTGAGCACTTGAGATTTTCTGATTTTGTGTAGGTACCAGACAGAGGCTTGGAGAGCACTTGGATCATGGACTCCGGTTGTTCGTGCCATATGACCGGAAACTCTTCATGGTTCTCCAGCCTCACCACAATCAAGCAAAAGGAGTACATTACTTTCGACAATAACCGAAGAAGCAGAGTGAAGGGTAAGGGTGCGGTAAGAACTAATGACAACTTCACTCTCAAAGATGTTGCTTTGGTTGAAAATTTGGGATACAACTTGCTTTTTGTATCTCAATTGCTTGATGAGGGCTTTGAAGTGCGTTTTCAATGCGATAGTTCGCAAGTACTCAATTCTGATGGTGTTTTCGTTTGCAAGATTTTTAGAGTTGAGAGAGTTTTTGGAGTCGACTTTTCTGAGTCATCTAGTTCTTCTCACTGCTTAGTTGCAAAATATTCTTCTAAACTTTGGAAGTGGCATAGGAGACTAGGGCATATGAGTTTTGAGTTGCTCGCTCGATTGAGTGCTCTAGGTCTGATCCAAGGACTGCCCAAGCTCAAATTTGAGAAGAATTTAGTTTGCGCTCCTTGTCGACATGGAAAAATGATTGTCGCTTTGCATTCTCTAGTCAACATGGTGATGACTGAATAACCTAGAGAACTTCTCTATATGGACATTGTAGGTCCTTCTCGGGTTAGTTCTTTAGGTGGCAAATTGCATGTTCTTGTGATTGTCGATGATTACTCTCATTACTCTTGGGTATTCTTTTTAGCTAGCAAGAATGAAGTGTTTTCACTCTTTGTTTACTTTTCATTGAACTCCTAGGTGCATTAAAATTCATTCGAAGTGATAATTACACCGAGTTCAAAATAGTCTCTTTGTTTACTTTTGCATGGAGCATGGCATAGAACATTAATTCTTTGCTCCGCGGGTCCCTAAACAAAATGGTGTTGTTGAGTGAAAGAATCGCACTCTGGTTGAGATGGCTAGGACGATGCTCGATGAGCACAAGACTCTTAGAAAGTTTTGGGCTGAGACCATAAACACTGCTTGTTACATCTCAAACCGGATTTTTCTGCGCTCAATTTTGAACTTAACTTCTTATGAACTGCGTTTTGGGAGACAACCCAAGGTTACTCATCTTCGAGTATTTGGTTGTCGGTGCTTTATCCTAAAGCGTGGAAATTTGGATAAATTTGAGTCGTGTTCTTCAAATGGGATCTTTTTGGGTTATACTACTCATGGTCATTCTTATCGTGTTTTCAATTTAGATACTAACACTGTCATCGAGTTATGTGATGTGAATTTTAATGAATCAACCCCCTATGTTAGTTCTTCTTTTGAACTTGCCAGTGAAAATGATATGAAGGTGGCCATCTTTGAAGAAGAAGATCCCGAAGACTTTGAGGACGAACCCCTACTTCCCTCGACATCGATCCCCGAAGCAGACCCCACTTCGATCACTTCAGCAAGAGGCCCCGAAGCATCTACATCAACATTGGTCATCTTCGACCGCTCCCCGGTACAAGTTGAGGGGGAGACTGCATCTCGCCGTGAGGCTCCGCACAACATTCAAAGGATGCACCCTCCTGAGCAGATCATTGGTGAGCTTGATCAAAGGGTAACACATTCTCACACTCATTTTATTGATTCTGCATTTGTTGCTTCTTTTGAGCTCTTAGATGTGAGTCTTTCTTTATCTGATTATAGTTGGATCAATGCCATGCACGAAGAACTTGAAAATTTTGAGAGAAACCTAGTCTGGACACTTGTAGATCCCCCTCCCAATGTTCATTTTATTGGAACAAAATGGATTTTCAAAAACAAGCAAGGGGAGGATGGGTATGTGGTTAGAAACAAAGCTAGACTTGTAGCTCAGGGTTTTTTTCACAAATTGAAGGGATTGATTTTGCTGAAACTTTTGCACTTGTTGCTCGTCTATAGGCCATTAGGATTATGCTTGCATTTGTTGCATCCTGTGGATTCAAACTTTACCAAATGGATGTGAAAAGTGCTTTTATTAATAGCTTCATAGATGAAGATTTTTTTGTAAAACAACCCCTGGCTTTAAAAACCCTAAATACCCCTATAGAGCCTTTAAACTTCATAAAGCTCTTTATGGACTCAAGCAGGCCTCTCGGGCGTGGTATGATAGACTTAATTCTTTTCTGCTTGAGCGAGGTTATTTGATGGGTTCAGTTGATAAAACCCTTTTTTACTCTCAAGCATGGCAAAGATTTCCTCCTGGTCCAGATTTATGTTGACTATATCATCTTTGGTGGCTCTTCTCATGCTTTAGTTGCCGAGTTTGCAGATATCATGAGCAAGGAGTTCGAGATGTCCATGATGGGCGAACTCACTTTTTTCCTTAGTTTGCAAATCAAGCAAAGCAAACAAGGTACCTTCGTTCATCAAACGAAGTACACCAAGGACCTTCTCAAGAAGTTTGATATGGCTGATGTAAAGCCCCTCGCCACTCCGATGGCTACTTCTGTAGCATTGTATCCCGACGAGGATGGAGAAGTCGTAGATTAGAAGGAGTTCCAAAGCATGATCGGCTCTCTCCTCTACTTGACTGCCACGAGGCCGTACATACACTTTGTAGTATGTTTTTGCGCTCATTTTCAAGCTTCGCCAAGGGCTTCACATCGACAAGCGGTAAAATGCATACTTAGGTATCTCAATCATACTCTTGAATTTGGCATTTGGTATTCTACATCTTCTTCATTATGTCTTTGAGGTTTTCAGATGCAGACTTTGCTGGCTATAGAATTGATAGGAAAAGTACCTTGGGTACTTGTTATTTTCTAGGTAATTCTCTTGTTTGTTGGTCTTCTCGTAAACAGTATAGCGTTGTGCAATCTACAGCTGAGGCTAAATATGTTGCTGCAGCTAGCTATTGCTCATAGATTTTTAGATGGTTTCCACTTTACGGGATTTCAGGTTAGATTATAAGTTTGTTCCATTTTTCTGTGATAACACTAGTGCGATTTGTATTGCCAATAACCTAGTTCAGCATTCCAGAACCAAACACATTAATGTGAGATATCATTTTCTCAGAGACCACAATGAGAAGGGTGATATTGAACTTCAATATGTTGATACCCAGAACCAACTTGCTGATATTTTTACCAAACCCCTTGATACTTCTCGATTTTCTTACTTGCGTGGGAAACTTGGTATTTGTCACTCTTACGACATTTTGTGAGGGAGAGCATGCTTTCATTGATTTGTGGAAGCTTCTTCTTATGTGTAATTGCATTTACATATATTTGCTTATGTATGCCTTTGCATAATTGTCATGATCATGTTAGCTCAACTCTGGTTAATATATCTATCTTCATTACGAGCATGATTTTAATTTGCAAAATACAATACATGATCACTACTTAGTCTTGTATCTAGCATGTTTTAGGTAAAATTGCTTTAGCTATCTTTTATCTGCCTGATAGCTTGAATCCTGTTCTTATGGATGCAAAATTGCAACTTGAAAATATATATGCTTTTCATGGAAATTTTCATTGTCAAATTGAGTCAAATCACAAAAATCCATGTTTTACGAGCTGAAAATGGAAAGATCTAGGCGGGTTTGTGTTGTCGCACTATTTTATTCTAGACTGCTTACCATGACACTTTGGTATGAACTATGATATTTTAGTGTGTGTCAAAATAATTGTCTTAAGCTTCTGACAGTCTTCTCTTGATCTAGGCTTGGCATGATTGGAAAGTATAAGGTTGACAAGTAAATAACCTCTAGCAATATCAAAAGAATTGCAAATATGAATTAATTGCACATCAAGTTTGCTAAATGCTCCGTGAAATTGGATATGCTTTCCTTGATAGAAATTTGCTAGCTTTTGCAGTTAATGCCTTTTCTTGACTAGATTGCTAGCCTAAATAATGATGCTTTTATTTCCAAAAATCTGAAAATAACATGCTTAATCATAGAAATTGGATTTTATTAACTTGAGCTGAGCACATAGTCCTTAACATTATTTTTGGCATAGTTTTGCACTATATGTCATAGCACATCACATATTTCTGAAGCTTTGCATCATTTATCGCTCCTTGATTCTTGCATTGCCAAAAGAGGAGAAATAATCTAAGTCTCTGAGCCAAAGGGTGAGAATAATATCAAAGGAGGAGAAGCTAAGCTGCCTGCATGATTAAGGGGGAGATTTTCTTCAGACTTTCTTCATGCTTTGCTGAAGGGCTTTCATATGTGAAAGGAGGAGAATTTCATTTTTAAGTGACATGTTTTGGCTCTTTTCTAAGTTTTTAATGGTCACTTGTGTGCTAACAAATTTCAAATTTTTTGTGAACTTGAATTTGGTTGTCAATGCACTCATCAAGGGGGAGATGGAGAAACCAACTTGAGATGTGTTTTGGTTTTAGTCTGTGATGAGTGATTGATAGATTTTCTTCTGGGCGAAGGGATCCCCCGAAGGGGGTTCGGAGGTCTATTCATAGAAGGGTTCGGTGTTTGCTGGGCTGCACTTGTATACAGTGGAGTATATCTGTCGGAGGGGTTCGTCAGTATACGTTTCGAAGGTAGTACCGAAGGGTTCAGTACTTTGGGCGGTACACCGGAGGGTATTATACCCAGAGAGGCCTCCAGGGTATCAGATACGCTTGTATGCTTGTCGTTGGTGTGTAGGTGACTTCAGAGGCGACAGGACAGTCAGCACAGCAGTGAACTAGGTCAAGCAGGGAGCTTGGTTCTAGGCAAGTGGGGAGCTTGGTCATGGAGGTTGTGTGAAGTCGAGGTCGGTCGTCGGGTCGAGGTGCACCAATCGAAGGCAGGAAGTGTGGAGGGGGACTCCGGCTGATGATACCCCGACACAAAGTCCTCGAAGATGAGGCACTTGAAAGGAGTACTCCGGAAGGAGTAACTTCGAAGGTTGGCGGACGAATTCCTCAGAAATTAGGCAAGACTCCCAAGTGTGCTTCGGACGTAGGCACTTGGAAGGATACCTGACGAAGGTCTTAGAAGTCGAGGTCCATCGAAGGCATGGTCCGGGTAAGGCTCTTCGGAAGTGTGCTCAAGGTTGAGACAGTGCGAAGGAGTGCTTATGGAAGTGCTTCATGCGGAGACCATGGATGAAGGAGGGACTTCAGAAGGTGGTGAACAAACCCTCCGGTAGGAGGTACTTCGAAGGTAGGGCTTTGGAGTCAGGTTATCTTGACGTGCTTAGGTCATGCATGGCTTTGGTACACGGACGGGCAGCGATCGAGCTAAGGGTAGCTGCGAAGTCATGGAGGTCCACTTTGAAGGTGATGGTGCGAAGACTTAAGGGCTTTGACGGCTTCGGCTCAAAACTGTCACTTGATTCGAAGACAGACTTCGGTGTAGTGAAGACCTACGGGTTCGAAGCCTACTACCGAAGCCATTGCAACACTTCGAGTGTGAAGGGGGGCTCCGAAGATTCTGGTCTGCAAACTAACAAAAAAGGAGCTTCCAATAAAGTAGACTACCTTCTGTAGTCTCGTGATTGCTAGAGGCAGTAAAGTTTTAAACCCTAGGGGTATAGTAGTCACTTCACATGTCTGAGTTGTGCCTATAAATAGAGAGGCAGGCTGAGGTCTAAGGCAACACTATGCACTTCACTTTTAGAACTTTCTGTACTCACTATAGCCTAGAACTAGCAGCCATGAGTTGTACTAAGAATCTGTGAGTTTTTGTGTTCCCTTTTCTTGCAATGAAATTTATATTCTATTTTCATTGATTGCATGAACTTGTATCTGTGTTTTGTGCAAACCTGAGTTCATCTCTGTCTTCTTGCTAATGAAGTGTTCTCCATCTCATATGTGTGAAATATGTGTGAGTGGAGTTTCAAAGCACATTCGCTCTGTGTTTGTCGGTGGTCGTCCTTAGTGTTCGAGCGAAGCAATTTTCTCTCAAGGTTTGTCGAAGCCTTCCTGTCTGTTATGTTTAGCTAATTTTTGTTCGGAGCACTTCTCACTGTGAAGCCTAGTACATGTTACTAGTGCGAAGCATTTGATCGAAGCTTTTTGAGGTGAACGCACTTGTGCAACGTACTGTTGTGTGAAGCCTGCTCAAAGGCACCTCTGTGTGTGGTGCCAACACAAACTTTGATGAGTCTAGTGCGTTTTTGGGTTTCTGAGTATGAGCGTAGTTTTCTGGACTTTGAACTTTTACCTTATGCGAAGCTTGTGTTCGGAGTGTGTTCCATACCTCCGAACCAGACTCTGCTAAGGGTGCATTCGAAGTCTGTTCAGTAGAAGAGAAAATTTAAAAGCTCCCATTCACCCCCTCTGGTCGTCTATCTCGGTCCAACAATTAGTATCAGAGAAGGTTAAGATCACCGGTTGACCTTTATCGGTTTTGTGATCATTTGGTGATATGGACAGAGACCGTAAAATTCCTCTATTCGATGGAACTGACTTTGCATACTGGAAGGTTCGCATGGAGGGTTATTTACTAAGCCAAGGAAGTGCGGTTTGGGAGATTGTGGACTCGGAATATGTTATTCCTGAGACCCACACTACTCAGGCTGAGAAACAACAGTATGAGAGCAACAACAAAACTAAAAACATATTGTTCACAAGCTTGAGTAGGAGCGAATTTGATCGAGTCTAGCATCTCAAGACAGCTAGGGAAATTTAGTCCACACTCACTATTTTTCATGAGGGATCTACTCAGATCAAGGCTAGGCACCAGAGCACATACAATCAACAGTATCAGCTATTTGTGCAAGGTCCTAGCGAATCTGTAGATGACATGTTTTCTCGCTTTGATGCAATAGTGAGTAATTTGAGCTCCACAGGCACGCTTGCGTATTCTGACCATGATAGAGCTATCAAGCTTCTCTATTCTCTTGATCGTACCATATGGGAAGTGAAGATATACAGTATTGCGGAGTTCGTAGGTTATGACACATTAACCTACGATGAGCTCTTCAGTAAGCTCAAGTCCACAGAGATTGCCAAGGCATCTCTTGTAGGGCATAGAAACTCTTTGCCTCCTCCCATGGCACCTCAGGAGAACCAAGCATATCTGGTACTTGTGTTCTTGCATGTATCGGCGAAGGGTCATCGAGAGTGATTAGGCGATCGACCGATACACAACTCCCGCACCATCGGACCGATAGCAGGGAAAGAAGTGCACTATACGCTCGAGCCGATCATTAATCCCCAATGCCAATGAGATGCAACACAGAATTAAAAGGTAACCTATCAGCTTGTACTCCGATAGAATCTAAATTTAGTATACCAAAAAATGTATCTTGTATCTGTTGATGCCAATATTTGGTAAAAGCCTAGGCCCATCAAGAGTGCCACATGTTCAACAGAAGTCAAAAGAGTACGGTCAAAGGTTGGTCAAAGAAGCCCGTCCAAGTGGTTATATGTGGCCGGTTATGAAGGAGTTGATTGGGATAAAGGAAGATGGAGATAAATCTGGAATCGATTATGGTTATCATAACGTACGGCAATTTTTCGGACTATAAATATGTAACTATTAGCTAGATTAGAATATATACAAACACAACCACAAACTACTCTCGGTGCATAGCCACCCTTGGCTTCCAAGGTTAATCCTGGAAGGACTTGACACTCGGAGCTAGGCTGCATCGCTTCGATCTCTGGTGAAGAGATGAGCCCTGCCATCTCGATAGTCGTATCGACTAGATCGATGTTTTTCAAGGCTGCATCGTATCGATCTTTTGATACATCGGCTTGGTCAGTATGGTCGTCGGTTTATCTTGGTGTGATTGCTAGGTCTAAGTCTGCATCGTTATGATCTCTTAGATTGATGTGAATTAGGTATTGTAGATTGAGGTTTCATCAGTTAAGTCTGACATCTCGCTCTATTGTATCTGATTTATGTTGTGCACTATTCATATTAATAAAGCATGCCCAATATGTTTAAGTATCGTTGATTAATCATGATTTAGTGACTGTCTTGGTTAAGTCCAATCTTGCTGTTATGGTGATTTGGTAGTATGGATGTGTTATTTAGTGTGCTAGATTTAGTTTCAGTCAGAGTACAAGCTGATAGGTTATCTTCAATTCCACACTTCATCTTATTTCTATCAGAGGGAATTCATCATCCCTTGTGCTCGAGATATCTGTTCTATCGGCCGATGGTATTACCAATCCCGATAATCTAGCCATGGTTATCGACTCGACAACTAATTGGCGCCACTAACTACGTTTATTTTTATGTCACCATGGTCATCAGCTTGGCAGCCGATCAGCTTTGCTACCAACATCAATCTTTTCCTTCCTTATCAGTTGCAGGGTCAAACTGATTGACATGCTTAGAATCCTATTTCTTATAAGATTGTAGGACTTGCATTGGAGTTAAGCAGACCTCCTGGGCCACGCGTGTGACCAAAAACGACACCAACACGCTTTTTGGCACGCCTAGTGGACACCCTTCAGATGACTCATCCATGGCGGGCGAAATCGACAACAATAACATCATTCCGGATACCATGGAGGCGTTGACCGATGAACAAAGGGCGGAGATACAGGACCATGTGGAAAACTACTAGAAGTTGTGTCTTGAGACCTTCGACATGACCCGATCTGGCCCTGTCTAGAGAAATCAATTGTCGAAGCTAGTCCTGGCCAGGGAGATCGTCCAATGGACTGAAAGTCCTCGGATCAGTTTTCATGAAGTTGTCGATAATGCTCTCCATCACTCTCTCATTAATCAGTCCGAGGTATTGGTCAATACCTTGCATGGACTAATAAAGAAGACTGTTGATGGCACGATAGCTCAGGAGTCGATGCAAGGTCCGGTGTACTTCCCCATCAATCATCCTCGTATAGTGAAAAATCCTCAATACACTCGGCCAGCACCACCGTCACAAGGGCCGGTGATGTAGGATCCACCAAACACTTTGTTTGGTGTTGAAGGGAGCATGAAGGCCCTACTACCTACCCCTATGCTCCAAGGGCTAGGTAGGTTGGACCCGTCACACAACACGTACGTCTTCAAGAGTGGCACGCCACCGTCCCAGCCTTCGACCGCACCATAAGGGCCGATCAGGCAAGAAGTACCCCAAACCACGTATGGAGTCATGAGGAATATGCTGCCCAACCTCGTGCCACCGAGGGGGGCACCCGATGGCATCCCCCAAGGATACCATCAGACTGCGTACTATGAAACACCACCCTATTCCAATGAAGAACAACACTGATACAACATTGTTCACCTGGATCAGTACCAACGGGCTCCAATGACTGACTGGTATCCCGCGTCGAACCACCAGGAGGATGATTGGATGAACCAGATCACTGAAGTTATTCGAGACCAATTTGGTCTCAAGCCCAAGTACCAAACATACGTGTATCGGCAGCCGTACCCGGAGTGGTTCGATCAGGTGCCACTATTGAGCCAATACAAAATTCACGACTTCACCACGTTCGCGGGGCAAGACTCGGTCTCCATGATCGAGCACATCAGCCATTTTCTCGCCCAGTGCGGGGAGGCATCGGCTGAGGAAGCGCTCAAGGTCGGATTCTTTCTGCTATCACTATCGGGATCGACCTTCCCTTGGTTTTCATTATTACCGGTGAACTTTGTCAGAGGATGGGCAGATTTGGAAAAGAAGTTTCACAAGTATTTCTTCGCCGGAATACACAAGATGAAACTCACCGACTTGATAGCAGTAACGCAAGGGATGGACAAGTCGGTACAAGATTATGCACAAAGGTTCCACGATGTAAGAAGCAAATGCTACAGCCTGAACCTCAGTGACGTGAAATTAGCTGAGTTGGCATTCCAATGACTCCTAAACCCAATAAAGTAGAGATGTTCATCATAGGAGTTCGAGAGCCTCTCACCCCTGATATAGAGAGTATCGGCACATGATAGTTTATTCCACAAAGCAAGAAGGGATAAATATCAAAAGAAAGTTGCATACACTCGGGTATGCCGTTCGGACTCCGACGAGAATAGCGAGTCCGATGTAGAAGTTGGGCTAGCCGAATGGTCTAGGAACAAGAAGCAAGCAGATTGCATGTCCTTGGGTGAAAGCATTCGACAAGGAGGAAAAATTATTTTGATATCAGTAAAGCCGACAGGATATTTGACTTACTACTCAAGGAGAAGCAGATTTAGCTACCACCCAATCATGTGATACCATCCGTTGACGAACTGAAAAAAAAGATGTATTGTAAGTGGCACAATTCCCCATCACATCATACTAACTAATGCAAAGTGTTCAAATAGCAGATTCAATCGGCCATGGAGCGAGACCGAATCAAGTTCGACGATGGGAAGAAGCCGATAAATATTGACGTGCATCCTTTTCCGGTCAACATGGTGCATGTGCACCATGCCAGCGACCGGCGTGCGGAGAAGGACAAGCGTACCAGCAAGGCTCGGGTCTCATCGTCAAATATGATCAACAAGTACAAGAGAAAGTAAAGAGAATATATAGGCAGTGAGGATGGTTTGGACTACCCACAGTTCAACCTCCACTAGAATTGTGAGTTCTTCAGGTTCTACTAGAATGAAGAATCGCGTCTGCCATCACTTGATAATTGTCCTGATTGTGGCAACGACAAAAGTAGTTAGAGAAATGATTATAGCTCCCATAGAAATAGAGCAAAGTCACGCGATCAAGGAAGGACTGACATTCGTTAGAGACTACCACCACCAAGGCCATCGGTACTTGAGAGGCTCGGCCTCATTAGATTCAGACGGATAATAGTCATATCATATCATATACCATTTTTTATTGCGGATTCGGATTCGGTACGGATATTAAGTGGATGCAGATATGGAACAAATTATTTCATATGTCGGAATCGATGTGGAGTCAGAACGGAGTCGGGTCAGAAACGGATTAAAATTATCAGATAATACGATAAGTGCACAACAATAAAAATAAATTATATTATTTACATTAGCATGCTTATATAGCTCAAAAAAATAAATATACACCATACTGGTAACAATATAAAATAATGAAAATAATAATATTACAAAAGATAATATGGTATCCATTACTCCATCAATGGATATAGAGTCCTCATTGAAAATATTTTATGATTAAAAATCTAGGAGCAAAAGAATAAAATTATATTTCAATTTTGTGATCACGATATCCTTACCCTTCAATTTTGGGCTTACAAACACAGACATGGGCCGGTCAGCCCACTCAACTTCAGATTATCCGATTTTGACAAAGTCGTATAATTCACATAAAAAATCGGATAATCCGAATACGTCGGATTTTACCGATACCATATCCATATACGTATCCGCATCAAAAAATCTAGATCTAAATCCATCGGATTTTAAAAAACCAATATCACATCCTCAATCTATCCGGATTTGAAGCGGATCGAATATTATCCAATCCGCTTTCACCCCTGGAAAGGAGCCAGGGAGGAGGCTAGCATGGGGCCTGCGGCCAACAGATAGGCCAAGCCCAGCTAAGGAACAATATCGTGCGGTACTATTTACATGAATAGTACTAGTCCAGCACACAAGGGATTAGTTAAAGTACATATTAGTTAAGAGTCCAATATTATTAGGATTGAGCCTAGTAGGTTAAGATTGTTAGATTAAATTAGTCATGTGCCTATATAAACAGGGTTGATGCATTAGAAGAGTCGTCGAGTTATTTTAGTTCAGGCTTTGCCTTCTCTATAATCCTTAACTCGTTGGTACGTTGGCCGTTACACCGCGCCGACGAGTTCCAGGGCCTCAAACCACTACTTCATTTAAATATAATTTGAGAAGATTAGTATCCAATTCCATCCAAATTCTGACCCGTGATAGAAACGAATGTGCCAGACACGTGCCACTCTAATGGAATTAAATTTTCAGATCAATTTAAAATTCAAGCTGCCCAGGTAAGTTTTAAATTAAATCATCCAAAAACATGACGGGGTTAGAAAAGGGCCAAATTTTTCCATGCTATTATAATTTTCACGGTTTTGAAATATGCCATCGGCGTGTCACTACCACAGTCACTGATAATGATATTTTTCAAATTACGGAAAATTGTAATGACATGTTTACAAAAATTCCTTAAAAAAACTACATACACATCTCTTCCAGCAGCTGCTAGAATTCCAGTTGTGTCATCGTATTCCATACAGAGAACTGATCTTTACAGTACAATCATGAGACCCAGTAAGAACACGTTCTCCTGAGTCCTGAGAGCATCCAGACAGAACTAACCTGCACCAGAGTCAATTGTGCAGGAACGTACATAAGTGCAAGACCTGGCTACGGATACATCGGAAGGGAAAATTTAGACTAAAGCTGGGTGAAGCAACGCCCCACTGCACCATTTTCGATTTTGCACTTGTACATTTCAAAAATTATCTAAAGGATATATACAAGTAAAGATAGTTGAAGTGCTTGCACACAAACATTTGAATAAAAATATGATCATATTTATATGGTACAGAAATGGTAGATAGTTTCTCTTATCTTTTGTAAAAGAAAACCATAGGTTTTTTTTCATATTTGGGCAATCCCTTATATGTCAACTCCCCAAATGTCAATGACACAAAGAGTGGCAAATAAGGGGTTATCAAAAATTGCTGTGGCATGGCAAGATTTTTTCCATTTTATTTTTTCAGTACAAGTTGATTTAAAGCGATGGAATATATTCAAAAATTTAGCTATAGACAGAAGTGTTTGGAAAACAGTTATTCATGTGTCTGAACCCTAATTTGTGATTCTTGTTGGGTTTTAACTCTAGCCTACCCCAACTTAGAACATGCTGTTGTTGTACAAGTTCACATTTTAACATGCTCTACATGTGTATATTTTGTTAGCATTTTCTGAAGTCCACATGTCCAAATTTCAGAAAATATATACTCAATAACTCATATATTGATAGCAAAATTACTACTATAAACAAAATATTCTGACGGGTGCGTCATGACCCTTAAGTTCTTCCAAAAGTTTAAAAGCTTGCTTATCACAGACTATGACAGATTGATCATCAGCTCCAGAAACAATTTTACCACGATCTGAACTAATTGCTTGAATTGTCCTGCAAAAATAATAGAAAAAGTATTTTTACTGTTGTTAAACTAGGATAAACATGGATGGGTAAATCTCATGGGCCAAGTTAAAGAAACCTAAAGACACTACAAACCGCTTGGTCCTTGACTATCAGTCAGAAGAATGTTAGAACTACAATCAATCACAAACCGTAATGCACCTAGCTAGGGAGAACTTTTATAGTTGAAGATGACCAGTCCTATTTATCTTACTGTTCTGTGATCTTTTTAACATTTTTGTGCAACAGATCTAGTACAACATTACTCCCAGTACTCATGCTTAGAAATAAATGTAGGTATATAAGAAAGAAAATCTAGCATATACCATGGTTAAGCATAATTTTAGACATAAAACACACTTGGCACTTGGCAGTAGCAAAAATAATAGATGGGTCCAGTAAATATGAACATACCACGGTTGCATCTTGGAAATGCACATCTAGTGGTGTCTAGACGAGGATGATTTCTAAAGAAATTTTTGGATTTGGCTCAAATTTGAATAAATTATAAGTACTAGAGTCCAAATCAAATGCATGCTTACAAGATGGTTCAAGTACATCCATGTACAAGTCCCCAATGACCAAATGATGGCAATAATGATACATTTAATTAATTTGTCCACAATTATTATTATGTCAGATATAAGCAGATCTAGTTAGTGCACGACACAGTGAACTACGATGGGATCAAAATTAAACGATAATGCATAATTGCATATTTTATTAAATCAATTAACTTAGATGAGTTCTACCTAGTATGCCCTTTAAGTGTTGCACGAAGTTCAGAACCACGCAAAATTGGATCCCAAATTTTTACCTGTAAAATGCAGATGAACAAACTATCAATAAAATATCCACAACAGATATACATATAAGAAATTTTGCTGAGCAATAGATTTTCTAGTAATGCAGAAAAGCTACAAGTTTAGAATAAAGGGGCAGACAGAACATAACAAAATATAACAGCATATCATTGACAAGAAATGCTTTAAGCCTATAACAACAGCCCATATCAAGTATGATGAACATGTTTAAGTTCAAAATACAAACAGGATTTGAAATTAATACAAATTAAGGTCATGAACAATTATCAGTTCATGACACATAAGTGCTGCACTATTAACAATCACCAAACAAGCCATGCATTGACCACCTCTTGTACTTAATGTTGAACACACACAGCAATGAAAAAGGCTGTAAATCTGAAACAATTATCCTAAAGACCTATGGACCTACATCTCCATGTTTTCATCTGCCTCCACGTACTGCAGTGAAGACATGCAGCTCCAACAATCTCCTGTATTGACCTTGTTCAATCTCTTCCTCATTTGCACCATGCAATAGAAGGAGCTCAATGATACAATCCTCCCAGTCAATACCATCAGAGGGGGATCCTTTCCGTCTCTTCTTCCCACCACCGGCACCATCTGGTATATCAGTCAGAAGCTCTCCATGCATGGCATCACCACTTCTAGTTATCCTCTTTTTGCCTCGCTTCTTCTTGGCTAAATTTTGTGGCAAGCATGCATCTTCATTTCTTAGAACAACCTGCAAATCATTTTCGTTCCCAGCAGGAGCTTTCCTAATTGCATCAATTCGACACTTAGCAGCTTCGATCCGTATTCTCCTTTGCTTCTGCAACTTAATTCCAGCAGTAAAAGATGGCGGAGGTGCATCGAAGCCAATGTCAATATTCACTAGATCCTCCAGCACCATGCCCTTGGTCCAACCATCATCCAGCGAATCCATCCATGGCTCCAGCTCTAGCCCTCTTCTCCACTGCTTCCTCCTGTTCGCATCTTTACCAACCTGCCCAAGTCTTTGTAACTGACCAAGCCTCTTTAAGACATTTTGGTAAGCACCTGACAGGCATTCCTCCGAGATCCTCAAATCATCCGATTCCTTCCCTTCTTGCCCGGAATTATTGGAATCCAAATCATCAACAGCCAAGGGAACAATCTGAAGGTATTTGGATTCGTCCTCATCAATGGATGAGTACGCTTGCACAATGCCAGCAATGTCCGGAGTGAAGCTCTCGAGAAATTGTTCCAACAGGTCGGACTGGGACCGCATCTCCATGAGCCGAAGCAGCACGGGTGCGTTCAGAAGCAGGTTCTTCGTATTGACATCGGCACCCCACGGAAGCAACTTTTTAGCAACATGCACGAGAGCATCAACGAGCTCCTTGTACCGGCGGAGGCTGGTGTGCAAGTTCGCAGAGATATCCCTCGCAATGTCTTCCACAGAGACAGAGGTGACCCCGTTCGCCTGCGCGGCAAAGGCCACCAGTCCGGCGATGAGGGGGAGCGGGTTCCGCCCAGTGGTGAGAGACCACTTGGAGGCGCAGCGGAGGAGAAATCTGGCTTGGGAGAGAATCACATCCGTCCTTTCACATGCGGCGGAGGAGATGGAGGGCGATGAGCGAACGGCACGCTCGAGCGCGGCGGCGTAGTCGAATGATGGGAGTGGAGGGAGG
This sequence comes from Zizania palustris, assembly GCA_019279435.1. Lineage (NCBI taxonomy): Eukaryota > Viridiplantae > Streptophyta > Magnoliopsida > Poales > Poaceae > Zizania > Zizania palustris. The sequence continues at coordinate 70,549,142 of JAAALK010000290.1, read as the reverse complement.
GAGAGGTGGGAGGCGATCCGGGAGACGAGGTCAGCCAGCGAGGCAGTGGGGCAGAAGGCGGTCTCGGCGGCCTCGGCTAGGGAGAGTGGGAGGCGGTAGGACCGCGCGACGAGAAAGGCGCAGGCAGAGGCAAGGGCGGGGAGGAAGGCGGTGCCCTGCGTGGCGAGGTTGCCATCTGTGGCGGATTTGGCCATGCTGAGAGCCTCCTCGGCGCGGGTGGGGGAGAGTCCGAGGCGGGCGGCGATGGAGGTAATGGTGATGGCGGCGGCGGCGAGCTTCTGATCTCGATAGTGCGACTGGGATTGGTGGTATACGAAGGAGGAGACACGGATGTCAAATCCGCCGTCGTCGGTGTAAGCGGCCTGGTGGACGAACTCCGTGGCGCCGGAGTCGTGGACGCGGCCGCAGGAGGTGCAGACGAGCAAGCCCGAGTCGGGGTCCGCCACCACTACGCCCTCGCCACACGACCAGCACGTTGACGCCATCGCGAGCGCGCCGGCGGTGCCGCGGTGCAAGGGCAGGAGCGGGGTGAGGCGGACGCCGGGCTTGCGGCGGAAAAAACGAAACGAGTTGGGGATCGATGCGAGGCAGCGCCGTTTCGTTCCGATTTAAGGGACATACGATTGATTAAGGGTAACTAATTGTTAGCTAGAATTAATTGGCTAATAATTAATATATGTTTGAATACTTTAAACCCTAATACCTGAAAAAAGTAAAGATCTTGTATTACATTAGTTCACAAAAATAGCTAACCAAGTTAACCCATAAACTAATAATTAATTTAGTAATTAGTTGGATTGTTTGAATAAACTACGACTAAAAATTAGTTACTAACAATTAGTTCATGACATCCAAATAGGGTCAAACTAAACTTTAATTTTTCTATGTTCTTGATTAAGGGTGTGTTTGGTTTTGTACTTCTGTTGTGAAAAAATAGAAGTTGAATCAAATGGGTTTACTAAATCTGCTTCTCCAATGAAAAGTAGTTTTTTCTAGTATAAATTTGGAAGCAGCTTGAATCTTGCTTTTCTACTTTTGTTTTTTTTGTTTTTTTCTTTTTAATATACATTAGATAGCATGAATTTAAGGTGTCTTGATTGATCTAACATCATTATGGTTTGTATTGCATTGCACAATTTCATGAGATAGCTATGTGATTGTCGGTTACTTTATAAGATGAACTATGAACTTTTTATTTATCCAATATATTTTCCAGTTATTTAATTGTATCGATGTTGACTGTTTCCTATTTATATATATGTATGGAATATTAAAATGATGAAAATTATGTTAATTATAAAAAATAATCAGCTCACAACAACTTTTTTACAACACTTCAACCAAACAACTTTCAGTTTTTCCACAGTAGACAACTCACGCCAGCTTTTTCATAATAGTCAGTTCACAACAGCTGTTTCACAGCTGTTGGTGCATTTTTTTTGTCATACTTTGACACACACGTGGCTTGGAAGCACTGCTTAACTCTAGTGCAGGTCTTACGTTCTTAGAAAAAAAGGGTTCAAGGTGTGCTAATCAGTTTGACCCTGCAACTGATAAGGAAACAAGAAAATATGATCAATAGTATAGCCTATCGGCTATCGAGCCGATGATCGTGATGAGGATGGAATAATCGTGGAATATCATGTCGATCAGCCATAGGACCGATGACCATGGGTGAAGCAGTTGAGCGAGCGTGCCATCGGCCGATGAGATGAGCAGCTCACACATATAGGCCGATGAGCGCTTTTCCGATGGCGAATAAGATGTGGCATTGAATTGAAGATAACATGTTGTCTTGTACTCCGACAGAAATAAATAAAATGTGCTAGATAACATGTCTATTTCATGAAAATCAACACAATAACTAGATCGGACCTAAACAAGACAATAGCTAATTACGATGATCTTAATAATATATCAAAGTATCGGGCATACTTTATTTAAATAAATGGTATACAACATGAAAAAGATACAATAGCAAGAGATGTCGGACTTAACCGATGAAGCCTAAAACTATCACACCTAAATCACATCAATCTAAGAGATCAACCTGCTGCAGCCTTAGACCTAGCCAATACACCGAGAATCGGCGACTATACTTGAGAAACCAAGGGTTGGTTTCGGAGTCTGTGATGAGTGATTGACAGGCTTTTACCCTCTGTTTCAAAGGGGTACCTCCGAAGGGGTTCGGAGGTTGGTTCTCCGAAGGGGACTTCGGAGGCTATTTCACCGATGGGTTCGGTGGCTTTGGTTGCTGCAGCTGATGCAGCGGAGTGTGCCTGTCGGAGGGGTCCGACGGTACACGATGACTGGGTTGTACCGAAGGTCTCGGTACTTTGGACGGTACACCGGAGTGTGTGCCGAAGGTGGTGAGGAGCCATGCTGAATAGCGTGGGCCTCATGGCTCTAGAAGTGATGAGTCATTGTCAACGATAGTCAAAGAGGACTGAAGAATAGAGGAGATCTGTTGTTTCATGGGCCGCATGTGACTCAGGTACACGGGCAGCGAGTGTAACACCCCAGAAATTTAAAAGGAATAAAATAAAAAGAAAACATTATTTATAATTATTTCTGGATTTATTAATAAAGGAAAATCACAAAAGAACCCAAATAAAGCCAAACAGGGGGAAATACTCAAAATCTGGACTTGAAAATTTTATGAGATGAACTAGAGGCCAAAATATAATTTTAGGAATTTTTACAAATTTTTATCAACAGTGATTCAACCCTTAATCAAATAAATGAATTACTGGAATTATTTTAAATCAGAAAAGAATTAAAAAGCTTAACGGGCCTCAACCCAGAAACCTTCCCCGACGGCCTTTTTGGCCCAGCCCATCGCCACCCTCTCGCTGACAAGCGGGACCCGCCTGTCGGCACGTTCCCCCGCCTCTCTCTCCCTCCCGCGCCCGCTTGGCCCCACGTGTCTGCCTCATGCGCGTGCGTTCACCCACTGACCGCTCGGCCCCGCCTGTCGGCCCTTTCCTTTCCCGTTCGCCCACTGACAGGTGGAGCCCACCTGTCAGGTGCTTCGTCTCCGATGGAAGGGGATCGCCCCCTTCCTTTCTCCCGGCGATCACCTTCTGCTTCTCACCGCCGGCAGCCCGCGATCGCCCGGATCGTCTCGGATCACTTCCCCCGCATGCCGCCGCCACCTTACCATCCATAGCAACGCGTTTTTACGCTTTAGGAAGGCTACCCGGAGCTTTGGTAAGGGATCGCCGGAGCCCTCGGGATCCCCTCGGTTTGCTGCCGTCCTGACCACGGCGACCCCCTATAAGAACCCCTCTGGTCACCGCACTCACCCCACAGCGCCGTAGCCCGAGCCTTAGCCCTCCAGAGCGTCTCTGCCCATTTTGCGAGCTCCTCCCCTGCTTCAGCTCCGGCGAGCTCTCGCCGTCGCCTCGGACCTCCTCCGTCCACATCGTCGCCACCGACGTGACCTCCGGAGCTCACCCGTCCTCGGCCACCCCTCGGTTGGCCGTGAAGCCCACCGGATCATCAACGCCGACGAGCACCCGAGGCCTCCTCGCCATCTACCCTCGCCGCCGGCCACCGTCCGTCGCCCTCCGTCGCCACCCGAGGTACCATCGTGATCACCATCCTTCCCGCGTTCCATTTTTAGCCCTAGCTAAGCCCCTAGGCCCTCGCCGTCGCCGCCATGGCCGCGCCCGAGCCCGCCGTCGCCGGAGACGAAGGGTGCGAGGCCCCCTTACGAGCGTGCCGTGCCGGATTTGATCCTGGCCGCACGATCGCGCACCAAGGGCACAGATTAAAACCCTTCGGGATTTAATCTCACCCGTAGATCTGGTCAAAGGGGTACGGGGCGATCGCAGCCGTCGATCGTTACTTGAACCCCAGGATCAATCTGGTGCGTCCACGTATACCCTTTCGCTGCGTTATAATCTCAGCCGTCCATTTTCACTTGCGCCTCCCGCCTCGCGTCCGACCGCCGGATCCAGATCCGACGGCTCTGGATCGGCCGGTCCACGCGCGTAGTCACGGGTTCACGGTGAACCTGGTTCACCGTGGACCAGAGACTGAATTTAGTTTAAATAAAATTCCAGAAAATTGTTTAAACTTCAAAAATTCATAACTTGCTCATTTTAACTCCAAATTTCACCATTCAAATTTTGTTAGAACCAGAATATTATTCTCTACACATTAATACAATAAAAACAGTATGTTTCTGTTACTTAAAATATTATTAATAAATAAATGAATAACAATCCCTTAGGGTTGAAATTAAAAATACAGAAAATAAAATAGGGAAAATTCTAAAATATTAAACTTTACTGTTTTGAACAAAACCTTGAAATATTAAAAATATTACTTCACATAATCAAACCTACAAATGTGTATGTTTAATATTTGGTGAATTTTATCTGTTTATTGAATGTATTGTTTATTTTCCGTATCGAGAAGACTACGAGTTCGTCGAGGAGCAGGAGTTCTACCCAGAGGTTCCTCCATCCCCATTTGCTGAGCAAGGCAAGTCATCGACCATCTCTGTGGAAACAGTTGATCATAATTGAGCCCATGTTTTAATAATTTATCGCTATAACCCATAGGTTAATATTGCATTAGTCAAATACTCAAGCCTTACACTTATATGTATTAGATCCCTGTCCTTGTGTGCAAACCCAAGCCATGCTTATTGAGCCTTAACTCCTTGTCACTCTACTATAAAAATATTAGCTAGTGCCCAATGTACCGGCACAACTGCTATAGGTTAAAAAGAACGAGTCGTAGATAGCTGGATTCTGTATATGAATTTCCCTGTTATTCTCGTCTCTGGACTCTGTTGGAGTTGGCTAGGTTATAAGTATGGTGGGTTCCGGGTGCAAGCTCGGGCACTGGTTTGTCGCACTCGGGGCACTATAAGGACCGGTCTGCGGGATCTGTTGCAAAGCACTTCCGTACCAACCACAAGTCTAATGGGTAAGTCCTAACTGGAAGTATGGAATACCCCGGCTTGATGCACCATAGAGGAGGGGGCAAGGGGCTAGCCTGCGGGCGACTTGTACCGACGAGGCTCAAGGGGGGGTATGGTGGGGCTCCGATGCGTCGGGACACCATATGAAACCCATAAGAGGGTGCTATTGAGTCGGGGAGGACTATATGGAAGGTTTTGGCACGAGTTCCCGTGTGATGGGTCATCTCGTTACACTTCGGTGTAGGTGATGAGTGCGTGCCTTGTGGGTACAGTGGTACATCTCTGATCAGAGTAATTTAATCTTTTCGAAAAGCCGAGCCCACGGTCAAGGGCGGGTTGTGTGACTACTCGCAGTTAGTTTACAATTGTTTGAATGATCAAGTTATTCATGGCACGTAAGGACTGTTGAGCGAGGTGGGGCTGACTGTACCCCTCGAGTTAGAAGATGATGATACACATGCACATGTTTACTTTTCCGTACTAATAAACTGCTCACATTTAAAGCTTTACACATATGCTGCTTCCGCTGAATTAGCCAATATCTCCCTTGTTATTACCTTGCATTATATTTGCATTCGGTGGCTTGCTGAGTACATCTGTACTCACCCCGTTGACTTACAACATCAGAGCCAGTCTACTACGAGGAGGATGAAGGTCTGGAGTAGCGACCCAGTCAAGGCGAGACTGGAAGGAGGCGTTCATCTAGGACCCTTGTTTTATTAGTTTCTCTTCATCTTTAATCACTTTTGTATTAATGCGGTCTACGAACCGTGAATGATTGCTCGTATTGTACGTGGTCGTGTGATGAACGTCTTGTTTTATTGATTTTCTATGGAATTTCAATAAAGTCCTGATTTATTAAATCGGGGCGCGACAAGATGGTATCAGAGCCGACTTGACTGTAGGAAGCCAAACAGACCTGACCTTAGGACTTATATATTCACTATATTTTACAAAAGATTACTTATCCTCTCATCTTCTAAGATTTTCACAAAAATTTTCTCTCTTTTGTAGATGCCGGTTCACACCATGAGCGGGACTCTTCGTGACGAGGCCGGATTCATCCGCGAGCTTCGCGTACTCGTCGACTTTTTGGGGTTTCCCCATGAGCCTGCGTTCCACGGGATTTTTCCCGATGCGAACGAGAGCTACTGCGAGGTCACGGTTGTGATCCGCCCCTCTTCCACGCAGCCACCCTTCTACACCCATGGAGTGGGAGGACCTTCATTCGTGGTGGCCAGCCAGAGAGCCGCTCTCCAGTCCCTCGCCGAGCTTCGCCTGGTCTACGACTGCCACCTCCGCGACACCGTCTACCGCTTCATGCCCATGCGCACACCCGGGAGTCACCGCAGCATCTACATCAGCCCCCTCACCCAGAGCAGCTCCGCCATCACCCGCACGATGAGACTCTTGGAGGCCATGGACAACCTCCACACAGAGGCAGTCCTCGACGCAGACAGCCAGCACGACACCATCGACTTCTACCGCCACACTTCGGAGAACCTGACCAGAGAGAACGCCGAGCTCCGTCGACAGCTAGAGCAGAACCCGTTGTTGACCCTTGAGGTAGAGGAGTTGAGACGACAGAACGAGCTTCTGCGCCAGGGCGCCATGGTCCATACCCAGCTTCGTCAGCAGCTCAGGGAGTTGAAGAAGGACCTAGAGGAGATCGCACCTCTTCCGCCTCGCCGGAAGAAACCCATCCAGACTCCCACAGTGAGGCCCAAGAGGATCTCCCGCAGTGCACCACCCGCCGGACCGTCCAGTTCCTCGACCCCACCCGTCGCCCACGAGCCCGAGATCGAGCCGTCCCCCGAGCTGCCTTAGACGTAGTATTAACGATTGATTGTTTATCTTTTTATTTTGATTGCTTGTATTTAGCATTCATGTCAAAATATAAGGCATGAATGAAAGAATAAATAAATGTAACCGCAAGAACGGTACCCTTTTGAAATAAATTAAGTTCACCCAAAATAAATATGTGTACATTGGAAATTCCAGGATGACCAACACCCAGGGATCAGACGCTCCTCAGAACGGAGGGGAGAGTGGCAACCTGCCACAATGGGGAGCCACCGGGCAGAGGCAGGCCCCGGTCGCCAACCACCCCACCGTGGCTGAAATGATGGCCACGCAAAACCAGTTGGTCTCAGCCCTTCTGCACCAGATGCAGCAGCAGCAGCAGCAAATGCAAGAGCAGCAGGCTCACTTCTTCCGCCTCCACCAACAGCCCGAGCTGCCCCGACCCGCCACACCAGCTCCCGCTCCCGCAACTCAGCTCTCGGAGTTCCTCCGAGTCCGCCCACCGACCTTCTCGAGCACCACCAACCCCATGGAGGCTGGGGATTGGTTGCGGGCGATCGAGAAGAAACTCGATCTCCTGACCTGCACTGAGCAGGAGAGGGTGGCCTTCGCCACCCACCAGCTACATGGTCCCGCCGCTGAGTGGTGGGACAACCACCGCGAGACTCTGCCCGAGGGCCACGCCCACACTTGGGCAGAGTTCTCAGCTGCCTTCCGTGCCGCTCACATCCCCGACGGCATCGTTGCTCAGAAGCAACAGGAGTTTAGGGACCTGCAGCAGGGGAGCAGGTCCGTAACGGAGTATCTGCACGAGTTTAACAGGTTGGCCAGGTACGCACCTGAAGAGGTTCGTACGGATGCGGCCAGGCAGGCTAAGTTCCTCCGGGGACTGAAGGATGAGCTGTCTCTACAGCTTATCTCCGGAGACTTCGCCAACTTCCAGAAGTTGGTGAATAAGGCTATCATGCAGGAGACCCAGCAAAATAAGGTCGACCTGAAGAAGAAGCGCATGATTGCCTTCAGGCAGAATCAAGGAATGGCCCAAAGACCCCGCTTTGCTCCACCTCCACCAGCACCACAATACCACCCCCGACCAGTGTATCGCCCGGCGCCGCCAGCTGCCAACGCCGGAGCCAGTCAACCTCGCGCCGCTCCAGTCGCACCGACCGCTTCAGTTGCCCCGGCCAAGAAGCCGGAGGTCTTGAGAGACAGGCATGGCAAGCCTGTGGTGTGCTTCAACTGCCGCCAAGAGGGACACTACTCCCACCAGTGCCCCCACCCCAAGAGAGCTCAAGGAGTCACCTCCAACCCCGCCGTCCGCGCCAAAGTGAACCACGTCTCCGCCGAAGAAGCCCAGGCTGCACCAGAGATTGTCATGGGTAAGTTTATGGTTCATTCATCGCATGCAGTGGTATTATTTGATACCGGAGCTACCCACTCCTTTATATCAACTGCTTTTGTGGAAAATAATGCACTGGACGTAAGTGAACTACCCAGGCCAGTACTAATAGCTACCCCAGGAAAGCAAACCCTCGCTTGTTCCTTTAGTCCAAGGATATGGGTAGATATCCAAGGCACGATATTTTGGGCCGACCCCATTCTAATAGAATGTCAAGGTTTGGACCTCATTCTAGGGATGGATTGGCTAAACAAACACCAAGGTGTGATAGAATGTGCCCAGAGGAAAGTAACGGTGACTAATGAAGAAGGGATTATAGTCACATTCCAGATGCCCAGCATGAAGGCCGGAAGAACAAGACTACATCCGATTACCTTGGAGGAGATACCAGTAGTCAGCGAATACCCGGATGTATTCCCAGAGGATCTACCAGGGATGCCACCTATGAGGGACATCGAGTTCAGGATTGACTTGGTGCCCGGAACAACTCCTATTTATAAGCGACCATACCGAATGGCCGCCAATGAGTTAGCTGAGATGAAGCAACAGTTGGAGGATCTTGAAAGGAAAGGTTATATCAGACCAAGCACATCACCGTGGGGTGCTCCCGTCATCTTCGTCGAGAAGAAAGAAGACAAGGCCAAGCGTATGTGCGTGGATTACCGCGCTTTGAATGAAGTAACCATCAAGAATAAGTACCCGTTGCCTCGGATCGATGACCTCTTCGACCAGCTCAAAGGAGCCACGGTATTCTCAAAGATCGACCTCCGGTCTGGTTATCATCAGTTGAGGATTCGAGAAGAAGATATACCCAAGACGGCCTTCACTACCCGTTATGGTTTATATGAGTGTACAGTTATGTCCTTTGGATTAACCAACGCCCCTGCATTCTTCATGAATATGATGAATAAGGTATTCATGGAATATCTGGACAAGTTCATCGTAGTCTTCATAGACGACATCCTTATTTATTCCAAGGACCAGAAGGAGCACGAGACTCACCTTCGGTTAACCCTAGGAAAGTTAAGGGAACACCAATTATATGCCAAGTACAGCAAATGCAAGTTTTGGACGGCAGAAGTAAAGTTCCTTGGACACATCATCTCTGCGCAAGGAATCGCAGTAGACCCTGCCACCGTAGAAGCAGTCACGGATTGGTTGCCACCCACGAACGTATCTGAGATACGGAGTTTTTTGGGCTTGGCCGGATATTATCGGAGATTTATCGAGAATTTTTCGAAGATAGCCAAGCCAATGACCAGATTGTTGCAGAAAGGAGAAAAGTTCGAATGGACTCCTGAATGCGAGGAAAGTTTCCGCACCCTCAAGACTCGTTTGGTGTCTGCACCTATACTGACCCTACCGGATATCCGCAAAGACTTCCATGTCTATTGCGACGCGTCTCGCCAAGGATTGGGATGTGTTCTTATGCAAGATGGGAAGGTTATCTCTTATGCCTCCCGACAGTTGAGACCCCATGAGTTGAATTATCCGACCCATGATTTGGAATTAGCCGCCGTAGTGCACGCCCTCAAGATTTGGAGACACTATCTAGTTGGAAATCGCTGTGAGATCTTTACGGATCACAAGAGCTTGAAGTATATCTTCACACAGCCAGACCTTAACTTGAGGCAAAGACGATGGTTGGAACTAATCAAGGACTATGACTTAGGTATTCACTACCACCCCGGAAAAGCCAATGTGGTAGCTGATGCCTTAAGTCGCAAAGGATATTGCACCGCCATGATGATTCAAGAACACGCACCCTTGTTATGTAAGGAGATGGAAAACTTAAATCTTGGATTGACCACCAGAGCATATCTAGCCACCTTGGAGACCCAACCGGTATTGTTTGAGCAGATTCGTGAAGCTCAGTCAGAGGACCCGGATATAGCTGCCATTAAGAAGAATATGAGACAAGGAAAGGCCCCCGGATTTTCAGAAGACGAGAATGGCACCATATGGTTTGGAACTCGGATATGTGTGCCGGATAAACCTGAAATAAAGACTCTTATCCTAAGAGAAGCCCATGAGACATTGTACTCCATTCATCCCGGCAGTACCAAGATGTACCAAGATCTGAAGGAACGATATTGGTGGGTTAGCATGAAAAGAGAGATTGCCCAGTTCGTCGCCGAATGTGACACCTGCAGAAGAGTAAAAGCCGAACATCAGAGGCCTGCAGGATTGTTACAACCACTTAAAGTGCCAGAATGGAAGTGGGAAGAGATCGGTATGGATTTCATCACCGGACTCCCAAAGACTCAACTCGGGTATGATTCTATATGGGTGATCATTGATCGGCTTACAAAAGTAGCTCATTTCATAGCCGTCAAGACGACCTTCAGTGGCCCTAAGCTAGCAGAGCTATATATGGCCAGGATAGTATGTCTTCATGGAGTGCCCAAGAAGATAGTGTCTGACCGAGGAAGTCAGTTCACCTCTCGCTTTTGGAAGAACCTCCAAGAAGAGATGGGCACGAGATTAAATTTCAGTACCGCCTACCATCCTCAGACAGATGGACAAACCGAAAGAGTAAATCAGATACTAGAGGATATGCTTCGAGCATGTGTGTTGGATTTTGGAGCCACTTGGGACAAGAGCTTGCCATATGCAGAATTTTCATACAACAATAGCTACCAAGCCAGTCTTCAGATGTCTCCTTTTGAAGCCCTATATGGACGTAAGTGCAGAACGCCTCTCCTTTGGGACCAAACTGGTGAATCCCAAGTATTCGGAACCGATATTCTCCGTGAAGCCGAAGAGAAAGTACGGATTATCAGAGACCGACTCAAGACAGCCCAATCTCGACAGAAGAGCTACGCAGACAATCGCCGTCGAGACTTAGCCTTTGAAGAAGGAGATCATGTCTACCTTCGGGTTACACCTCTCCGTGGAACTCAACGGTTTAACATGAGAGGAAAGTTGGCCCCTCGATATGTTGGACCATTTCTCGTCATTAGACGCCAGGGCGAAGTCGCTTATCAGTTGGAACTACCACCTTCATTGGCTGGAGTGCATGACGTATTTCATGTGTCTCAACTCAAGAAGTGTCTCCGCGTCCCCACAGAGCAAGTGGATCTTCAGCAGTTGGATGTCCAAGAGGATCTGACTTATGTGGAGAAACCAGTCAAGATATTGGAAGTCAAAGAAAGAACCACCAGGAGTCGAGTCATCCGCTTCTGCAAGGTGCAGTGGAGCAATCATCCAGTAGAAGAAGCTACGTGGGAAAAAGAAGATGAACTCAAGGCACAGCATCCTGAGCTATTCGAGGATTGATCCGAATCTCGAGGACGAGATTCTCTGTAAGGGGGATAGGATTGTAACACCCCAGAAATTTAAAAGGAATAAAATAAAAAGAAAACATTATTTATAATTATTTCTGGATTTATTAATAAAGGAAAATCACAAAAGAACCCAAATAAAGCCAAACAGGGGGAAATACTCAAATCTGGACTTGAAAATTTTATGAGATGAACTAGAGGCCAAAATATAATTTTAGGAATTTTTACAAATTTTTATCAACAGTGATTCAACCCTTAATCAAATAAATGAATTACTGGAATTATTTTAAATCAGAAAAGAATTAAAAAGCTTAACGGGCCTCAACCCAGAAACCTTCCCCGACGGCCTTTTGGCCCAGCCCATCGCCACCCTCTCGCTGACAAGCGGGACCCGCCTGTCGGCACGTTCCCCCGCCTCTCTCTCCCTCCCGCGCCCGCTTGGCCCCACGTGTCTGCCTCATGCGCGTGCGTTCACCCACTGACCGCTCGGCCCCGCCTGTCGGCCCTTTCCTTTCCCGTTCGCCCACTGACAGGTGGAGCCCACCTGTCAGGTGCTTCGTCTCCGATGGAAGGGGATCGCCCCCTTCCTTTCTCCCGGCGATCACCTTCTGCTTCTCACCGCCGGCAGCCCGCGATCGCCCGGATCGTCTCGGATCACTTCCCCCGCATGCCGCCGCCACCTTACCATCCATAGCAACGCGTTTTTACGCTTTAGGAAGGCTACCCGGAGCTTTGGTAAGGGATCGCCGGAGCCCTCGGGATCCCCTCGGTTTGCTGCCGTCCTGACCACGGCGACCCCTATAAGAACCCCTCTGGTCACCGCACTCACCCCACAGCGCCGTAGCCCGAGCCTTAGCCCTCCAGAGCGTCTCTGCCCATTTTGCGAGCTCCTCCTCTGCTTCAGCTCCGGCGAGCTCTCGCCGTCGCCTCGGACCTCCTCCGTCCACATCGTCGCCACCGACGTGACCTCCGGAGCTCACCCGTCCTCGGCCACCCCTCGGTTGGCCGTGAAGCCCACCGGATCATCAACGCCGACGAGCACCCGAGGCCTCCTCGCCATCTACCCTCGCCGCCGGCCACCGTCCGTCGCCCTCCGTCGCCACCCGAGGTACCATCGTGATCACCATCCTTCCCGCGTTCCATTTTTAGCCCTAGCTAAGCCCCTAGGCCCTCGCCGTCGCCGCCATGGCCGCGCCCGAGCCCGCCGTCGCCGGAGACGAAGGGTGCGAGGCCCCCTTACGAGCGTGCCGTGCCGGATTTGATCCTGGCCGCACGATCGCGCACCAAGGGCACAGATTAAAACCCTTCGGGATTTAATCTCACCCGTAGATCTGGTCAAAGGGGTACGGGGCGATCGCAGCCGTCGATCGTTACTTGAACCCCAGGATCAATCTGGTGCGTCCACGTATACCCTTTCGCTGCGTTATAATCTCAGCCGTCCATTTCACTTGCGCCTCCCGCCTCGCGTCCGACCGCCGGATCCAGATCCGACGGCTCTGGATCGGCCGGTCCACGCGCGTAGTCACGGGTTCACGGTGAACCTGGTTCACCGTGGACCAGAGACTGAATTTAGTTTAAATAAAATTCCAGAAAATTGTTTAAACTTCAAAAATTCATAACTTGCTCATTTTAACTCCAAATTTCACCATTCAAATTTTGTTAGAACCAGAATATTATTCTCTACACATTAATACAATAAAAACAGTATGTTTCTGTTACTTAAAATATTATTAATAAATAAATGAATAACAATCCCTTAGGGTTGAAATTAAAAATACAGAAAATAAAATAGGGAAAATTCTAAAATATTAAACTTTACTGTTTTGAACAAAACCTTGAAATATTAAAAATATTACTTCACATAATCAAACCTACAAATGTGTATGTTTAATATTTGGTGAATTTTATCTGTTTATTGAATGTATTGTTTATTTTCCGTATCGAGAAGACTACGAGTTCGTCGAGGAGCAGGAGTTCTACCCAGAGGTTCCTCCATCCCCATTTGCTGAGCAAGGCAAGTCATCGACCATCTCTGTGGAAACAGTTGATCATAATTGAGCCCATGTTTTAATAATTTATCGCTATAACCCATAGGTTAATATTGCATTAGTCAAATACTCAAGCCTTACACTTATATGTATTAGATCCCTGTCCTTGTGTGCAAACCCAAGCCATGCTTATTGAGCCTTAACTCCTTGTCACTCTACTATAAAATATTAGCTAGTGCCCAATGTACCGGCACAACTGCTATAGGTTAAAAAGAACGAGTCGTAGATAGCTGGATTCTGTATATGAATTTCCCTGTTATTCTCGTCTCTGGACTCTGTTGGAGTTGGCTAGGTTATAAGTATGGTGGGTTCCGGGTGCAAGCTCGGGCACTGGTTTGTCGCACCCGGGGCACTATAAGGACCGGTCTGCGGGATCTGTTGCAAAGCACTTCCGTACCAACCACAAGTCTAATGGGTAAGTCCTAACTGGAAGTATGGAATACCCCGGCTTGATGCACCATAGAGGAGGGGGCAAGGGGCTAGCCTGCGGGCGACTTGTACCGACGAGGCTCAAGGGGGGGTATGGTGGGGCTCCGATGCGTCGGGACACCATATGAAACCCATAAGAGGGTGCTATTGAGTCGGGGAGGACTATATGGAAGGTTTTGGCACGAGTTCCCGTGTGATGGGTCATCTCGTTACACTTCGGTGTAGGTGATGAGTGCGTGCCTTGTGGGTACAGTGGTACATCTCTGATCAGAGTAATTTAATCTTTTCGAAAAGCCGAGCCCACGGTCAAGGGCGGTTGTGTGACTACTCGCAGTTAGTTTACAATTGTTTGAATGATCAAGTTATTCATGGCACGTAAGGACTGTTGAGCGAGGTGGGGCTGACTGTACCCCTCGAGTTAGAAGATGATGATACACATGCACATGTTTACTTTTCCGTACTAATAAACTGCTC
>JAAALK010000290.1:70146209-70533769 GCA_019279435.1 Zizania palustris | reverse complement strand
GAACTTCTCCACATGGACATTGTAGGTCCTTCTCGGGTTAGTTCTTTAGGCGGCAAGCGGTATGTATTAGTCATTGTCGACGATTTCTCTCGCTACTCTTGGGTCTTCTTTCTTGCCAGCAAGGATGAAGTGTTTTCATACTTTCGGAGCTTGGCTTTGAGACTTTTCACTGAACTCCCTGGTGCGTTGAAATTCATTCGAAGTGATAATGGCACTGAGTTCAAAAACAGTCTCTTTGTTGACTTTTGCTTGGAGCATGGCATAGAACATCAATTCTCTACTCCGCGGGTTCCTCAACAAAACGGTGTTGTTGAGAGAAAGAACCGCACTTTGGTTGAGATGACTAGGACGATGCTCGATGAGCATAAGACTCCTAGAAAATTCTGGGTTGAGGCCATGAACACTGCATGTTACATCTCAAACTGAATATTCTTGCGCTCAATTTTAAACTTGACATCTTATGAGCTACGTTTTGGGAGACAGCCCAAGGTTACTCATCTTCGAGTTTTTGGCTGTCGTTGCTTCATCCTAAAACGTGGTAATTTGGGTAAATTTGAGTCGCGTTCTTCTGACGGGATCTTTTTGGGTTACACTGCACATGGTCATTCTTATCGTGTTTATAATTTGGAGACTAACACTGTCATCGAGTCATGTGATGTGACTTTTGATGAATCAACCCCCTCTGTTAGTTCTGCTCTTGAACAGGCAAATGAACATGATATGGAACAGACTATCTTCGAAGAAGAAGATCCTAGAGAATTCGAGGATGAACCCCTACTACCCTCGACATCAACCCCCGAAGCCGACCCCGCTTCGACCACTTCGGCACAAGGTCCTGAAGCAACTACCTCGACATCGGTCATCTTGGACCACTCCAACGCACAAGTTGAGGGGGAGACTGCATCCCGCCGCGAGGCTCCACACCATGTTCAAAGGATGCATCCTCCTGAGCAGATCATTGGTGAGCTTGATCAAAGGGTAACACGTTCTCATGCTCATTTCATTGATTCAGCTTTTGTTGCTTCTTTCGAGCCCTTAGATGTTAGTCATGCACTTTCTTATTCTAGTTGGATCAATGCCATGCATGAAGAACTTGAAAATTTTGAGAGAAACCAAGACTGGTAATTAGTTGATCCTCCACCAAATGTTCATTTCATTGGAACAAAATGGATTTTCAAAAACAAACAAGGGGAGGATGGGTCTATAATTAGAAACAAGGCTAGACTTGTAGCTCAGGGTTTTTTTCAACTAGAAGGGATTGATTTTACTGAAACTTTTGCACCTGTTGCTCGTCTTGAGGCCATTAGGATTTTGCTTGCCTTTGCGACATCCCGGGGATTCAAACTCTATCAAATGGATGTCAAAAGTGCTTTTCTTAATGGTTTCATAGGCGAAGATGTTTATGTAAAACAACCTCCTGGTTTTGAAAACCCCAAATACCCACATAAAGTCCTTAAACTTCATAAGGCTCTTTATGGACTCAAGCAGGCCCCTCGGGCATGGTATGACAGACTTAAGTCTTTTCTGCTTGAGCGAGGATATTTGATGGGATATATTGATAAAACCCTGTTCACTCTCAAGCATGGCAAAGATTTCCTCCTAGTTCAGATTTATGTGGATGATATCATCTTTGGTGGCTCTTCTCATGCTTTGGTTGCCGAGTTTGCAGATGTCATGAGCAGGGAATTTGAAATGTCCATGATGGGTGAACTCACCTTTTTCCTTGGGTTGCAAATCAAGCAAAGCAAACAAGGTACCTTCGTTCACCAGACGAAGTACACCAAGGACCTGCTCAAGAAATTCGACATGGCCGATGTGAAGCCTCTCGCCACTCCTATGGCTACATCTGTAGCATTGGATCCTGATGAAGATGGAGAAGTCGTAGATCAGAAGGAGTTCCGAAGCATGATCGGCTCCCTCCTCTACTTGACTGCTACGAGGCCGGACATACACTTCGTAGTGTGTCTGTGCGCTCGTTTTCAGGCTTCACCACGAGCTTCGCACCGACAAGCGGTAAAACGCATTCTAAGGTATCTCAAACATACCCTTAAGTTCGGCATATGGTATTCAGCGTCTTCCTCTTTGTGTCTTCGAGGTTATTCCGATGCGGATTTTGCTGGGTGTAGGATTGATAGGAAGAGTATCTCTGGTACTTGTCATTTTCTGGGTACATCACTGGTTTGCTGGTCTTCCCGCAAACAGTCTAGTGTTGCACAATCGACGGCTGAGGCCGAATATGTTGCTGCAGCTAGCTGTTGCTCTCAGATTTTGTGGATGGTTTCCACTTTGCGAGATTTCGGGTTAGATTATAAGAGTGTTCCACTTTTCTGTGATAACACTAGCGCTATTTGTATTGCAAACAACCTCCAGAACCAAACACATTGATGTGCGATATCATTTTCTCAGAGATCATAATGAGAAGGGTGATATTGAACTTCAATATGTTGATACCCAACACCAGCTAGCCGATATTTTCACAAAACCCCTCGATGCTACTCGTTTTGCCTACTTGCGTGGGGAACTGGGCATTTGTCACCCTTACGGCATTTTGTGAGGGGGAACGGTTTTTGATTGACTTGCTTATGCCCACTGTGTGTGAAATTGCATTTACATATCTTGCACTTATATGCCTCATTTTAATTCATGTAATCATGACAACTCAGCTCTTTTTAATTTATCTGAAACATTAATGTGCATGATGTTTTTTTTTCCAAAATCAAATCATGCTCACTGCTTATGTCTTGAATCTAGCTTGTGTAGGCAGGACTGCTTTAGCTATCTTTTATCTGCTTGATAGCAAGACACCTTTTCTCTGGATGCTAATTTGTGCAACTTGAACAATTGTTCTACATATTCATGGATATTCATAAAATGATAAACAAATTATTCATTTAATCAAAATTCAAAAATCCATGATTTACATGCTTCAAGTTAAAAGATCCACATGGGTTTGTTTGTCGCACTACTCTATTCTAGACTGCTTACTATTGCACATTGGTCTGAACTGGAATAGTGTAGTGTCTGCCAAAATCATTGCCTTAAGCTTCTGATGGCTTTCATGCCTAGGCTTGGCCTGATTGGAAAGTATAAGGTTGAGGAGCCATGCTGAATAGCGTGGGCCTCATGGCTCCAGAAGTGATGAGTCATTGTCAACGATAGTCAAAGAGGACAGAAGAAGAAGAGATTTGTTGTTTCATGGGCCGCGTGTGACTCAGGTACACGGGCAGCGAGCGACTGCCGGGCAGAGGAGGCTGCGAAGTCGGGCTGGCCCAATCCGGGTACATGGGCCAGGAGCAGCAGAAGACCCACTGGGTTGTTGACCAGGATTGACTCAGGTACACGGGCGGTGAGTGATTGTCGGGCTGAGAGAGCTGTGGAATCGGGCTGGCCCAATC
Organism: Zizania palustris; assembly: GCA_019279435.1. NCBI lineage: Eukaryota > Viridiplantae > Streptophyta > Magnoliopsida > Poales > Poaceae > Zizania > Zizania palustris. The sequence continues at coordinate 70,530,374 of JAAALK010000290.1, read as the reverse complement.
CGGGTACCTGGTGCAAAGCCGGTGGAGGCTTTGTCAGTTTCGGCGCAAAACTGACAACCGTTGATCTTGTATCGGACTGTCCAGAAGAGAAGTCGTAGTTGCTACGAAAGCTTAGCTTCCGGATAAGTCATCTGTATCTCTAGGCCCACAGTCAGTCAGTCGTGTCTGTAAAAATACCTAAGGGCAGTAGAGTCTTTTCCTTTATTCTTGCGTCTATAAAAAACCCTAAGGGCTGGTGGAATATTCTAGGCCATTGGGCAGCCTATAAATAGGGTCCCAATCCCTAGGGTTGGACTACCCTTTTGGCTGAAATCAATACTACTCCTTTGGGTCATTTTGTCTCTTGCTTTTTCTCTCTTTCTCTCTTCTGTTGTGTGCCAGGCTGCTGTTCATGTGATTTTGGCTTGCATTTATTTCATTCCTTCTGATGCATTGAAGCTTCTATTCGCTGTTGAGGTGCAACAAAACTGTAGTGTTTTAATGGCTTCATTTCACTCGCACAACAAGCTTATTCACGGATTTTAGTGCTTCTGTTGCTCTTGTTCATCACGGAAGTAGTACTAGTTCTTGCGTGCTGCAAGTAGTACCTACTCACTGTAGCAACAGTACACTAGTACTAGCTTTGCTTTTCTGCGCAGCTTTTTGATCGAAGTTGACAGGGCTGAGTACCTTTTCTGGCTGTTCTCTGGCGAAGCCCCTTCTCTGTTCGAAGCCCCTCAGCTCCGTGAGGCAGGCTTCGATCTGATATACTCGAAGGCTTCGTTTGAACTTCGAACTTCATTTTGTGTCCTGAGTTGCTAGCTTCGAAGTACTTTTTGAACAGTCGGCATTTCATACTTCGAACGTTTGTGCGAAGGTACTCCGAATCAAGCTCTTCGAAGTCCATACTTCGACAGGTTTCAAAGTTGGCTTCGAAGCCTGTCTTTCTGTTAGACTTCGCTCAGTGTGTGCCTCCGTCTTCTTCGAAGGTCCTTGGTGTGTTTGTTCGAAGGTAGAGTATAGGCTTCGTTTTGGTTTCTTTGTCGCGTGTCAGCCTTCGTTTCTCTTTTCGAAGGCTGTTTTACTCTGTGTGTTCGAAGCTGTGTTCGAAGCCTTGCCTTCGTAGTACACTCTTCAAAGCAGGCTCCGATTCGGTCATACTTTGCTCTCATTCACACTCGACCTAGGATAGACAACACACCTTCGACAGACTTCGTCTACCACCTCCGAACCAGACTTCGCTCAACTTCGACAGGCCTCGACCTCCGAAGCAGGCTTCGGCCCAGTGAAGCAGGCTTCGACACTGCGAAGCAGGCTTCGCCAAGTTTCGAACAGGAGACAGATTTTGAACGGTAACTTCTCATTTCACTCCTTGTGCATTTATTACTGAGAAGCTTATCTTGCCTTGTCTTTTGTATACTGTTTATCTGTCTATTAGCACTGCATTGGCATTTCTCTGTTTATCAACAGTTGCTTCTAGACTAGATACCTTTAGACTTAGGCGATCTGTTCTTTCTGTGTTGTGTAGTCTTTAGAGGTGCATTGGGTATTGAGAGCAGGCCATTGATTCGAAAGAATTTTTAGGCGCCCATTCACCCCCCCCCTCTGGTCGCTACTTTCGGTCCTACAAAGGTGGACAAACAAATAACCCCTGGCATTAAGAAAAGAACAACAAAATTCATCGTTCATCAAGTTTGCTTTCATTGCTCCATTTGAACTGGACTTGTCTGTCTAGAGTAGAAATTGACTAGCTTTGCACAGTCCCTGCTTTTACTTGTCTAGTTTCCTTGACTAAGTGATGATGCTTTTATTTCAAAAATGATAAAATCACATGCTGTCATCATGTTTTTAGAGAATGTTAAATTGAGCTGAGCCCATGATCATTGGTGTTACTGTTGGTATATTTTTGCTTTGTATGTCTTTGCAATTCTGCTCATTTCGAAGCTTTGCATCTTTTGAAAGCTCCTTGATGCTTGCATTGCCAAAGGGGGAGAAATTTTTGAGTTCTTTGCACCAAGGAGGTAAAATAACTCAGGGGGAGTTTTTATCTTGCAAAGGGGAGATTTGCCGAAGGGGCTTTTTACTCTTTTGAAAAAGGGGAGGAAAATTCTTTTGTCAAGTGACATGATTTGGCTCGTTTCTGAGTTTTTATGGTCACTTGTGTGCTGAAATTTTTCAAATTTTTCTTGAACTTGAATTTGGTTGTCAATGCACTCATCAAGGGGGAGATTGAGAAACCAAGGGTTGGTTTCGGAGTCTGTGATGAGTGATTGACAGGCTTTTACCCTCTATTTCGAAGGGGTACCTCCGAAGGGGTTCGGAGGTTGGTTCTCCGAAGGGGACTTCGGAGGCTATTTCACCGATGGGTTCGGTGGCTTTGGTTGCTGCAGCTGATGCAGCGGAGTGTGCCTGTCGGAGGGGTCCGACGGTACACGATGACTGGGTTGTACCGAAGGTCTCGGTACTTTGGACGGTACATCGGAGTGTGTGCCGAAGGTGGCTAACTCGGAGAGGTCTCCAGAGTACTGGAAACACTTGTCTATTTGTCTGTGGTGCGCAGGGGACTTCGGAGGTGATGGACGGTTCGTAGAAGGTGAACCTGGGTCAAGCGGGAGGCTTGATGCCAGGGGAGAAGGGAGCTCCGTCATGGTGGCTGCGAAGGGGTCTAGGTCGGACCTCGGGTCGAGGTGCACCAGGAGAAGGCAGTAAGTGCGGAGCATGGCTCTGGGTGAAGGTACTCCGAGACAAAGTCCTCGGAGGTGAGGCACTTCGAAGGGTACTCCGGATGGAGTGACTTCGGAGTATGGTGGATCAAGTCCTCAGCAGAGGCAAGGTGTTCGATGTGTGCTCCGGATGGAGACACTCGAAAGTACCCGACAAAGGTCTCAGAAGTCGAGGTGCATCGAAGGCATGGTCCGGGTGAGGCTCGTCGAGGAGTGTGCTCGGGGAGAGACACTGCGATGAAGGGCTCATGGAATGCTTCATGCGGAGGCCTTGGACGAAGGAGGGACTTCGAAAGGTGGTACTCCGAAAGGGGGCTTCGGAGTGAAGCAGGCTTCGGATCTTGGCTGGCTCCGGAGTGAGGATGACTTGTGGTACTTCGGCCATGCATGGCTTCGGTACACGGACTGACGGAGTTCGAGCTGGGAGAAGCTGCGAGGCCGTGGTGGTCCACTCCAAAGGTGTTGGTGCGAAGGCCCAAGGGCTTTGACGGCTTCGGCTCAAAACCGTCACTGTATCGGAGGCAGACTTCGGTGAAGCGAGGGCCATCAGGCTTAAGGCTTCTCACCGAAGCTACCGCACCCCTCACGTGTGAAGGGGGGCTTCAGGAAAGTCAAGACTGTAAAGGCTAACAATGTCTGCTCTACAAAAAGCTAACGTTATCCCCTCTGCAAAGCTGACAGAGAAGCCTCCAAATAAAGTTGACTACCTTTTGTACCCCTCTGTTCTGTAGAGACAAAACCGGTGTAAACCCTAGGGGTAAAGTAGTCAATTCACTTGGGTGAATAGTGGCTATAAATAGTGGGGCTGGGTAGGTAACATTTAACACTTTTGAGCATTTACTGTTGAGCTCCTGTACTAGCCACCACACGTTGTATTCATCCTGTGAGTTCTTTTATTGTGTTCCTTGTTCAAGCTGCGAAGCCCTGCTTCTGTGTTGAGTTTCTGCTTGAGCTTGTTCGCATACCTCGCTAGTAGTAGTGCACCGAAGCCTGTCTAGGCGAAGGGTGTTTTGTGCGAAGTGTGCTTTTCAGTGTGCGTTCGCTCTGTGTAACAGGAGGCTAGACCTCGCTGCTTACTAGCGAAGCCCTGATCGAAACCCGGTTCTTTTCCCGTGCCGAAGCCCCTAGCGAAGTCTGTTAGTGTGCGTTTAGACCTTCGAAGTACGAAGCCCAACACCAGTTGCTGTCGCTAAGTATTTGGTCGAAGTCCTTAGAGGGTAGTCCACTCTTGCGAAGGGTGAAGTGCGAAGCTTGCTCGAAGTACCCTGTGTGCGGAGCCTGCACTGACTTAGATGAGTTGATTTTTCAGGGTTGCGTGTGGAGCGAAGTCTTCTTGGCTTCGGACTTTTACTCCTTGCGAAGCCTGTGTTCGGAGCTATTAAAAACCTCCGAACCAGAACTTCGAAGGTTGTGTTCGAAGCCTGTTCCGCGGTAGACTGAATTAAAACCGAAGGCTATTTTTGGGCCCTAAATTTTAAAAGCTCCCATTCACCCCCCCCTCTGGTCGCCATTTTCGGTCCAACAATACTGTTTCAACGTTCACCTCAAAAGATCAATCTGATGGCAGCCGTGAAGATACTAACCTAGTCGATACGATCGTTGGGGGTGACAGGACTCACTTCTTCGCCGGAGATCGAAACGATGCAGCCCACCTCCGAGTGTCGAATCCCATCAGGATAAACCTTGGAAAGCCAAGGGTGGCGATGCGCCTAGTTGTTTGACAGATATGTGTGTTTCTAATCTAACTAGGGGTACATATTTATAGTCTAAAGATTTGTCATCAAAGTACTTTATCTTAACCGGTTCTGGATAATCTTTATCTTCTCTTCATCAGCTCCTCCATATCCGGCCAGCATTGTAAATGGACGAGCTTCTTTGACTATCTTTGACCAGACTCTTCTTAACTTTTATAGACCGTATGACATCTTTGGTGGGCTCTGGCCTTTACCAAATCTTGGCGTCAACAAAGCTCACAACGAAACCAAACACACCCTAAACTTTAGTCTCTTCTTATTTGGATCTAGTGATTAAAACTCAATAAAGCAGTTGAACAAGTACCAAAGTACTCCTAATCAATGATTGTTGTTGCCTTTTTTCTCATCCCAAGAAACATTAACGAGGGGTAGACCATGTCAATAATCTCTTTTAGTCCATTTTAGGCTCTATCTGTTTTAGCTTTGGATTATCACAATTTGTTTTTTTCGTAAGCTGAAACAAATAGGATAACTTATTCTGTCAGCTTATTATAATTTTGAGTACATATTATAACAATCTAGTAAACCGGTGGAGCCCATATTTTTTCTATAAGCTAGATTGTTATAATCCAAAGCTAAAATAAATAGGCCTTTAGCAACCTTACGGTGATTAAAGAGATAAAGTTTAGGGACTAAAATTTAGCCGCTTTTAGCCACCTAGTTTAACAGTTTAAAGACTAAAATAACTAAACTATAGTCCCTAAAATTTAGGAAAGTAGAACCAAAAGGGCTAAGTAGAATTGGATATATGACGGTAAAAGGTGCTGCGTTAAGAACATGAGGATCATGGTTCGATAATGACGATCACTGTCTTTTTAGTGGGTTTTCTGTTTTATTTTTTACTAATTACAATCAGTATAATATTTCTAATTTAATCTTTTAATTTAAGATTTATCATATTATTTTTTTGAGTGTTTTTTACTTTTTTATTCAATCCTATTAGTATAATATTTCTAATGGAATCATTTAATTTAAGATTTATCATATTATTTAGTATATTAATACTAAATTCTGATGCAAATTTAATAAGTACTTATTCAACTAGATTTTTTACCAAATTATATATAGAAACTTTTACATTGCATATATATAGGTAAAATCATGAGTTCTTCACTACCTTTATATATATACAATCCATCGTATATCCATCAGTTCGTATTATACGCGAATATGAAGTCCAAACATCAAACGACCAAGTCACCGAACGAACAGAAGACATGCCCCTTTTATCACACGATCACAAGCGGCGGCAACCTGAGTAATATATATATATATATATATATATATATATATATATATATATACATATATATATACATATACATATATATATACATATGTAAATATGTATATATATATATACACATACATATACACATATATACATACACACATATATATACATATATACATACATACATACATACATACATACATACATACATACATACATACATACATACATATATACAGACATACATACATACAACACACACATATATATATATATGAAGTTACATCTGCCCCGTATTGAGAATCAGTTAATTGAATTATGTCATTCTTCTTACACTAATTATGTGCATACATATTTCAATAAAAATCTAGATTTTATATGTTTTTAAGTTCATTATCAACTATGTTTATTATATATCGGTCTAATGTTTTTATAGAGGAATTCTATTATTTTAGAAAAAATATTGTTTTTTTTTGTTCAGTTTTTTGAGGTGAGGGTGGGAGAAGGCGATTTGTTTTGTTTGGAGAGGAGAGGTATCAACCAAACTCTCTTGTATTTTTATTAATAAATCACATATCTTTTTCTTCGTTAATGGTATCTTCAAAAACAAACCATCTTAATTTTTTAGGATTTTGTAAGGTCAGCTCACTTATGATCACATGTATAATTTAGTTGTGCATATGAGTCTAGTTTCATTATTTATCTTATGTTGTTATCCAATCGTGTCTACGGGATAACCACAATGTTGATAAAAAGGTAACATTTAAGCAATTAATGCTACTACTATAATGTGTCTTATCATTGTGGAAGTGGATATAAGAGGCATATATAAAAAGTTAGCCTTATGGTCTGTTTGGTAGAGCTCTGGATCCGGTAGAGCTCTGGATCCTGAAATCCACACTAAAGCTGGAGTGAAGCACTTGAAGTTAGCTAGACCCTGCTCCACCACTCCAGTTCATTTTTCTGGAGCACACTCAGCGGGATCCACTCCTCAGGAAAAGTGTTTGGCTTGACTCCAGCTTCACAAGATAAAGAAGCTAGAGCTAGAGCCCTGCTAAACACACCCTTAAGCTTAAGGTACACCATAACAAATAAATAATTAATATCTTCTACTCATGTGTACTACACACCAATAAAATTTATTCATGTGGGATCATCTTATCTTCTCAATCCTCAAGTGTCTTTAACCATTATAGAATTGAACTTAGTTATTGTCAACTATAGTAAATTTTTCATCAAAGACATAAACAATGTGGTTGCCCTTATATTATTAAAAACTTTAAAATAAAATATTGTCATCGTTGTGGTCTTGTTATATTACTTTAAGACCGAAATTTTTATTTTTGAAACTTGTTCAACTCAGCTCCAAGAATTTCTGAATATGAATAGATGAAAAGTATTTAGTTGAGTAATTTAGTTTTTATTTTGAACTTAGAATAAAAAGTGAAAACTATTTTATCATACTATACAAATCTTACAAATCTTAGACTCATCGTGAATGTCAGATCCAGAAATATACCAAGCAAATCCTAAATATTTATATAACTTTGGGTAAGTACACGAAAAGCTTGGCCGACATGAATAGGTTGCAAAAGTTCAGACAAAAAAAACACATTTTGACTGTACATGTCGATAGTTCAAGATACAAAACCCCCTTTCAGTAGCCACTGATGATTTGTAAACTTTAATAGCGTAAGAATGCCTCTCAAGAACAGAAGGAAGACCCAAAACTTCACCCTTCTGCTCTCCAATGGATTTTTTTGTTCCTCCTAGCTCTTGACTGGTATTCATGTACGAGGGGGTCCATACAGATTGGTGTACACAATCTTGGTCCGGTACACGAGGATCAGGCTCAACACAACAGCAACAACGCAGAACCCCGACATGATCAGAGACGAGAGGAAGAAGCAGATGGCACCCTCACACTTCAATGGAGGGGCAGCATCAGAAACCATGCCAAGCAATATGCCAGGCATTGGCAGCAATGTTGAGTTGTCGTGCTGGTGAGCCTGCTTCTCAGCTTCACGGTCATATATGCCACTGGCGATGACGCCTGAGAATACAAGGGAGCCTGCTGGATTTGCAACCGTAAGGAAGTTGTACAATGCTCCAAAATTCTTCAGGCCAAACAGTTCAGAGGCGGCGGCAGGCACAATTGCCCAGTGGGCACCATAGCCAACACCGATGAGCAGTGTGCCGATGTACATTGTGCCTGGCCAAGCCATTGCAAAGGAGAAGTGCCCAATCGCCATCAGCACTTGAGCTGTCGCTAATGCAATAGCCCTTGGATATGCATAATCCCTGAAAAAAGAGTGAGAAGGAAACCATTAATGGACAGGATGAGAGAAAAAGGGGGACAAGAACTAGAATTCATAGAAAGATAAATGTGTTAGTTCAAAGGGGCAAGTGAGTACATGCACTGGATCTTTGCTTCAGTGTGCCCACTCAGGAAAAAGTGCACTTCAACAAATGGAACAACCGATTACTTACAATTTATGGAAGAAGTAGATCAGCAAGGAATACCATCTACTCAGCACACAAATTATATTTGTGCTGCCGAAAGCGTATGACTTTTATGCAATTCATAATTGGGTGTTGGTCAATAGTTCCACTTCCATATGAACCAAACAATGGTAATCATCAGATGTTGTACATATGAACTAAGCAATATTACTCAGCAGATGGAACACAGATATATTTTTTATGTCAGCAAATAGCTAGTGCATATTTCTTACTTGACAATAATCTCTGAAAAGTAGCCCCCACCAATACGTCCAAGGAAGTTCCAGATGCTGATCATCGACACAAAAATGTGACTATCCTCATAGCCCAATGACTGGCTCATTTGCCCAAGATTATCTATCACAGTAAGACCTGATCCCGATCCCAACAGAAGGGAGAAAAATAGAAGCCACAAATCTGCCTTGATCAATGCCTGCATCAATGTGAAATCTTCTCCTCTCCGTGGACCTTTCCTCCTTTTGACCCTGACAGCACCCACAGCAGCTGCCTGGAATAGCTTTATCTGCAATTCTGCTATCCTCTTTTGCCTCTCTGAGGCTGGAAGTAGATCCACTTCCTTTGGCTTTTCATCCTCCACCTCACTGAGTATAACTTCGTTTTGTTCTTCCGACGGCGTTGATGCACTCGCTTCTTCTTTGTGGGGTGATTGCAACAGTGATGCATAGGCATTCCCATTGTGATCAGAAAAGAAGCAGAGTATCACAGGGATGACTATTGGAACTAGCAAGAGGACGATTAAAATGATGGTAAACAAGACCATCATCGAGTCACTCAAGTCCACAAGGTCCTCCAGTATCATCACACCCATCAGATAAGCAGCCAAAAGCAAGCACACACTGTATACAAACATGAAACTTGTACCATCAGAAGGCCGTACTTGCCTGTGTCCTCCAACTGGTCTGACAATGAACATTAAAGCAATAACTACCATTGTTGGACCAACAGCAACCATGAAGATAAATGAAGCATGATCAGGCGAATGTATCATCGCATATATCTGTGTTAGGATTGCACCACTCAAACCAGCAAATCCCTTGAGGATACCAACAATCGGGCCACGGTTCTTGGGGAAGTTTTGAATACATGAGACGAGCGCAGCAGTATTGAAGTATGTCTCACCATTATTACCAATAAAGATAAGAATGCACATCTGTCAAGAGATGAGAAGCTTTAAGCACAAGAATCAACATGAATATAATTGAACGAATGTGGAAGGTAAATAAAAATCTGTTTAGATTGCAATAAGTTAGTAATATGAGATTCCAATTGCTACTAACTGAAATAGTGAAATGGAGGACATGGAATACTTGCTCATTTTTTTTTGCTAGGACATGGAACACTGAGTTCTGAAATTCAAAATATACCGAAAAAAGCAGGTATGACACCCTTTGGCACACATTTTGTGAGACATTGAGCAACAAATCCTACATATTCTGAGTGGAACACCCAAAATGCTCCCACAAACCTGCTCTTTAAAAGAATGAACACCCAGAATGGTTTGTAAGGTGTGAACATAACTTCTGGTTTTAGTATGTGTATGTCTTTTTTCGAGAATATGTAATAGTAGTGTACACTAAACTTTCAGTCTTTTATATGTGCAGAATTTTAGTTCAGAAGCGAACGAGACCATGTTTCCAAATGGAAAAAGGGAATATGGTCTTCTTGAAACAAATATACAAAACAATATCATATTTCTGTCCACATGGACAGACAAGGACATTAATCTTGTGCTTCTACTAAGTCCTCTAACATTTGGCATGGAAAGTTACTATTTTCCAATCCTGGTCTTAGAAACTTCAGCTTTTTTCTGAACAAAGTAGCTATTAGCAACAGGTACCAGAATATGTGCCGCATATGGAGACTTACATTTTAAGGCATGAAATACTTTCTTTATAACTACCACATATAAGATGTGATTTCACTTATTATTGACAAAGGTTTAGTTTATTCTATTCCTACTGATGGAGAAGTTCTACGCTGAATAAAGTTCTTACATGATAAGACAACGCAGATATAACTAAAGTCACATGGGAAGCAAGAAAGCGACAATGAAGCATATTCAAAGATTCAACCGTTCATATGTTAACATATTATTTGCACATGTCATACAGGACTACACAGGAGGAGAAAAATTGTTTGAGCCAATGAAACTCTGAGAGTGACTTCTGAATATAAATTCAGTAGTTTATATTAATAGACTTTCATTTTCAGAGTGATTGAACACCATGCTAACAGAGTTCCATTTTCATGGTTGAACACCCTGCTTTAAAACAGTTGTAACAAAGTACTGGAGTCCTATTCCAAATAGTATCCGCAAACAAGATGTTTTTCGTTATCTTTCTAAATCACAGTACAGTCCAAGTGTCCAACTCTTCATCCTCACAGGCAGACATATTGTTTATTTTTAACAGAAAATCAATTTGGCAATCATAATTGACCATGTTTGTTTTCCAAAATAAACAGAAGACTAATCTCGTACTTCTACTAGAGAAAACTAGTGCACTGTTAAAAACAAAGAAGATTCCACGGGATTATGGTTAGTCTGCAAATCCCAATTCTAGAAATTTCAGCTGTACAAAACCAAGGAGAAGTAAACTAAAGCTTCATGAGCCACTAGTGCACTACACATATTGTCAGAGAAGATTCTAAATTTGCAACATGATTTCCAGACTAACCAATGTGCACGCTTCAATTAACGAATAAGTCACAGGCAGAAAAAATCAGAAGAAGTTAGTGATAAGCATCAGAAAACCATGAGAAAGACTGTAGCACATGCGGCTGCCAGCGAGGAAGATGATAGATGGAAACGGGAAGGCAAGGGATCTGACTGACCGCCCAGAGCGGGGGCACGGAGACGCGGCGGGTCACGGCGAGCCAGACCCATCCGTAGCCGACGAGGTTCTGCGCGGCGCCGATGAGGAGAGCGGCCCAGAGAGGGAGCAGGGCGCAGAGCGTGCCGGCGAGGAAACCGACGCTGTCGCCGAGGTCCTTGGCGACGCCGAGGCCGGCCACCTGGCGCTGGTTGTACCCCAGCGAGCTCTTGATCACCGGCGAGAGGCTGCCGAACAGGTAGCCCACCCCGGCGAACGACTGCATCCACATCGCCGCGACGAACACCAGCCACCGGTTCCGCAGGAACCCCCGCACACTGGCCCCCACCTCCACCATTGCAGCAGCAGAAACGCAGCTCCCACAAAAACCAAAACTTTGATGCCAAGAACTCTGATCCAAACCGCGACGGCGAATTTGGGGAAGAAGAAGACGAACTTGGAGGCGCGCGAGCCGAAGGCCGCGCCCGGTTGGCAGTGGATTGGTACGCCGACGCGGCAACGATCCCCCCACTCCCCCAGCTCGCCGGGCCTTATCCAACAATGATAGCTGATTTGCGCTGGTCAGCTGGTGAGCACGTGTTGCGTCTGCGTCGGAAGAAGACGAGAAGAAAACCGCTCGCGCTTCTATGGACGAGACGAGCTCGACGACGACAAGGGAGACCGCCGGCAAAGGCCGCGCGCGCTGCGTCGTCCGATGCGCAATCGGCGAAGGGTGGCGGCGTGGCCGGCAGTTTCCCAGCGCTATTAAGCGGTGACCTGTCGTTTCCTTGTCATGGTGGGACCACCGATGGTACAGCTGGGCCTACCTTTCCACGTCAGCCTCTCATGGGCAGGCCTCGATTGTAAATAGATTTAAGGCAGTGTATATGTTACAAATAGTATTAATGTAAGATTCGCAAAAAAACAGTATTTATTATTACTAGGTATACAACGAAAGAAAATAAAAAAAGATAGTATTAAAGTGAGTCTTACTTACGGTTTACGGTGGGACTCACAAAAAATTATCATCTTATGTTTATGGTCGCACCTTAGGTCTTGTTTGGGAACATAGTTTTTGAAAATTATGGTATTTCAAAAACTACACTATACTACATCCATAACAATACTATAATTTATAATACCACAGTTTTAGAAATAAATGTTTCGTACCAAAGTTTTCAATCATGTATATTAAGTACAGTATTTTTAATACTACAGTTTATTTTACGGAGATTTCAGATAGAGTTGCAAAACACTTTTCAGTATATAATACTGCAGTATTGTTTCTAAAACTACAAAAAAATTATGTTCCCGAACAAGGCCTTAAGCTTATGGTGCACTTTAGATTTTTTTTGACGTGGTTCCACAACTTGTAAAACTAGCTACAAGATTTTATTTAATGCTTTAAGACTACTTTTTCACCCGCATTGTGAATGCTCTTAAGGTCCACTAAGGGTGCGTTTGATTCACTGGATATCCCTAGATAAGATAGGGTCATCTCATCCAGTCAACTATTTGGTTGAAGGGCGAAGGTGGATGAAATGGCCAACGAGAGGAATGTTCCTTTAATATGCTGGACTAAGAGATTCAGGAATTTTTTCTGGACGAGCTCATCCAATATTAGATGAGATGATGTGTCGTTTTCCTGATTAGTACACATTTATTTTTTCGTTTATAAATATTTAAATGTTTTTTACTCCTAAATTATTTATCTAATTTATGATCTAATTATATTATTGTATTGATTATGATTTAATCTATAAAATAAGAAACTGACATGATTACATTTTTGTTAAAAAATATATTTTATAAGTGAGTTTCCACTAAATTTAACATTATCTCATCCGAGTTATCTACAACTAACCAAACAAAAAAATATTTTATTCTATTCATAATGTATCAATTTCATAGAATCATGATATCCACTCTGGCCGACGAACCAAACTGATCCTAAAATTAGCCCATATGACTCGTTAAGCCCAGCCCGCGCAGCGTAGCGTCCGTCGCACGCGAACTCTCCCCGACCCGATTGAAATTCTCAAATTCCCCTTCACGTCTTCTCCCTTCTCCCACCAGTGGAACGCCTCCGAACCCAGAGCTCCAAACCCTAGGCCAGCGAGCGAGCGAGCGGGAGGAGAGGCCATGGACCCGGACGCGGTGGCGAAGGCGTTCGTCGAGCACTACTACCGGACGTTCGACAGCAACCGCCCGGCGCTCGTGTCGCTGTACCAGGATGGGTCCATGCTCACCTTCGAGGGTCAGAAGTTCCTCGGCCCAGCCGCCATCGCCGGCAAGCTCGGCTCCCTCCCCTTCGCGCAGTGCCAGCACGACATCGCCACCGTCGACTGCCAGCCCTCGGGGCCACAGGGCGGCATGCTCGTCTTCGTCTCCGGATCCCTCCGCACCGGACCTGAGGAGCACCCCCTCAAGTTCTCTCAGGTCAGATTCGCTTCCTTCCCTCCGTTACACTCAGATCTACTCTGATCTCATCCGATCTATGATCACTATTGTGATTTGTGGGTTGATTCTGCAGTGCTCGTGTAGTTGCGGCATGTCTGATCTGTGCTCACTGTTATTGTGATGAATGGGTTTGGTCATAATTATTCACTGGAGAGCAGAGAGCCTATGCTTATGAATTTATGATTGGACCTGTTGGTACTGTGTTTTTAAATCTCCGTAGGGCCTCTCTGGTTATGGCGATATGGATTTGATTCCTCCAAAATATTTCTAGAGAAGTCCTGCTGTGCGAACACCCTCATTCATGTTCCCTGGTTACTCCTCCTTTTAATACCAATGATTTAGATTTGATTTACCTTTTGGTATTAAGTTGTTTCTTTGATCTGCTGGCGTTCCATCCCAACTCCGACAACTTCTAGAATGTTTGGTGTTGCTATTCAGGCTCTTCAATGTTTATCAAATTATAAATCTATGTTCTATCATCTATATAATTTCCTTCTATATTGCAACTAGATGATGTCATTGCTAAATGGTTATCCATCATTGTGTTGTGGCTTTCAGTTTGTTGGTTCAGTTTCTTGTGTAGTTCTTACAAGGGCCCCTTCTTACAATGCTGCTACTAATACTAAATCATCTTTGTCTTGTGGTTCTATAGGTCTTGCGATGCTGCTGCTAAATCATATTTATCTTGTGGTTCTTGCTTGAGAATAGACATATATATGGTCAATAGCATTGTTCTTACATGTTTTTGTGTTATTACTAGACTAGACTAGAGGATCAAATATAAATGTGATGGAATGGTTTCTGTAACAAATATTAATAGCAATGTTGAAATGTCAGTGATTTTTTCTGAAGTATCATGAGTCATGACTGATGCACAGGCATCTTGTTTATATTTCTCTGGGTTGTAGGTCGCCGTTGTGTGCAAGTATATTTGTTTATATCTTTTCTTGTACGTCTTGTTCTCCTCACTCATGGGACATACGGTAGCTTGCATTTATTTCTTGTTGATGATAAGATCAATGTTGTCTTCAAATATTACGATATGCTGTGCAATGTATTACCTTATTAGGGAACAGGGGATATTAGGATATGTTGTGCAATGTATTACGGTATTAGGGAACAGGGGATATTAGGATATGTTGTGCAACCCTATTTGCAATATGGTACACTAGCCTTGTTACTTTTTTGGCCATTACAAATTTATAGGCTAATCATTGATGAAATGCTCACTTGAATAACATGTGGATGCAATCTTTTCTATAACCACAATAATCAAAAACACAACATTTGTTCAGAAATTTAGCTTTGATGCCAGTGCTGGATGATATGCTGAGATCTTTCTACTTTCCCTAACATCAGTGAAATAAACCTAGTTAAAACTGGAATACAAATCCAACTAGTTGATTAATGCCCAAGAATGTTTCCTAGTGTTTAGTACACTTGTGATTCTCTCCTTTTCTGCAGATGTTCCAGTTGTTGCCGGCTGGAGGGAGCTTCTATGTGCAGAACGACATGTTCCGTCTGAACTATGGTTAAGGAAAGCCGAAAAGTTTCCATCGACAAACTAGTGTGTTTTATGTTGAGATGATGACAAATGAGTGATGCTGTTGCTCTTTTGTTTTTTCATCGACTGGTGCAAATTATTGCAAGGAATGCTGTCAAAAAGACTTTTATGCATCTGCCGGATTTGTTATTGGATGTTTCTCTCGTGTACTGCGGTTACTTGGGCAGCCGCCATTTATGTTGAATGTGAATGAACACAGCCTAAGAATTTTTAATCATGTGTTCCTCTGCGTTTTCGTCCTGTTGCGCTTCGATGGTTCAGTGTTGAGTAGTAGATGACATGCGTTGTTGAAACCAAGCTTGGTGGAGATTCTGGGACAGTTCGATTTACCTCTCTCAGATGTTCAAAAAATATTTTGCTTTCACAATCGGTCTAAGTTAGGCCCCATTGAGACAATATAAATTAAATGAAATTTTAACATAATATTGACTATTGGATTAGTGATATGGTTGATTATGTTTATTAGTTATTAGTCACGTGGCTGATTATAGTGTTATAGGATTCTCAAAAAAAGTAAAAAATTGAAAAAGGACTCGAGGCAAACAAATTTTAAACAAGATGATCAATCGGGCTTCAGCAAAGGCCCAGTAAGGTTATATGCTACAACCGAGCCGCTCGATACAGAACGTGCGGACAGGATCAAACGGACAGCGTCCAGCATTAGCATCCTGAAACCTGCCATTTTTCTACTAGAAATAAAAAATAAAAGTAAAGAAAACCTACAATTTCCTCCTAAAAATAAAAAATGGAAATAAAACCTTCCATTTTTATACTAAACATAAAAATCAAATAAAAGACAATCTGCCATTTTTCTCCTTCAAATAAAAATAAAATGAAAGAAAGCCTGCCATTTTTCTCCTGCTAATAAAAATATGACGAAAGAAAGCCTGCCATTTTTCTACTAAAAATAGAAATAAAATAAAATACAACCTGCCATTTTCTCCTAAAAATAAAAAGACAACCTGCCATTTTTATTTAAAAATAAAATCAAAAGGAAAGACAAACTCTCGTTTTTTCTCCTAAAAAATAAAAAATAAAAATAAAAGGAAAGACTACCTTCCATTTTTATCGTACGGATTTACTTGCTATATATAATTGATGAGTTTGAGTATCAAAACTTCCATTTATCTATTAAATCACATCGTTCATTTACATCTAATAAATAATAACATTTTTCTTTCTCTCTCTTGGGTCGGCCCAACCCATTAGAGCATCCACTCCTCTCTGGATACACCTATTTTATAGGTAAGTTGATCTTCTGTTTTATATTATAATCATTAATATATGGAAATATAACTGTTTTATATAAAAATCATTAACATATAGAATTTTAATCATATATAGGATTAGTTTTATATAGAAATAATAAATAAATAGAAAATATATTTGTGACATAATATTATTTTTGGAAGACTTGGAATCCCTTTCATACCCGCTCCTTTTTCTTCTCCGGCGCATCCCTGTAAAATCCGGAAAATCCGGAGTCTATAGCCGAATCCCACCATCAATTCCAATCCTAGCCTCATAAACCCAAGCCTGCGCTGTGCGTTTTTTCTCCACCGCCGCCCGCCC
This sequence comes from Zizania palustris, assembly GCA_019279435.1. Taxonomy (NCBI): domain Eukaryota; kingdom Viridiplantae; phylum Streptophyta; class Magnoliopsida; order Poales; family Poaceae; genus Zizania; species Zizania palustris. The sequence goes on along the minus strand of JAAALK010000290.1, from coordinate 70,513,755 downwards.
TTGTCACTAGCAGCCACATCTGTCTTTACTGTCGATTCTGTCGGATCCGTCGAATCCACCATCCTCGGCCGCTACTTCGATCGGATCCCTAACTACTAGATCGTCAATGTCACCTTCATTCCGAAAAGTCCTCGTAGCTTCTACTTGATACCAGCCACCTCTGTTTCATAATTGTATTGTTTCATAATTGTATTTTAATTTTCAATATTACATAGTACCGGGTAAAATAAAATGAAAGAAAACATGCCATTTTTTCTATTAAAAATAAAAATAAAAGAAAAGACAACCTGCCGTTTTTATCCTTTAAAATAGTAATAAAGGGAAAATACAACCTAATCCTAAGAATAAAATAAAAGGAAAAATACAACCTAATCCTAAAAATAAAATAAAAGGAAAGAGCCTCTGATCGGTGGGCCCAGGCTGCGCCTTTTAAGACCCAATCGCACTAAACCCCCTTCAATTTTCTTATCCTTCTCGAGATTTTTGCACACATAGCACCGGCATTGTTGGGCTTCGCCAAAATAGCATCCCAACGACGCCAATTGGAAAAATGACATTATAATTCTTGGTAATTTGAACATATAGCATCCGACTGCACTAAACAGGTTTTGGCAGTTTATTATATGTAGTATACCAATTTTGCCCTCCTGTGTGCTTTGCAAAAATCTCGACCATGGACCCCTGCAACTCGAACGTCGGGACCATCGCCTACATGAGCCCTGAGCGCATCAACACTGTTGGACTATGGATAAAAGCCCCCACCTCTCCCACTATAACACCTAGGTTTTATGGTTGGGTTGGCTAGGTGGGGTGAGCCTACATGGTATCAGAGCCAAGGTCCTGGGTTCGAATCCCCTTGGCCACGCATTTCCGCATTTCCGCTGCGTGATTTCCCCTGCGCCTATCTATTGTGCTGAGACCTGTTGCGGGCTACGCCAGGCTCGCACGCCGTAGGGAGAATGTTGGACTATGGATAAAAGCCCCCACCTCTCCCACTATAACACCTAGGTTTTATGGTTGGGTTGGCTAGGTGGGGTGAGCCTAACAAACACCGACCTCAACGACGGCGCCTACGACGGCTACACTGGCGACATATGGAGCTTCGACCTCAGCATCCTCGAGTTCTACATGGGCAGGTTCCCCTTCGGGGAGAATCTGGGCAAACAGGGGGACTAGGCGGCGCTCATGTGCGCCATCTGCTATTCCGACCCGCCTGAGCCGCCCGCAACTGCTTCGCCGGAGTTCAAAAGCTTCGTTGGCTGTTGCCTCCAGAAGAACCCGGCAAAGCGGCCGTCCGCCGCGCAGCTCATGCAGCACCCCTTCGTCGCCAGGCCGCAACCACTGCCCCTCGCCGCCCCGCCTTCATGACAGCGATCTTGGACGGATCTCGATCAGTAACTTGTCGGGCTGTCAATCCCAAATTCCCAATCCAATCCGCCATAATATCTGGGGATCTCACCAGAGGGGCGGCGGCGGAAGCGCGTCGGGCTGGCCTCTGTGAGGTTTTTGCAGAGAGGAGAAGATGCTAGGATCTCAGCTCGGAGAGGAGACAAAGCACACATGAGGGCAAAATTGGTATACCACCTATAATAAACTGCCAAAACCTGTTTAGTGCAGCCGGATGCTATATGTTCAAATTGCCAAGAATTATAATGTTATTTTTCCAATTGGCGTCGTTAGGATGCTATTTTGACGAAGCCCAACGATGCCGATGCTACGTGTGCAAAAATCTCCTTCTCCACGCTCCGACTGCCCGACCCAGAGAGAGCAGCATGGCCGGATTAGCCGCCGCCGCCGTCGCGTCCGGCATATCGGCCCGTCCGGCCTCCCGTAAGAGCCTCTCTCTCGCGCCCGGCTCCCGGTCCGTGGTGCGGGCAGCCATCTCTGTCGAGAAGGGGGAGAAGGCGTACACGGTCCAGAAGTCCGAGGAGATCTTCAACGCCGCCAAGGTGCCGTATTCTTTCGTCCGCTCCGGAGAGAAGTTCTGAGCTTCTTGTGTGCGCATCCGTCCTTGCGCTTCGTTGGATGGAGTTAGTTGTGACATTTCTCTGAGTGCAGTTGCGAGGTGGCGTGCGTGCGCCCGTGCCCAATTTGAGCTGTTCCTGAGTAGAAATTGTGGAACATTCTTGCGTTCTCTCTTTGTTCATTTGAGATGAGCTATATGGTCATGAATTATATGTGGATTTCAATCGTGAGTTACAAACCAGGTGTTGTCAAAGCTGAGCAATGTGAGCTTCTAGCGAGCTCAACTGTGTTCTTATACCAGTTGTTAGATTCAGGCAGACATATAAAATGAGAGATCGAAGAATTTTCTATGCTCAATATTCTGAGTGACTTCGCATTTTTGCTGTCTGAATCCATGTTCATTGATACAAATGGTGCTACATGTCAATCTCAATAGTGACATCATCTCATCAAGAGGGACATCTTGATAGGAATCGAGATCCCCTATAGTCGGCGCCGGAAGGGGCTTCGCAGGTGGGCTCTGCATATGGTGGGGCCCACCTTCGCAGCGTCCGAAGGTCTCTGCACTGTTCGATCCGTGCCGAACGGCGTGGATCGCGACTGCAGTCTGCAGTTGACTGCAGAGGAGCCTGTTCCATCTTGATAGTGGCGAATATTCAATTTTCCATATAAAATGTACATTACATAAATCAGTTAGCTCAATATTCGAGCACAAAATTAGTGACTAGAGTATGTTGGTTTTGCCTTCACAATGTGGATCAAGATCTAAGCAAGGCAAGCATTTTACAGACTTATACCCAACCTGGGATTATAAGGTCATAGGTAGAACATTTGTAATAAATAATTGGACTGAAGAATGTTGAAATTCCCTTATGCAAAGTTCCATGCATATTATGAACTTAAACGTACCTTGGAATGGTGTTAGCTGTTTTTCTATAAAAAATTGGGAAAAGGCCCTGGTTTCCACTGAATGGAAGGAAAGTTGGTTCGCATCTTATACTGTAGTTTGGTTTACTGAATTGACTGATACTAGTGTATCTTTATTTAGATATTAAACTGCCATGAGATGGTACTGACTGATGTTTCACTGCATTGCAGGAGTTGATGCCTGGGGGTGTTAATTCACCGGTTCGTGCCTTCAAATCAGTCGGCGGACAGCCTATAGTGTTCGATTCTGTGAAGGGTTCTCGTATGTGGGATGTCGACGGGAATGAATATATCGATTATGTTGGTTCCTGGGGTCCTGCAATAATTGGCCATGCAGATGATACGGTACATCCTTTTTCTTTCTGTGTAGTTCACAAAATGTATTAGATTGGACATTTCATCTCAAACCCTCATCAGTGTTAGCTGCTCTGTGGATGGATTGATGTTCCCCATACAAGAATGCACAAATTGATTATATGACTTTCTTCTATTTCATCATAGTATTTAATATGGTTCATTTAATTGATTGATTGATTGCCATTTTATTTCATCATAGTAGTATGCAATGTTGCATGTAAATCACACTGGTGGAATGTGTAGTTGTTAGGCATTTTTGGCACATTAAAATATGTTCTTGTTGAAGACTTTGAAGCCATAATTGAATATGAACTTAGACTACTTGTGGTTTAGGAACATTGAGAGGAAAACTGACATTACAATGCTGAATCACAATTATCATACTAAAATCTTATTGTTTCATTCAGGTGAACACAGCATTGATTGAAACTCTGAAGAAAGGAACTAGCTTCGGTGCTCCATGTGCATTGGAGAATGTGTTAGCTGAGATGGTCATCTCTGCTGTACCAAGTATCGAAATGGTCCGTTTTGTCAATTCAGGGACAGAGGCATGCATGGGAGCACTCCGCCTTGTGCGTGCATTCACTGGGAGGGAAAAGATTCTCAAGTTTGAAGGCTGTTACCATGGCCATGCAGATTCCTTCCTTGTTAAAGCTGGCAGTGGTGTTGCCACCCTTGGTCTCCCAGACTCCCCTGGAGTCCCCAAGGGAGCCACCTTTGAGACTCTAACGGCACCATACAATGACGTTGAGGCAGTAAAGAAACTGTTTGAGGACAACAAAGGGGAAATTGCTGCCGTCTTCCTTGAACCAGTTGTTGGCAATGCTGGTTTCATTCCTCCTCAACCCGGTTTTCTTAATGCTCTTCGCGATTTGACCAAACAAGATGGTACGCTTATGGTCTTTGATGAAGTGATGACAGGTTTCCGTTTAGCTTATGGTGGAGCTCAAGAGTACTTTGGGATCACCCCTGATGTCACAACCTTGGGGAAAATTATTGGTGGTGGTCTTCCAGTTGGTGCTTATGGTGGTCGGAGGGACATCATGGAGATGGTTGCTCCAGCAGGGCCAATGTACCAGGCAGGAACCCTCAGTGGAAATCCTCTAGCCATGACTGCTGGAATTCACACTCTCAAGCGTCTGATGGAGCCTGGCTCCTATGATTACCTGGACAAGATCACCGGCGATCTTGTTTGCGGGATATTGGCCGCGGGTGCGAAAACTGGGCATGAGATGTGTGGAGGACACATTAGGGGGATGTTCGGCTTCTTCTTCACGGGCGGCCCAGTTCACAACTTTGCTGACGCCAAGAAGAGCGACACTGACAAGTTCGGGAGGTTCTACCGGGGCATGCTGGAAGAAGGCGTGTATTTTGCTCCCTCCCAGTTTGAGGCAGGTTTCACCAGCTTGGCACATACCTCCCAAGACATCGAGAAAACATTGGAGGCAGCTGAGAAAGTTCTTCGCCGGATATAGAGGTTTCAGCATTAGAGCTAGCTAGCTACAGTGCAGCTCGCGAAGCTCTTGCTATTTTCCTTGTGTTCTACGGGACTGAAATTTTGTGTTGTGCAGCAGCATACATTTCCTCTATAGCCTGAGCTCTTGGTGAGTTAGCTTCCATTGTATTTTGCAGTGCCAAATCTCAACGATTTCAATTGCAAGATCTTGTGCCATTTATAGGGATCTTCTTTCTTGACATTGAATTTTACTACGGGCCTGTTCGGTTAATCCTCTTGGGGAAGGGGATTGAGGGGGATTGGGAGGGATTGGAGGGGATTTATACTACAATCCCCTCCAATCCCCCTCAATCCCTTCCAATCCCCTTCAATCCCCTCCTAACCGAACAGGCCCTACAGGGGATGGGATAAGTTTACTATGGATTTGTTTGATTAAGCGGTATATTTTTAAAAAATTGTTAGGAACTATGATATATAAAAAACTGTTATAAACCGTGAAGTTATATCACTAATAAATAATATGGTAGATAATTATCATTTAACTTAAAAATAAGAATTTGTAAAATTTAGGGTGAATGTAACTTTTATTTTGTATATGAGAAATTGATAAGGGCAAAGGCCCGATCTTTCGATGAGATGAGATAAATCGATTTGGTGGAGGTTGAAATTGACGATCCGATTACAACGTGCAGTGTACGTTACGCCAATGCAATCGCTAGGCCAATCTCCTAGAGATTACTGATCTCGTGGATGCTTGATCAGCCTAACCATAAGGGTCTTAATCTCTGCCTGAAATCGAGAACAAGCAAGAACTAAAAATACAATCAAGATATTGTGAATTTAGAAGGAAGCTTTGATATATGAGATTCTCCAAGTGTGTAGTACATGAGGTCTAGATAACACTCGTGTCTATGGCGAAGATAGCAAAAATAGCTAAATCTTATACTAAATAAAATTCAAGTTCTATTGACACATAGGGGGGTTTATATAAGGGGAAAAGAGATGTAATTCGGCCTTCCTAAAGGGGTGGCCGAATTGTACTCTAATTGGACTCTAAATTAGGTTTTCCTCTTGAATAAGGACTCTAATAATTCTCTAACAGAATTTTAGACGAATTTATCTCTAATTAGGTTTCCCCCCTAACTAAGGACTCTAATAAAAATCTGGTTGTTTATTTGGACGAAAATTATATGGGCCTGACCCAACTTAAAGTGACGCAACACCATATAATTATATGGACGAAATTAAGGATGAGAACTCAAATTCTGAATCCATCAATCATATCTTCATATCCGATCCTCTCACTCTTGCTGTCATCTCCATGGTTGATCTTGCTCTAATGCTTGTCCTCCTTGTCCATGCTAGTTCCCTCATTCCTGATATTTTATTTGTCGTGCACGAGATCGTGTGATAGGTCCTTGTAATTGTGTGATTGTATCTGTATTAGGGATGTCGTCATCAGCGATTGTATCTTTATTAGGGATGTCCACATAAACCTCTCCTTCTTGAATTGAAGTCGTACTCGACGCTATTATGATTAGTAGGGGTGGCAATATCCCCATTGGGGCCGGGGACCCGCCCCTACGGGGCCGGGGACGGGTTCAATTTTTCACCCGCGGGTTCATCGGGTCGGGCCCCGCATAAAGTCGGGTTCGGGTTCGGGTTCGGGTTGATTATTTGACCCGCGGGTCCCCGGCCCAATAAATAAAAAAGCTCATATATATATGTATATTTATATATGTATATGTATATACGTATATGTATATATATTGGTCCAATGTAAGATGATAAAAAACCTAACTTTAATATTGATGAATTTTGTTTGTTGGAATGTTAGAAAATGTAAACAAGATGATTTACGTTGATATTTAGTTTGAATTTTGTTATATTTGTGATTTATAAATTATGTCATTTGTATACTTTTAAATTTCAAAACGGGTCCGCGGGGACCCGACGGGTTTGCGGGGACCCGACGGGTCCGGGTTCAGGTGAAAATTTTCACCCGCGGGGCTAACGAGGCCGGGTCCGGGTTCGGGTCTGGTATTCACCAACCCGGACCCGCCCCGTCCCGTTGCCACCCCTAATGATTAGTGGTCTGACTATCTAATCTATTGGTCCCCAATCAACTTCCATAATATTGTAGGAGTTCCATATGCATGCATCTCTTTTTTTGATCCATATAAGTCTTTCTGAAATTAAAAAAACGCATCTCATGGCGTAGCATCCGTGGTTCAAATATATAATAAATAATCGTAACGTAGAAAGCATGCACCTTAGTTTGTTTGATCATAGTCATGATCATATCCGAGATGGTGATGTCCTCATCATTCTTTTCTTGGCTACAAACCATCCTCGGTTTGTTCTTGTATTCACATTCATTGTAGCTTCTAGCAAAATAGATATCATTGTGTAATATCATTTGTTCTTTTGTTACGTTGAGAGTAGGAGGGGACCAACTCACCTTAGCATTCGGTTTCTCAAGTGTCGATGAAGAACCACCCTTGATAAAAGGAGATGAAACTGTGGTGTTGTTGAACATCTTGGCACACTCTACTTCTTGAAAACAAACTTGTACATATGAATCAAAACAAGAGAGTCTCGAGATAATAGGATTAGTTAAAACACCTTGCTTGAGATTATTGTTTTTAAGCTTTGCATGTAGTTTCAAATCTGAACATATGTAAACTCTATGCACAAAGTATACTCCTTTATCATTATATTTGCCAATTACATGAAATGTGATATGAGCAGGACATGGAAAGTCAGTTCCAGTGAATAATTTCTCAGTTAAAACACTAAGTTCACAAAGATCATCAAATTCAATATAACCCCAAGTATATAAATAAGATAACAATTTATGTTCTTCCTTTTCATGAACAATGTGAACAACATGTATATCAACATGTTCAACAACAAAATCAACATGTTTATTCACTAGTTGTGGCATGGATGTAATTGAAGCATTAACACCTAATTCTTCTTTAGGTCAAGGAGTATCAAGCAATTCATTTTGTAGTAAAGGAATTTCAGTTAAAGATTCCACTAATGGTTGCTCTACAATATCAAGAATAGTGAACAATTGTGTATTATCTGAAACACACTCACCTTGATTAATTTCAGCACCTATCTTACCTTGCAGAACCTATTTTGTTGGAGTAAGTGCATACTTGCTCACTTTTTCCTGTGCAAGGTCAGCAGCACTACAAGACACACCACATGGTGTCTCCTCATACTTAGCATATTGATAACTTTGTGCGGAAACAAGTATACTCCTGTTAGAGGATGGAGACATCTTTGTTGTTAGCTCCGTAGATGAAGGTGGTGGTGCAGTGGGACATGTGGTTGTAGAGTGCGCGTGTGATGTCCCTGATGTAGTTTGTCCTACAAAAAAGTTAGTTGTAGTCGTGGCCTATCGATCTTGCAGTTCATGTTTAGCTTTGCAAGCAAGATAAAATAATCGAGTGATGGTATTATATTCTTTATACTCTAAGATAGTATTAATTTCTCTATTTAGTCCACCCATAAAATGTGCAAGCACAACTTCATTATCTTCAATAAGGACACATCTAATCAACCCAGTTTGAAATTCTTGATAATATTCCTTGATAGAATTTTTTTCTTGTTGTAAATAAGATAATTTTTTTAAGAAAATCACGTTGAAAATATGGAGGAACAAAACGAGCACGCATAACATGTTTCAATGCATCCCAAGTATCAGGGACATTAGCATGATGTAAACGACAATATTCAGACCACCAAATGCAAGCAAAATTAGTGAATTCAGATGTGGCAGCACTAACACGTCTATCTTCAGGATAATTTAAACATGTAAAACATTGTTGTACTCCTAACTCCCATTTTAGATAAGCATCAGGATTATATCGACCATCAAATGGTGGAATATTTAATTGAAACTTAGCTACATGATCATCATTATGTACCGGTTGTCGTAGTGGTTGTCGTGCATTGCAAATGAGGGAACGTGGATAACTTGAAGGTTGTTGATGAACCTCATCATCTTCCTCATTCTCATCTGCATACTCATCATCTCTCACGTAATCATCATGCTGATTAGCAGTCGACATATGAGTAGTAGTAGAGTGTTGCTCGTGTTGGACAGGAAGATGACGGGCATGTCCGTGGCCTCCAAAGATCGGAGGAGGTGGTAGTCGGTTGAGGACCTCCTTGAATTTAGTGTTCAACATGGCATGGAATGTTGTCTTGAGGCCATCAATCCTTTCCATTGTTTTCATAAATCTTGTGTCAATGTCCTGCACATGGTCTACCACTAGCTTGGTCAAATGGTCGTGTAGCTCCCCGTGTTTGTCATCAGTTTTGGATCACTGGAATCTGGAGGCTTCACTGGTCCTGCCATGATTAGTACTAAAAAACACAAATATATATGACCTATAAACTACCAGAAGGTGGAGTGATATCACGTAATCCATCAAGCACAATGTAAGCTCTTACAAGTTCTTACCAAACTGGAGGGGGTGAATGGCAGCAGCAAGCAATGTTCTAAAAGGCGCTAGGCGCTAGTCGGGCGGCGACCCGGTGCCTAGCGCCTAGGGGTGCCTAGGCGGTGCCCAGGTCTAGATGTTTCTGTACATTTTACTAATTCCAGCTATTAATTTTACTAGTTGCCAGCAATTCAGTCATAAATTTTACTAGTGCCCAGGAGTTTAGCCATTAATTTTAATGATTCTCAAGAGTTCAGTCATTAATTCCTAGGAATTTATTACTTTAGTTTTGCTGGTCCCCAGGCTTCATTACTTTATTTTTCTTTTTCCCACACAACTGTTCCTAATTCCCAGGCGTTCCTGGTCCTCTCCTCTCCCCAAAGTCTACCACCTTTTCTTCTCCTCCTAGCAGGCAGTCTTTTCCTCTCCTCTCACCTAAAGTCTACAACCTTTTCTTCTCCTCCTAGAAAGCACCCATACACGTGTTTGTTTTTCTCCTTGCTAGCGAGGTGTTCAGGCGTCTTCCCCTCCTGCCTCCGCATGTAGTGTTTGTCCTCCAGCCACCGAATCTAGACTGAGCGAGCGTCCAACAACTTGATCCCGCACCACCGAGCTAGCTCCCCTCCCACTGACCTCCTGCCGTCGGATCTGACCGCTTGCCTCCTTCCTCTCATCGGATCTGGCTGCCTGCTCCCCTCCCGCCGTCGGTTCTGGGCCGCCTAGGCACCGCAGTCAACCGCCTAGGCCGTGGTTGACCTACCTAGGTACCCCCACTCTCCCAGCCAGCCTCCGCGCGATGGTGGGGTGGCGCCCAGCGCCTTTTGCCGCCTAGGCGGGTGCCTAGAGCCGCGTTTTAGAACACTAACAACAAGAATCAGTCACTCCAAAGAATTGACATAACGATTGCTAGGGAATGTCAAACAACACATTGTAGAAATTTGTGGAGCTATAGGAGGCTTAAAATATGGTAGCAAGGATTAGCAATAATCAGAACAATGATGAAATGTTGAATAAACTCTCAACGATGATACTAGTGCTGGTCCTAGGCTAGAATGTACTAGAGACGCGAGCCTAAACACAAACGATACCACCAAACTGACAAAGATAGAACTATTTCCCTCCTCTTTTCTCACAAGTTTTCTTTCTGCACTTTTTTCTCTTTTTTTTGATGCGGCTTTTTTTGAACACCTTTCTGCCTTTTTTTCTTCTCTTTTTTAAAGAACAACAAATGACACTGATATCTTATTCTAGATGCCGGAATTGTATTATCTAAAATAGAATGTAAATGATCGAATCTTAAGATGACTCGAAAAGTACAATTACAGATCTAGTTGTAAGCTTTCCAAAAAGTAACAAAACTCTCCAATCCGAGTTAGCATGTGTGAGATATAACAGTTTTATCAACGCTTGCACAACCTGCCCGAATCCTACTCAAATTCCAATAACAAATCCGACTCCAATTTGATTTATACTAAAAAATTTAAGGGATAAAAAGTCCCTAAACACTTGATAAACAGAGCAAAACTCGGTGGTAAAAAAAGTGACAAGACCTCGAAACTCTAAATGAACTAAATGCTAAGACCAGCAACTTGACACCACGATGCAGAAGTAAACTCAACGAAGCAACACACTGAAAAGAGAATTGTAGAAGGCCTAGATTGGTTATGGGACAGGGAAAAAAACCTCAAACAAATTTTGACTTTTTCGTGGACTCTAGGTATGAAGAACATATGCAATCTAATCTATCAGAATTGTATGATCTCACCGAGCAACCTAAAATTTGATGCCACTTTATAAGGCCAAAGGCCCGATCTTTCGATGAGATGAGATAAATCGATTTGATGGAGGTCGAACTTAATGATCCGACTACAACGTGCAGCGTACATTGCGCCAATGCAATCGTTAGTATAATCTCCTTGAGGTTACTGATCTTGCGGATGCTCGATCAGCCTGACCATGAGGGTCTTAATCCCTGCCTAAAATCGAGAACAAGCAAGAACTAAAAGTGCAATCAAGATATCACGAATTTAGAAGGAAGCTTTGATAGATGGGATTCTACAAGTGTGTAGTACAGGAGGTCTAGACGACACTCGTGCCTATGACAAAGATAGCAAAAATAGATAAATCTTATACTAAACAAAATCTAAGTTCTATTGACACCTAGGGGGGTTTATATAAGGGGAAAAGAGATGTAATTCGGCCAGCCTAAAGGGTGACCGAATTGTACTCTAATTAGACTCTAAATTAGGTTTTCCCCTTGAATAAGGACTCTAATAAATCTCTAACAAAATTTTGGATGAATTTATCTCTAATTAGGTTTCCCTAGTTAGGACTCTAATAAAAATCTAGTTATTTATTTGGACGAAGGGCTTGGCCCAACTTAAAGTGACGCAACACCGTATAATTATGTTGACAAAATTAAGGATGAGAACTCAAATTCTGGATCCATCAATCGTATCTTCATATCTGATCCTCTCACTCTTGCTGCCATCTCCATGGTTGATCTTTCTCCAATGCTTATCCTCCTCGTCCATGCTAGTTCCCTCATTCCTGATACTTTATTTGTCGTGCACGAGATTGTGTGATAGGTCCTTGTAATTGTGTGATTGTATCTGTATTAGGGATGTCCTCATCAACAATTGTATCTTTATTAGGGATGTCCACATCAGAAATATAGCGTGTTTCGATAATCTACATAGGTAAGGGGCCTATTTTATTCAAATTTTGTTTTCTAACAAAAAACTATTTAAAATTTTTGAATCAAACCCACTATATAGGTATGAGATAGAGCTAGGGTTTAATAGGAGAAAAATCCTCCGCGGCGTAGCAAGAGTCAAAGCTCAAGAACTTTGCGTGGCAAATAGTATGCTCTACTTGTGGTAGGCCCCCTTCTCCATGCATGTAGTGAAGATCTAGACCAAAAATACAGGGAAACCAGAGTTTAAAAGGTTCATGATATCCAAACAATAAAAAAACCAACTCTGGCAACGACAATCAATTGTAATAATTATGGTCATTACTCGAAGTAGTGTCACAAGCCACACCGTGAGCATAAGGGTGGCTCAGGGTGTTTGGAGTTTCCATGTCTGAAGGAGCTATAATGGATCAAACATCTGTAACTAAGCAGGTACATCTCAATGAAACTACAACAAAAACAACAGAGCTAGACTATAAAGAGGGAGACATCAATCTTGAAATTGGATATCAGATCCAATCGATGTAGTCTGATCCCGCATAGAGAATCGTCCTAATGCTACATACTAAAAAGTTGGCGATGCGTCGAGAGTTAATTGGTTGATTGACTGAATGTTTTACAATGACCCAGGCTCAACTATTTATAGCTAGGGAAAACAACTATTCTTTGTTTGACACATAATTTAAACTAATTTATTATCTAATAATTAAATATAAAATATCCACTACACCCTAGCCCACGCCGCATGTGCCTCGACTTTGCCTGTTGAGCTTCTTTCAGTGGACCATCGACCCAACCTCTTGTCTTGACAATCTATAGCACGTCGGCTCAATTTCTAGTGTCAACACATGCCCCCCGAGTTCTAAATGTGAAGAGTCACATTTCAAAATCTTTCTAAAAAAATCCAATCACCAACATATGCGTTCTAGTCTTTAAATACCTCTTCAACACACTATCTTCTTCAAGCTCCAACATTCTTGCTTCAACAATAACCTCCCCACCTTCTCTACTCAAATGACATCTATCAGCTCAAATTCTCTGCCAAAGAAGAAACCAAGACAAGAGCTTCTCACAATGACACGTCTGGCGATCACAACTTGGTAGGCCCTTTACAGCTTCCCATTTCAATTATGTGATATTTTGCCCTAACTTCATCAAGTTCTCCCAATTTTTCATTCTAAATTTCTCTCGCTTTCAGGCTTCTCCTACTTAACCAAACATTAACATGTCTAGTCCTTGAAAATTTGAAGATTCTATTTCTCAAACTCAGTTGCTTAATGTCGTCGATGATCACAATCTAGCACATCCTGCATCATGGAGGCTATTGAACTTCCTCCTAGGTGAGGACGGTGATTCTTCTAAATACTTACTTGCTTTGAGCTCACTACCAATTCACTGATCTCCAAAGGTATGATTGACTAAAATCTCCGCTACACTAGAGTCCACATCACGTGGGCCTCGACTTTTCTTATTAAATTTCTTTCGATGGACCATCGATTCAACCTATTGGTCTAACAACCTATAGCATGTCTTCCTAATTTTTAGTGTCAACAACTTGATGAACATGGGTATGACATCCATATCAAGTGTGGAGAGCTACACCTTTGATACTAGCAAGGTGCAATGCTAGTGAAGGTAAAATGCACTCAAAGCCATCTCTACTTGTTGAAAGTTGATTCTGGCTACTCTCGTATGTTTGGCAGCAACAAAATTAGAGAAGGCATGGCGATGGCATGCTCATTTTGGTTACCTAATTTTTATGCACTATGACAATTGGCACATAGAGATATGGTACATGGCCTCTCACTGATTGATCATGCTGATCAATTGTGTGATGGGTGCCTCACAGGCAAGCAATGACAATCACCATTCCCAGAGCAGACCAAATTTAGAGCGCAAATAGTTCTTGAGCTAGTAAACAATAACTTGTGTGGCCCAATTACACTAGCGACATCTAGTGGCAGGAAATATCTCTTTCTACTCATTGATGATAAGAGCCATTTCATGTGGATACAACTCCTCTCCGACAAGGACAAAGCAGTAGTGGTCATCAAGAAATTATAAGATAGTGTTGAGGTGGAGACCGGTAAGAAACTGAGATGACACTTTGGATTGACCGCAGGGTTGAATTCACCTCTTTGGAGTTCACAGAGTACTGTGTTGATCATGATGTTTGGTGTCATCTCATTGCTCCTTATTCATCGTAGCAAAATGGCATCATTGAGCGAAAAAATTAGAGCGTGGTCATCATAGTATGCTCCATGCTAAAAGTAGATAGTATGTTAGGCTATTTCTAGGGAGAGGCCACTGTGGCAGATGTTTATCTACTGGCTCGCTGATGAAGTCTGTTGGACCGGAAACGGCGACCAGAGGGGGAGGTGAATGGGAGCTTTTAAAATTTCAGACTAAAAATAGACTTTTGTTTTAATTCTATCTTCTGCTGAATAGGCTTCGAACACACCCTTCGAAGTTCTGGTTCAGAGGTATTTTACAGCTCCGAAAACAAGCTTCGCAAGGAGCAAAAGTTCGAAGCCAAGAAGACTTCGCTCCACCCACAACCCCAAAAATTCAGCTCTGCTAAGTCAATGCAGGCTCCGCACACAGGGTGCCTTCGAGCAGGCTTCGCACTTCACCCTTCGCAAGAGCGGACTTCCCTATGATGACTTTGATCAGCTCTGCTAAGTTAGTGTAGGCTCAACACACTGGGTGCCTTCGAGCAGGCTTCACACTTCACTCTTCGCAAGAGCAGACTTCCCTCAGCAGACTTTGATCAAATACTCAACAACAGCAACTGGTGCTAGGCTTCATACTTCGAAGGTCTAAACACACACTGAACAGACTCTGCCAAGGACTTCGACAAAAGAAAACGGGCTTCGATCTAAGCCAACAACAGTACTTCACTAGTAATCAGAGAGGTCTAGCCTCCAGTTTACAACGAACAGACACTGAAAAACTCACACTTCACTCGAACAGGCTTCTCACACACTTCTCTAGAAAAGATTCAGTGCATAAACTCAACTCAAAAGAAGTGAGACTCAGAGAGATCAAAGCATGCAGTGAAGTACGCATACAAGTTCAAGCAGTAAATGAAAACAAAATCAAAACTTCATTGCTAGAACAGGGAACACAAAATGAACTCACAGACCGAATACAACGTGTGTGGCGGCTAGTACAAGAGCTCAAAAATGAATGCTCAAAGTGTTGATGTGACCTAGCTAGCCTCCACTATTTATAGGCACTATTCAGCCCTATGAATAGACTACTTTACCCCTAGGGTTTACACCGGTTTTGTCTCATTAGAACAGGGGGTACAGCTGGTAGTCTACTTAATTTGGAGGGTTCTTTTGTCAGCTTCGTAGAGGGGACATCACCAGCTTTTGCAGAGCAGACGCGGTCAGCCTTTGCAGTTTTGGACCCTTCTGAAGCCCCCCTTCGCACGCGAGGGGTGCGGTAGCTTCAGTGAGAAGCCTTGAGCCTGACGACCTTCGCTTCACCGAAGTCAGCCTTCGATACAGAGACGGTTTTGACCCAAAGCCGTCAAAGCCCTTGGGCCGTCGCACCAACACCTTCGGAGTGGACCACCATGGCTTCACAGCTACTCCCAGCTCGAACTCCGTCAGCCCGTGTACCAAAGCCATGCATGGCCGAAGTACCTCAAGTCAGCCTCACTCCGGAGCCAGCCTCACTCCGAAGTCAGCTTCACTCCAAAGCCAGCCTCACTCCGAAGTCAGCCTCACTCTGAAGCCCAACCTTCGGAGTACCACCCTTCGAATTCCCTCCTTCGTCCAAGGCCTCCGCATGAAGCATTCCATGAGCACTTCATCGAAGTGTCTCTCCCCGAGCACACTCCTCGACGATCCTCACCCGGACCATGCCTTCGATGCACCTCGACTTCTGAGACCTTCGTCGGGTATACCTTAGAGTGCCTCCCTCCGGAGCACACTTCGAATGCCTTGCCTCATTGCTGAGGACTTGGTCCACCATACTTCGAAGTCACTCCATTCGGAGTACCCTTCGAAGTGCCTCGCCTCCGAGGACTTCATCTCGGAGTACCTTCACCCGAAGCCACACTCTGCACTTACTGCCTTCTCCTGGCGCACCTCAACCCGAGGTCCGACCTCGACCCCTTCGCAGCCTTCGTGACCGAGCTCCCCACTCGCTTGGCATCAAGCCTCCCGCTTGACCCAGGTTCACTTACTGCGAACCGTTCGTCGCCTCCGAAGTCACCCGCGTACCACAGACAAACAAACAAGTGTATCCAGTACCCTAGGGACCTCTCCGGGTAAACAACCTCCGATACACACTCCGGTGTACCGCCCAAAGTACCGAGACCTTCAGTACGACCAAGTCATCATGTGCACAACCACGAAATGGGTAGAATTGCAAAGACATATAAAGCAAAAATATGCCAACTTTAATACCAATTTTCATGTGCTCAGCTCAATTTAATGTTCGCTAAAAAACATGATGACAGCATGTGATTTTATCATTTTGAAAGAAAAGCATCACTACTCAATCAAGGTAACTAGACAAGTAAAACAGGGACTGCACAAAGCTAGTCAATTTCTACTCTAGACAGACAAGTCCAGTTTAAGTGGAGCATTAAAAGCAAACTTGATGAACAATGAATTTTTGTTGTTCTTTTCACAATGCCAGGGGTTATTTGTTTGTCTACCTTATACTTTCCAATCAGGCCAAGCCTAGGCACAAAAGCCATCAGAAGCTTAAGGCGGTGATTTTGGCATACACTACACTATCCCAGTTCAGACCAATGTGCAATGGTAAGAAATCTAGAATAGAGTAGTGCGACAAACGAAACCACCTGGATCTTTTTGCTTTGAAGCATGCAAATCATGGATTTTTGGAATTTTGATTAAGTGAACAAATTGTTTAGCACTTGATGAATATCCATGAGTACGTAGAACAAATTTTCAAGTTGCAATTTTTAGCATCCAAAGAAAAAGAGTCTTGCTATCAAGCAGATAAAAGATAGCTAAAACAGTCCTGCCTAAACATGCTAGATTCAAGACTAAGCAGTGAGCATGATTTGATTTTGGAATAAGAATCATGCACATAATGTTTCAGACATATTAAATAGAGCTGAGTTGACATGATTTCATAAATTAAAATCAGGCATATAAGTGCAAAAGATGTAAATGCCATTTCGCACACAATGAGCATATGCAAGAATCAAAATCTGCTCCTCCTCACAAAATGCCGTAAGGGTGACAAACACCAAGTTCCCCACGCAAGTAGGCAAAACGAGAAGCATCGAGGGGTTTTGTGAAAATATCAGCTAGCTGGTGTAGGGTATCAACATATTGAAGCTCAATATCACCCTTCTCATTATGATCTCTGAGAAAATGATATTGCACATCAATGTGTTTGGTTTTGGAATGCTAAATCGGGTTGTTTGCAACACAAATAGCACTAGTGTTATCACAGAAAAGTGGAACACTCTTATAATCAAACCCGAAATCCCGCAAAGTAGAAACCATCCACAAAATCTGAGAGCAACAGCTAGCTGCAGCAACATATTCGGCCTCAGCCGTCGATTTTGCAACACTAGACTGTTTGCGGGAAGACCAGCAAACCAGCGAAGTACCCAGAAAATGACAAGTACCAGAGGTACTTTTCCTATCAATCCTACACCCAGCAAAATCTGCATCGGAATAACCTCGAAGACACAAAGAGGAAGACACAGAATACCAAATGCCAAATTCAAGGGTATGTTTGATATACCTAAAAATGCGCTTTACCGCTTGGCGGTGCGAATCTCATGGTGAATCCTGAAAACGAGCGCACAGACACACTGCAAAGTGTATGTCCGGCCTCGTAGCAGTCAAGTAGAGGAGGGAGCCGATCATGCTTCAGAACTCCTTCTGGTCTACGGCTTCTCCATCCTCGTCAGGATCCAATGCTACAGATGTAGCCATTGGAGTGGCAAGGGGCTTTGCATCAGCCATGTCGAACTTCTTGAGCAGGTCCTTGGTGTACTTCATCTGGTGGATGAATGTACCTTGTTTGCTTTGCTTGATTTGCAAACCAAGGAAAAATGTGAGTTCGCCCATCATGGATAGCTCGAACTCCCTGCTCATGGTATCTGCAAACTCGGCAACCAAAGCATGAGAAGAGCCACCGAAGATGATATCATCCACATAAATCTGAACTAGCAGGAAATCTTTGCCATGCTTGAGAGTGAACATGGTTTTATCAACAGATCCTATCAAATACTCCCGCTCAAGCAGAAAAGACTTAAGTCTATCATACCATGCCCGAGGGGCCTGCTTGAGTCCATAAAGAGCCTTATGAAGTTTAAGGACTTTATGTGGGTATTTGGGGTTTTCAAAGCCAGGGGGTTGTTTTACATAAACATCTTTGCCTATGAAGCCATTAAGAAAAGCACTTTTGACATCCATTTGATAGAGTTTGAATCCCCACGATGTCGCAAATGCAAGTAAAATCCTAATGGCCTCAATACGAGCAACAGGTGCAAAAGTTTCAGTAAAATCAATCCCTTCTAATTGAGAATAACCCTGAGCTACAAGTCTAGCCTTGTTTCTAACTATAGTCCCATCCTCCCCTTGTTTGTTTTTGAAAATCCATTTTGTTCCAATGAGATGAACATTTGGTGGAGGATCAACTAAAGTCCAGACTTGGTTTCTCTCAAAATTTTCAAGTTCTTCATGCATGGCGTTGATCCAACTAGAATCAGAAAGTGCATGACTAACATCTAAGGGCTCAAAAGAAGCAACAAAAGCAGAATCAATGAAATGAGCATGAGAATGTGTTACCCTTTGATCAAGCTCACCAATGATCTTCTCGGGAGGATGCATCCTTTGAACATGATGTGGAGCCTCGCGACATGATGCAGTCTCCCCCTCAACTTGTGCGTTGGAGTGGTCCAAGATGACCGATGTCGAGGTAGTTGCTTCGGGACCTTGTGCCGAAGTGGTTGAAGCGGGGTCGGCTTCGGGGGTTGATGTCGAGGGAAGTAGGGGTTCATCCTCGAAATCTTCAGGATCTTCTTCTTCGAAGATGGTTTGTTCCATGTCGTGTTCATTTGCCTGTTCAAAGGTAGAACTAACAGAGGGGGTTGATTCATCAAAAGTCACATCACATGACTCGATGACAGTGTTAATTTCCAAATTATAAACACGATAAGAATGACCATGTGTAGTGTAACCCAAAAAGATCCCGTCAGAAGAACGCGTCTCAAATTTGTCCAAATTTCCACGTTTTAGGATAAAGCACCGACAACCAAAAACTCGAAGATGAGTAACTTTGGGCTGTCTCCCAAAACATAGCTCATAAGATGTCAAGTTCAAAATTGATCGCAAGAAGATTCGGTTTGAGATGTAACAAGCAATGTTCATGTCCTCAGCCCAGAATTTTCTAGGAGTCCTATGCTCATCGAGAATCATCCTAGCCATCTCAACCAAAGTGTGGTTCTTTCTCTCAACAACACCGTTCTGTTGAGGAACCCGCGAAGCAGAGAATTGATGTTCTATGTCATGCTCCATGCAAAAGTCAACAAAGAGACTGTTCTTGAACTCAGTGCCATTATCACTTTGAATGAATTTCAATGCACTAGGGTGTTCAGTGAAAAGTCTCAAAGCCAAGCTCCGAAAGTGTGAAAACACTTCATCCTTGCTGGCAAGAAAGAAGACCCAAGAGTAGCGAGAGAAATCGTCGACAATGACTAATACATACCACTTGCCGCCTAAAGAACTAACCCGAGAAGGACCTACAGTGTCCATGTGGAGAAGTTCTCCGGGTTGTTCAGTCATCACTGTGGTGATTGTCGAGTGCGAAGCGGCAATCATTTTTCCATGTCGACATGGAGCGCAAACTAAATTCTTCTCAAACTTGAGCTTGGGCAATCCTCGGATCAGACCTAGGGCACTCAGATGAGCAAGCAACTCAAATCTCATATGCCCTAGTCTCCTATGCTACTTCCAAAACTCAGAAGTCGAATGTGCAACAAGACAATGAGAAGAACCAGATGACTCAGAAAAATCAGCTCCAAAAACTCTCCCAACTCTAAAGATCTTACAGACCACAACGCCATCAGAATTGAGTACTTGCGAAGTATCGTGATGGAATCACACTTTGAAGCCCTTATCAAGCAATTGAGATACAGAAAGCAAATTGTATCCCAAGTTTTCAACCAATGCAACATCTTTGAGAGTGAAATTCGAGTTGATTCTTACCACACCTTTACCTTTCACTCTACTCCTTCGATTGTTGCCGAAGGTGATATGTTCCTTTTGCTTGGTTGTTGTGAGGCTGGAGAACCATGATGCATCTCCGATCATATGGCGCGAACAACCGGAGTCCATGATCCATGTGCCCTCCAAGCCTTGGTCTGGCACCTACACATGATATGAAAATCTCGATCGCTCAGTGCTGGGGTGAGTGAATACATGACGAGGCATCCAACACTGAGTGATACGAGTAGTAGGCACAGTAAAAGTAGACTGTCTACGCACAGGATAATCAGAATGATACAAAGTGCGAGGTCTACCTACATGTAGTGATCCAAAAGAATGACGAGGTCTCCTACTCTAATGAGGTACAAAGCTACTCGCCCGGGGTCTACCACCATATGGAACATGGTGAACACCTCGAGGAGCAAAACCTCTCCGAGAAATACGAGGAGCCTCGAAAATAGGATGTGAGTAAAACTCAGACTCATGCATACCCTGAGATGGGTAATGCATGTCCTGGAAACTCATCGCTTGAGAGCGTCGCTCATCCTTGATGCGACGAAAACAGAACCCAACCAGATGACCAACCCGCTGACAGTAGGAACAATGAAAAACTCTCCTAGGGGCACTCTCATGGGTCATAGGAGCAACACTCACTGGCTCCTTGGGCTTCTGCTGAGTGGTTTTCTTGGGAGGAATTTTCTTGGTAGGAGGAGTTGTTTTCTTTGGAGTTCGGGTAGGCTTTTTGGTTGATGGAGTGTCTAACAGGGCTCTTTCTTTCTCTAAGGTAGTGGGTGAGGTAAAAACAGTTTTGTTCTCACTGTCTGAGGGAGTCCTCTCAAAATCCAATCCTAGAGCTAACCCTGCCCTATCAGCACACATCTTGGTCATGGCCAAGAGCAAATCTATCCTACCCTTTCCCTCAGTGCATTTGTTAACCACAGAAAGAAGGTATTCATTTTCAGTCATGAGGTTCTCAGCTCGCTCTCTAACAGTGCCTATCTGGTCCTTAAGGGTTATGCAAGTGTCACACACAGGTTGCACATCCTTAGAACTACCGGCCCTCTCCAATCTAGCCTCTAAATCATGAACATGCTTATCACGTAAATCAATGCTCTCACGTAATAAAGAATAATTCATGCATTCATTTATATCATGAGAACTAGAATCAACCATCAAAAGCTGCTTCTGTGCAGTCTCAAGCTCAGAAAGAGTTTGAGCATGCACAAAACGTAACTGAGCAAGCTCACTCATGACAACAATGCAAGATTCACATTGAGCATCATTAACCCTAGACTTAAGCATGGCATAATCAGTAGAAACAGATTCTAGCATAAGTCTAAGGTCTTTTCTATCTCTAGCGGCTTGCACAAGTAATCTATCCTGACCAAGAACTACTTTATTCAGTTCATCTAATTTAATTGCAAGTTGGTCATAGGATAGAGGTACCTCAGATGAGTCAAGCTCATCGCCGCTGTGATCGCTGTCGTCCATGAAACAAAGGCCGGTGAAATCTCGTCCCTTCTTGTCCTTCTTCTCCTTCTTCCTTGGAGACCCCTCCTCCTTAGAGCTCGACTCCTCAGTTGAGGAAGTGTTGATGTCGCTGAGAGCAGTAACAAATGCTCTGGAAGCGGCCTTAGCTACTCTCTTAGCCACCTTGCCGCGCTTGCCCTTCACAAAAGGCTTCCTCTCCTTTTTGTGGTATTTGGGGCGCTCACTCTCATCTCTCTTCTTGAGTTTAGGGCGATTGGCCTTGATGTGAGAAGTGTTGCCACACTCAAAACAACCACTAAAACCACTTCTCCTCTGATCCCGTCTCTCATGATGAAAACGGGTGAACCTTCTGGCAATGAGAGCAAGCTCATCATCATCCAGAGTATCCACCTGCTCCTTAGTGACGGAGACCAGGGAGGACAAAGCAAAACCATCTGCAAAAACACAAGTGCCTGATGTGCTTGGTTTTGCAGTGGTACCACGGCTAGTGCTAGAAACTAGTGCCAATGGCTGTGGCAAAGAGTTCCTATGCATTGCAAGAGATGCCTTGACAATCTTTGTGAACTTCAGCTTGCTGAATAGCTCATCACAGGTCAATGTGTCATAACCTGCGGACTCCTCGATGTTGGATATCTTCACTTCCCATATGCTACGATCAAGAGCATAGAGAAGCTTGATAGCCCTATCATGATCATTGTAAGCAAGCGTCCCGTTGGACCGCAAGTTACTCACTATCGCATCAAAGCGAGAAAACATGGCATCTATAGATTCACTAGGTGCCTGCACAAACAACTGATACTGTTGATTGTATGTGCTTTGGCGCCTAGCATTAATCTGTGTAGAGCCCTCATGAAAAATAGTGAGCGTAGTCCAAATCTCCCTAGCTGTCCTAAGGTGCTGCACCCTATCAAACTCACTCCAACTCAAACCAATGAACATTATATTTCTAGCCTTGGAGTTGGCATTATACTGATCCTTCTCTGTTTGAGAGGTGCGAGTTTCAGGGATGGATTATTGTGAGTCCACAATCTCCCAAATTGCATTTCCTTGGCTTAGCAAGTAAGCCTCCATGCGCACCTTCCAATATGCAAAATCCGTCCCATCGAACAGAGGTATTTTACTAACTTTGTCCATATCGCCAACAGATCACAAAACCGGTTAAGGTCAACTGGTGATCTTAACCCGCTCTAATACCAATTGTTGGACCGAAAACAGCGACCGAAGGGTGTGAATGGGAGCTTTTAAAATTTCAGACTAAAAATAGCCTTCTGTTTTAATTCTGTCTTCTGCGGAACAAGCTTCGAACACACCCTTCGAAGTTCTGGTTCGGAGGTATTTTACAGCTCCGAAAATAGGCTTCGCAAGGAGCAAGAGTTCGAAGCCAAGAAGACTTCGCTCCACCCACAACCCCGAAAATTCAGCTTTGCTAAGTCAGTGCAGGATCCGCACACAGGGTGCCTTCGAGCAGGCTTCGCACTTCACCCTTCGCAAGAGCGGACTTCCCTCTGAGGACTTTGATCAGCTCTGCTAAGTTAGTGCAGGCTCAGCACACTGGGTGCCTTCGAGCAGGCTTCGCACTTCACCCTTCGCAAGAGCAGACTTCCCTCAACAGACTTTGACCAAATACTCAGCAGCACCAACTGGTGCTAGGCTTCGTACTTCGAAGGTCTAAACGCACACTGAACAGACTCCGCCAAGGACTTCGACAAAAGAAAACGGGCTTCGATCTAAGCCAACAACATTGCTTCGCTAGTAATCAGAGAGGTCTAGCCTCCAGTTTACACAGAGCGAACAGACACTAAAAAACTCACACTTCACTCGAACAGGCTTCTCACACACTTCTCTAGAAAAGATTCAGTGCATAAACTCAACTCAAAAGAAGTGAGACTCAGAGAGATCAAAGCATGCAGTGAAGTACGCATACAAGTTCAAGCAGTAAATGAAAACAGAATCAAAACTTCATTGCTTGAATAGGGAACACAAAATGAACTCACAGACCGAATACAACGTGTGTGGCGGCTAGCACAGGAGCTCAAAAATGAATGCTCAAAGTGTTGATGTGACCTAGCTAGCCTCCACTATTTATAGGCACTATTTAGCCCTGTGAATAGACTACTTTACCCCTAGGGTTTACACCGGTTTTGTCTCATCAGAACAGGGGGTACAGCTGGTAGTCTACTTTATCTGGAGGCTTCTTTTGTCAGCTTCACAGAGGGGACAACACCAGGTTTTGCAGAGCAGACGCGGTCAGCCTTTGCAGTTTTGGACCCTTCTAAAGCCCCCCTTCGCACGCGAGGGATGTGGTAGCTTTGGTGAGAAGCCTTGAGCCTGATGACCTTTGCTTCACCGAAGCCAGCCTTCGATAGAGAGACGGTTTTGAGCCGAAGCCGTCAAAGCCCTTGGGCCTTCGCACCAACACCTTCGGAGTGGACCACCACTACTTCGCAGCTACTCCTAGCTCGAACTCCGTCAGCCCGTGTACCGAAGCCATGCATGGTCGAAGTACCTCAAGTTAGCCTCACTCCGGAGCCAGCCTCACTCCGAAGTTAGCTTCACTCCGAAGCCAGCCTCACTCCAAAGTCAACTTCACTCCGGAGTCAGCTTCACTCCGAAGCCAGCCTCACTCCGAAGCCCCACCTTCAGAGTACCACCCTTCGAAGTCCCTCCTTCGTCCAAGGCCTCCTTCGTCGCAGTGTCTCTCCCCGAGCACACTCCTCGACGATACTCACCCGGAAAATGCCTTCGATGCACCTCGACTTCTGAGACCTTCGTCGGGTATACCTTCGAGTGGCTCCCTCCGGAGCACACTTCGAACGCCTTGCCTCATTGCTGAGGACTTGGTCCACCATACTCCGAAGTCACTCCATTCGGAGTACCCTTCGAAGTGCCTCGCCCTCGAGGACTTCGTCTCGGAGTACCTTCACCCGGAGCCACACTCCGCACTTACTACCTTCTCCTGGCGCACCTCGACCCGAGGTCCGACCTCGACCCCTTCGCAGCCTTCGTGACCGAGCTCCCCGCTCGCCTGGCATCAAGCCTCCTGCTTGACCCAGGTTCACTTACTGCGAACCGTCCGTCGCCTCCGAAGTCACCTGCGCACCACAGACAAACAAACAAGTGTATCTAGTACCCTGGAGACCTCTCCGGGTAATCAACCTCTGATACACACTCCGGTGTACCTCCCAAAGTATCGAGACCTTCAGTATGACCAAGTCATCGTGTACTGTCGGACCCCTCCGACAGGCACACTCCGCTGCAACAGCTACAGCAAACAGAGCCCACCGAACTCTTCAGTGAAGCAACCTCCGAACCCCTTCGGAGGGACCCCTTCGAATCAGAGGATAAAATCTGTCAATCACTCATCACAGACTCCGAAACCAACCCTTGGTTTCTCAAAGTCCTTAGAAGGCGAAACACCATTCAAGGCATGGCATGGTCGAAATATTACTATCGAACAACTACGCACGTTCGGGTGTACTGGTCACATCAAGGTGGTGAAGTCTAATCTAAAGAAACTAGATGGTCGCAACATGAACAAGGTGTTCATTGGCTATGAGGAAGGATCAAAAGCATATCAGATGTATGATTCGGTGGCACACCGTGTGTGTGTGTATCACATGATATCATTTTTGACGAGATGGCCACCTAGCCATGGAGTGATTTTTCTAGTGATCATACTAGCAGCGAGGAGGATTTTGACTTGGAGTTCTACGCAAGTTGATTCTGCGTCGACTAGAAACATGGCACCAGTGTCAAGCCCACCAACATCACCTATGAGATTGCCTACAACTTCACCGAGTCCTCCACCGGGGGTGGAGTTCTACACTCCATTAAGCAATGATAGTGCCAACACCGATGAAGCTCCATGATGTTACCGTATGGTGGTGAATACACTCACCATGACAATGTCGATCCTTGACTTCGACTATAGTGATCAATGTCTCTTGGTAGAACATGAACCAACAAGTTTCAATTCGCAGAAGATGAGGAAGAAATTCTTTGGAGGACAACAATGATTGAGGAGATGAACTCAATAGATGGTAATAACACTCAAATACTCACTGACTTACCAGCAGGAGTAAAACCAATTAGACTAAAGTAGGTATTTAAAATCAAACATCATGTATGTGGTCTTATCTCAAAGTATAAAGCCAGACTTATCACAAAAGGATACATTCAGCAACATGTGATTGACTTTGATGAAGTTTTTGCACTAGTAGCCAGGATGGAAACATTTAGAATGCTAGTGGCGATGGAAGTTGAGGAGGGTTGGAAAGTGCATCACATGGATGTTTGTTGACGCTAAGATTTGGTAAAGGCCTAGGGCCCACTAAGAGCACCACATGGTCAACAGAAGTCAAAGAAGCCCGATCAAGGTGCGGTCAAAGGAGTCCGTCCAGGTGGTTATTTGTGGCCGGATATGAAGGAGCCAATAAGGATAGATAAAAACAAATCTAGAATCGGTTATGGTTATCGTAATGGATGACAAGTCTCAAGACTAAAAATATGTATCCAATTATCTAGGTTTAGAGGATAATCGACCAATCTACAAACAACTATTACTTCCGGCACATCGCCACCCTTTATTTCCAAGGTTAATCCCGGCGGGACTTGGCACTCGGAGCTGGGCTGCATCGTTGCGATCTCCAACGAAGAGGTGAGTCCCGCCACACCGATGATCGTATTGGTCGATTGGTGTCCTTCAAGGCTGCATCATTTCGATCTCTTGAGGCAACGATCCGATCAGTACAATCGCCGGTGTATTTCTGTGTATTTGCTAGGTCTAAGGATGCATCATTACGATCTCTTAGGTTGATGTGAATTGGATATTGTAGTTTGAGGTTTCATCGGTTAAGTCTGATATCTTTATCTATTGTGTCTGATTTATGCTGTACACCATTTATCTGAATAAAGCATGCTCGATATGTTAAAGTACTATTGATCGATCTTGATTTAGTGACTGCCTTGGTTAAGTCTAATCTTGTTGTTATGGTAGTTGATATTATGGATGCATTGTCTGGTGTGCTAAGTTTAGTTTCTATCAGAGTACAAGCCGATAGGTTATCCTTAATTCCATATTTCATCTTGTCTCCATCGGGAGTTATTTATCGGCCTTCGCGTGCGAAGTGTATATCCTCATCGACCAATGGTATTTCCTGTCCCGATAATCTGGCCATGGCCATCGGCTCGACAACCGATTGGCACCGTTACTTGTGTGTATGTTTCTGCTGCCACGACCATCGGCTCGATAGCCGATCGGCATTGCTACTAACATCATTTTTTATTATCACTTATCAGTTGTAGGGTCAAATTGATTGGCATGCTTAGAACCTTTTTCTGAGATTGTAGGACCTGCACTAGAGTTAAGCAGACCTCTCAAGCCACGTGTGTGACAAAAATGACACCAACACGCTTTTGGGCATGCCTAGTGGGACACCCTTCAGACGACCCATCCACGGCGGGCGAAATCAATAGCAATAACATCATCCCAGTAACAATGGAGGCATTGACCAATTAACAAAGGGTGGAAATACAAGATCACGTGGAAAACTACCAGAGATTGTGTCTCGAGGCCTTCAGCATGACCCGATCTGGTCCTATCCAAAGGAACTAATTGCTAAAGCCAACCGTGGCCGGGGAAATCATCCAACAAGCCAAGAGCTCGCCGATCAGTTTTCAAGAAACCATCGACAATGCCCTCCATCATGCTCTCATCAATCAGTCTAAGGTATTGGTCAATACTTTACATGGACCGATCAAGAAGGCTATTGATGACACGATAGCTCAGGAACCAATGCAAGACCCAATGTACTTCCCCATCAACCATCCCCATGTACTGCAAAACCCTCAACACACTCAGCCAGTGCCACCACCATAAGGGACGATGAGGTAGGGTCCGCCGAACACTTTGTTCGGTCTTGAAGGGAGCATGATGGCCTCATTGCCTACATTTGTGCTCCAAGGGCTAGGCATATAAGACCCATCGTAGAATATTTACCCCTTCGGGATGGGTACACCACGATCCTAGCCTTTGGCCGTGTCACAAGGGTCGATCCGGTAAGAAGTACCCAAACCCACGTACAGAATTGCAAGGAATATGTTGCCCGACCTTGTGCCACTAAGGGGGCACCCAATGACATCCCCTAAGGATACCATCAGACCGCATACTATGGAGTACCACCCTATTCCAATGAAGAACACATATACAATGCTGTTCGGCTAGATCGGTACCAATAGGATCCAATGACTGATCGGTACCCCGTGCAGAACCAGGAGGAGGATGATTGGGTGAACCGAATCACTGAAGTTATTCAGGACCAGTTTGGACTCAAACCCAAGGACCAGACATACATGTATCGGTGGCCGTACCTGGAGTTGTTTGATCGAGTGCCGCTACTGAGTCGATATAAGATTCCTGACTTCACCAAGTTCTCGGGGTAGGACTCGGTCTCCACGATCGAGAACACCAGCCATTTTATCGCCCAATGCGGGAGGCATCGGCCAAGGAGGCACTCAAGGTCCAATTCTTCCTGTTGTCACTATCGGGATCGACCTTCTCGTGGTTTTTATCATTGCCGGTGAACTCTGTCAGAGGATCAATAGATCTAGAAAAGAAGTTTCACAAGTATTAGTTCGTCGACATACATGAGCTGAAGATTATCGACTTGACAACAGTAAAGCAAAGGATGGATGAGTCAGTACAAGATTATGCACAGAGGTTTCATGATGTGAGAAGCAGATGCTACAGCCTAAATCTCAGCGATGCAGAATTGGCGGAATCAGCGTTCCAAGGACTCCTGAATCCGATCAAAGAGAGGTTTTCGTGACAAGAATTCTAGAGCCTCTCACACCTGGTACAACGGGTATCGACACATGAGAATCGGTTCCACGAAGCAAGAAGGGACAAATATCAGAAGAAAGTTGCATACACTCAAGCATGCCCTTCATAATTTGACAAGGATAGCGGGTCCGATGTAGAAGTTAGGCTAGCCAAATGGTCTATAAACAAGAAGCAGATTGCATGTCCTTAGGTGAAATCGTCTGATAAGGAGGAGAAATATGATTTCAACATCAGTAAAGCTGATAGGATATTTGATTTACTACTCAAGAAGAAGCATATTCAGTTGCCATCCAATCATGTGATACCATTCGTCGACAAGTTGAAGAAAAAGTACTGTAAGTGGCACAATTCCCCATCACACCATACCAATGAATGCAAAGTTTTTAGACAATAGATTCAGTCAGCCACGGATCAAGTTCGGATCAAGTTCGATGATAGGAAGAAGCCAATGAACATCAATGGCATCCTTTCTCGGTCAACATGGTGCATGCACACCATGCCAATGGTCGGCGCACGGATAGAGACAAGCGCACCAGCAAGAGTTGGATCTCCTCATTAAGTCTGATTGATAAGTACAAAAGGAAGCCGAGGGAAAGCGATGAAGATGATTCAGACTACTCATGGTTCAACCTACAATGGAATTGTGAATTCTTCAGGTTTTGTTGAAATGAAGGACTGTACCTGCCATCACTGGACAATTGCCCCGAGTGCGGTAACAATAGAGGAAGGAAGGGGAATGATCATAGCTCCCACAACAATGGCACAAAGTCACGTGACCAAGAAAGAACAAGCATTCATCAAAGTCCATCACCATTAAGGCCATCGGCACTACAGAGGCTCGGTCCCATCAAGACCGATGATCGTTCGACCGATGGCAGTACCACAACAGGAAAGCCACAGTGGTGCCCCAATGGAATCTTCACGAAGAATTAGAAGAGAAGGCTACAATGATTGCGACAAAAAGAGCTTAAGGAGATAAATCATCAAGTTAGGACTGACCGGCCAATGATCAAGAGTGAATGGCGAGTTAAGAACAAGGCCAATCAGGACAAAAGGAAGGATGCAAGGGTAAACATGGTATTTTTTCTCCCTACAGAATATCAGGCAGCCTCTGTCAGCACCAGTAGTAATGATGAAGCCGAGGCAAGGGCTCAATTGGTGCTAGCGCCCCAATCGACAATATTCGACAAGCCAGAATACGCTGGCATCGGCACGTGAGGCCTCTTTATATTAAAAGGTTGGTCAACGGAAAGCCAATGTCCAAGATGATGATAGACGGAGGAGCGACTGTTAATATGATGCCATACACCACCTTCTGGAAGATGGGAAAAGGGCTGGATGACCTCATCAAAACCAATATGGTGCTGAGGGACTTCGATGACAACTCATCAGGAACAATGCGGGTATTGAAGACCGAATTAACGGTCGGGAGCAAAATAGTGCCAACCACATTTTTCGTCATTGACGACAAAGGTTCGTAGATCTTGTTGCTGGGGTGCGATTGGATCCACGCCAATTGTTGCGTCCCATCCACGATGCATCAAAGCCTCGTGTAGTGGATCGACGATCAAGTGGAGATGATCCCCACCGATAAATCAGTTAACATAGCAATAATCGATTTGTCAGTGTGGGAGATGAAAGGAGTTCACTGTCTGTCAGGTAAAGCCTAGAACAGTGATTTTCTTGAAGTGTCAAGCAATGGAACTCACCCTGTGAAGACACCATCGTCAAGACAAGAGATAAACTCGGTCAAGGCTTTGCCACAACCAATGAGCTACATGAAGTAGACATCGGACCCGGTGATAGACTGAGGCCAACCTTTATAAGTGCCCAACTTCCCGATGAAATAAAAAATGAATTAATCACGTTATTATGAGAGTATCGGGATTGTTTCACATGTGATTATCATGAAATGTCAAGTTTAAGCTGATCGATTGTGGAACATTGGCTCCCAATAAAGCAGTCACCTCGGTGATTCAAGGCGGAGATATATCCAGATATCAAGGCCGAGGTTACAAGGTTGTACAATGAAGGTTTTATAAGGCCATGCCGATATGCAGAATGAGTATCAAATATCGTGCCCATATGGAAGAAAAGTTGGAAGCTCAGAATATGCGTCAACTTCTGAGATTTAAATAAGGCAACCCCAAAGGACGAGTACCCAATGCCTAACGTGGACTTATTAGTGGATGTCGCATCAGGTCACAAGATTATCAACTTCGTGGATGGAAATGCATGTTATAATCAGATTTTTATGGCTGATGAAGACATCCACAAGACAGCTTTCCGGTGCCCAGGTGCATTAGGACTCTATGAATGGGTGGTGATGACCTTCGGTCTGAAAAATGTCGGAGCGACTTACCAGAGAGCCATGAATTACGTCTTCCATGATTTGATCGGCCTTTTGGTGGAAATTTATATAGACGACGTCGTGGTAAAGTCAAGTGACACCCAAAACCATGTGGATGATTTACGTCAAGTTCTGGAAAGAGCCAGGAAGTATGGATTAAAGATGAATCTATGCTAGCCATCAAATTAAACATTTCTGCCCTAAATACACCGATAGCATGTATTTAATGACATCAGCCTTGCATATTATAGTGCATTCTTATGATAGCAGGTAATGCCCAAGACCATGCGTGTGTGAGATCATAGATCCATGTGCGTGTGAGATCATAGATCGTTACCTTCTAGCATGAGATGCACTAGGAGCAGCAGAAGAATATGTCAAAGAAGCGCGTCAAGCCTACCCTCGCTTCATCCTGGCCGTTCCTCGCCAATCCAATCGGTGAAGATGACGTATATGTTCATGTGATGAAGTCCACGAGCATCGCTATTGTTGTAACTCCTCCACGATATACACACGTACAGGGATGGAGTACCTCCCACGGCAGCGTGCTAGCACTGCACGTGAGAGACGAAAAATCCTCGATCTCAACTCTTGAGATCAAGAAAGGAAGGAGAGGAGTCTATGGTGGCTAGGTCTAAACTATGATCAAGCTTGTTCTCCAAGACCTCCTCCTCTTCTCTTTATATAGGCCTGAGAGCCCCTGGTTGTCCACATCTCAAAACCCACAAATCTGTTACAACCTATTTCTGTTGCAATAGATCCAATCTATTTTACCCACGTTAGAACTTCCAATCCTAGATCGGAACTTCCAACAGGGTATTTTGGTCTCTCGATTCAGTATGACACGTAACAAATCCAATCTATTTTCTCCCACCTCGAAACTTCCAATACACATATTGGAACTTCTGATCAGTACAATTTTCTCGATTCCAAATCAGAACTTCGGCTTGTCGGAACTTCTGATACCATATTGGAACTTTCGAAGCAACTTTTGATCTCTAACTCAAGTCCAAAAAATAATTGAAACATCTGATTCCAAATTAGAATTTTCGATTCATGTCGCGGTCCCAACCATCAGACCTTTCGAAGTTGGTTTCACTCTCTAACTCGTGTCCCGAAAATAATCGGAACTTCCGATAAACAAAATTTTCTTGGGCATATCCACCTATCTCCCATTTGCACAAGAACCAATTCTCTACATGTTTCTCAATCCATCCCCTTAAGTGTGTGACCCGATAGGTTCATACACCAACGACTGTTCACTAGAAACATTTTCCGACTCACTGATCAATAGCGGTACCTAGCAGCACATATTGAACCGTGGAAGTGTACAAAATCAATTTTCACTGAACCTTTGATATACACAAGCACTCGTCCCTTTACTACACGTCGTCAGTCAAGCTCAAGGTGAGATACGTGCCACCCTTGTTGGTTAGCTCGACATTTCACTCGATCAAGTATCGGATTCAAATCATGACTAACTCCTTAGTCATAGTGGCATGGCCATGCACTTTTCCAATCCAATACCTCGAGGGGCCCAGAGACGACCCTCCCGTTATTAGGAGGTGTAAATTCTATCTTGACCGCTCACATCCCAAGACATGTTTCACAACACACCTGAAAACAACCCTTATTACTATCCTGTTACGGAATAGCTTTAGAAAGCATCTAAGTGTGTCACTACGCACTCTAGAATCAAATGAAGACCTTAGGTCCAAGGACTCTACAGGTACACCATTTGAGATGACAACTGATGGCACATTACAATAACAATCCTAGCAGTATCTCAAGTGGGTCTATCCAACACCATGTTCACCAACATGTGTTCACATCACTGATTTGACATCTCTATATCTATGATCTGTGAAATGTGATCATCAATCAGTCAGATGTGCTAGTCTATGTGTCATCACTATCCCACATGATGACAAGATCAGGGATCTATTTTGAACAATATCGTTATAACATAAATAGTTTCACATAACAAGTTATCAACTCATTAATCAAATGTAAACGACATTTATTCAAGGAACAAGATAAAAATTATCCTCACACATTATCATAGACACTACTAGCATCTTCCACATACACATGACTCACTCACGCAAGTATCTAATACCCATGGAGCTTAGGTGCACCTCATGCTTGGGCTATGGAAGAGGCTTCATCAATGAATCCACTATGTTCAAATCCATGTGCACCATGCAAATCTTCACATCACCTCTCTCAATGATCTCACGGATTAGGTGATATCGCCGAATTATATGTTTGGACTTCTGGTGTGATCTAAGCTACTTGGCTTGTGCAATGGCACCACTATTATCACAATAGAGGTCCACTAGATTGGATGTGCTAGGAAAAACACCCAGCTCAGAAACAAACTTTCTGATCCAAACGACCTCTTTCGCAGCTTCTGAAGTGGCGATATACTCAACTTTTGTAGTAGAATTGACCATCCTCTCTTTCTTGGAACTCTTCCAACTCATTGCGCCTCCATTGAGGCAGAACACAAAGCCAGACTACGATCGAGAATCATCTTTATCGGTCTGGAAGCTAGCATCGGTGTAACCACTTACAATGAGCTCCTCTTCATCACCGTACACTAGGAACATTTCCTCAATCCCTCTCAAGTACTTGAGGATACTCTTTACTACTGCCCAGTGACTTTCACCTGAGTTTGATTGGTACCTGCTCATAATACTTAGAGCATATTATACATCTGGGCGTGTACATAACATGGCATACATGATGGATCCAATTGCGGAGGCATACATGATTTCACTCATCTTCTCTAGCTCATCAGGTGTCGCAGCATAGTGAGTCTTACTAAGAGAAATACAATGTGACATTGGCAGAAAACTCTTCTTGGAATTCTGCATTTTGAACCGTTTCAAAACCTTGTCAATGTACATACTCTAGCTTAATCCAATTAGCCGCTTTGATCTATCTCTATAGATCTTTATGCCTAGAATGTATGCTGTCTCTCCAAGATCTTTCATCCAAAAACTATTTTTCAATGAAGTCTTGACAGCATTCAACAAAGGAATGTCATTTCCGATCAATAATATGTCATCCACATACAAGACCAGAAACACAAGTGAGCTTCCACTAGCCTTTTTGTAAACACAAGGCTCTTCTTCGTTATTTATGAAGCCAAACCCTTTGACTACCTCATCAAAGTGAAGATTCCAACTTCAAGAAGCTTCCTTCAGTTCATAAATGGACTTCTGCAACTTACAAACTTTCTCAGCATTTTTCGGACCGTCAAGACCTTTAGGCTGTGTCATGTACACATCCTCACTTAGGTTTCCATTCAAGAAAGTCGTCTTGACATCCATTTGCCATATCTTATAATCATAAAATGCAGCAATTGCTAGGATGATCTG
This sequence comes from Zizania palustris, assembly GCA_019279435.1. Classification (NCBI taxonomy): domain Eukaryota; kingdom Viridiplantae; phylum Streptophyta; class Magnoliopsida; order Poales; family Poaceae; genus Zizania; species Zizania palustris. The sequence goes on along the minus strand of JAAALK010000290.1, from coordinate 70,479,614 downwards.
AATAGACTTAAGCATGGCGATGGGCGAAAACGTTTCATCATAATCCACATAGGTCTTGGGCTCATCGTTGTCCAACAACACGCCGCGATGCCCGGTGGTCAAAAACATGAACCTCTCCGGCGCATGGCTCGCCTCTCAGACCTTTGTGGGGCTGGCGCATGCATAACAGGCTCTACTGCTTCTAGAGCGAGTCCCCAAAAGGATAATGGAAGATCAGCATGACTCATCATAGACCAAACCATGTCCAACAAGGTGTGGTTCCTCTGCTCGGACACTCCATTCCACTAGGGCGTGCCGGGTGGAGTCAGTTGTGGAACAATTCCACACTGTTTCAGATGATCACCAAACTCATGACTTAAATATTCACCCGACGATCAGATTGTAGAAATTTAATTGTCTTTCCCGTATGATTTTGTACATTTTGGAACTCCTTAAACTTTTCGAAGAATTCACACTTATGCCTCATCAAGTAGACATAGCCATATCTACTAAATTCATCAGTAAAAGTGATAAATTACTGAAAACCATTCCTAGCCGTGTGACTCATTGGACCACACACATCAGTATGTACTATGGCCAATAGCTCACTCGCCCTCTCACTCTGTCCAGTGAAAGGCATCTTTGTCATTTTGCCAAGTAAGCAAGACTCACATGTATCATATGATTCGAAATCAAATGACTCTAAAAGTCCATCACTATGGAGCTTCTACACGGGCTTTTCATTTATATGACCCAAATGACAATGCCATAAGTAGGTAGGATTCAAATCATTGAGTCATTGTTTCTTAGTACTAATGTTATAAACGTGTGCATCTTCAAGACTCAGAATATATAATCCATTCACTAATGGACAAACACCATAGAGCATGCCATTCGAGAATATTGAACAACACTTGTTCTTTATTATGAATTCAAAACCATCTTCCTCTAAACATGAAGAAGAGATAATGTTTCTGCCTAAGGCGGGAATGAAATAACAATTATTCAACTCCAAAACTAGTCCTGATGGTAGTGATAGTGAATAATCGTCGACGACCAATGCTGCAACCTTTGCACCATTCTTGACGCGGACATCCAGCTCGCCACTTGCACACTTTCTTACTCTACTTAGCCCCTACAATGATTTGCAAGTATGAATCATCGATCCAGTATCAAATACCCATGAATCATTTGGACGAGTAGCAAGATTAATTTCAATAACATTAATACCTGAAGTGGAAGTCACACTTCCCTTCTTGTTCTTCTGCTCTTCCAGGTACACCTTGCAATTGCGCTTCCACTGCCCAGGCTTGTGGTAGTGGTGGCACACATCAGAGCCAACAGGACCCGACTTGGACTTTCCAGCCAGTTTAGACTTCACACTAGAGATCGAATATGTAGTCTTAGCCTTGCCCTACCTCTTTCTCTTTTTGCCCTCCTTTTGAACCATCATCACATGATTTGGAGATTTCCTGATACTCTCCTCAGCAGTTTTTAGCATCCCATGCAACTCAGCTAGTGTCTTCTCCAGTACAACCATGTTGTAATTCATGATGAACGGCTCAAAGCTCAGTGGTAGCGACTGGAGAATGATGTCAATAGCTAGGTACGGATCCAGTGGGGTACCTAGTCTCTCTAGAGTCTCAATGTAACCAATCATCCTGATCACATGGGGACTCACTAGGTTCCCTTTAGCCAGCCTACTCCCAAACAAGGCTTTAGACACATTGTATCTCTCAACCCTTGCCTAGTTCTAAAACATGCCCTTAAGATCCACGATCATATCGTAAGCATCACATTCCTTATACTGTTTCTGAAACTCAGAGGACATGCAAGCAAGCATCAGACAACTGACATCCATGGAATCACTAGCATGCTTCTCATAAGAACGCTTGTCTTCTACAGAAGCATCCTCTCCTGGTTCATCGAGGTGAGGTTCCTTTAGAACATAATATGTTTTCTCTTGTTTAAGAACGATTTTCAAATTTCGATACCAATCCATAAAGTTTGTTCCAAATAATTTCCCACGTTCAAGAATAGATCACAAATTAAAAATTGGAGTGCTCTTAACAAAAGGAGTAGTAGGTGCCATGATCTACAAAAGATTAAATGCAAGATTCAGCGCTATGCAATGTTTATCTTCTATCCAATAAAAGATGTTCCACTATTTTGAAGCCAGACACTTTCCCTCTAATGACTAATAGTGGCACAAGATCCATATTCATTCTAACTCCTAGTGAGTTTTGTCATCACTACTAGAAGCTAGGTGACATAGGTAAGCAACACTTTGCTAATCACATCGTATGTGACTCTTGTCATTGGAGAAGCATCCTATGCTCTATGCCAACTCTATGCTCCAAGGCCCAAAATAGTTTTGATAGCCCCATTAAGCAAACCAATACTATGCGTGCAGAAGTTCGACTTCCGCCCCAACTAGTCAAGATAAAAGATAGCACCCTGCTTTGGAAGACTCACTATCAATGAGCAAGATCCTTGGTGGGTGCAGCTATTGGGAAGAGCATCAAGACTTAATTTTCAGAGGGAAAGCTATTCTAGCATGGTAACGTCCCTAGCACACACGAAACATGCAAGAATAGTATAACAGGAACATAAGAAAGTATCATGAGCAATCATATTAACTGTGACATAGCATGGCCCTCTGCACATGGCTCCCATCATTGAGTGCGTGCTCCCAGCCTCCATGAAGTGTACTAGTCTATCTCGCATAGCCTATACTAATTACATGGGTCGAAGCACCGCGAAAACAACATGCAAGCCGCAATAAATTTACATCAGCCTTGGGCTGTAAATAACCATGACATGCAGCCAATATTTAATATACATTCATTGCATGCACCTCATACATCACATTTATCCAAGGCCATGCCAGACACAACATTCTCTGCAAAACAAAGTTAGGCGAGCAATTTACAAGTGACTAGATTTTGGATCTGAAATACCTAGCTCAACAAGCTCAGAATTTCAGTTCGGGTGGGTCAGAACTTCTGATCTAGCATCAGAACTTCCGATCCGCCAGAACTTCCGATCAATATCGGAATCCCTAGTAGCAACGATTTCTCTCTGTATCGAATCATTATTCGATATCGAAACATCCAATCAGTATCAGAACTTCCGATATGCCATCAGAACTTCCGATCAATATCGGAACTTCTGATTTGCCGCAGACAAAAATATATCTAATATGTTTTTCCACCATGTATCTCTATACATGAGGGATCCAGATTGAACACTACGCACGTAGGCTCTGATACCACTGTTGGAGAATAGGGGAGCTATGCTAGCCACAAATTAAAAATTTCTGCCCTAAGCCCAAGACCCATGCATGTGTGAGATCATAGATCATTACCTTCTAGCATGAGACGTGCTAGGTGTAGCGGAAGAAGATGTTGAAGAAGTGCGTCAAGCCTATCCTCGCTTTGTCTCGGGCGTTCCTCGTCAATCCAATCGGTGCATATGATGTAGATGTTCACGTGATGAATTCCATAAGTGTTGCTATTGGAGCAACGCCTCCATGGTATCCACACGTACAAGGATAGAGTACCTCCCACGACAGCGTGCTAGCACCACACGTGAGAGACGGGAAATCCTCGATCTCAACTCTTGAGATCAAGAAAGGGAGGACAGGAGTCTATGGTGGATAGGTCTAAACTATGATCAAGCTTGTTCTCCAAGACGTCCTCCTCCTCTCTTTATATAGGCCTGAGAGCTCCTGGTCGTCCACATCTCAAAACCCACAAATCAGTTACAACCGATTTGTGTTGCAACAAATCCAATCTGTTTTACTCACGTCGGAACTTCTGATCCTAGATCGGAACTTCCGACAGGGTATTTTGGTCTCTCGATTCAGTATGACACGTAACAGATCCAATCTGTTTTCGCCCACCTCGGAACTTCCGATACACATATCGAAACTTCCAATCAATACAATTTTCCCGATTCCAAATCGGAACTTCTGTCTTGTCAGAACTTCCGAAGAAACCTTTGCTCTCTAACTCGAGTCAAGAAAATAATTGAAATATCCGATTCCAAATCGAATTTTCTGATTCATGTCGTGATCCCAACCATCGGACCTTCTGAAGTTGGTTTCACTCTCTGACTCGTGTCCTGAAAATAATCAGAACTTCCGATGCACGAAATTTTCTTGGGCATATCCATCAATCGGCCCAAGTGTTGAAAGGGCGTATCGGAAAATGGGTCCTCATTATCACCGAGTTTGATCTCAGATGTGAATCTACTAAAGCAGTAAAGGGACAAGCGATAGGCAATTTCATAGTAGAGCACAGAGATGAGGCCGTAACTTACATAGAGCCAACACCATGGACTTTATTCTTTGACGGATCGGTGTGTCGGCATGGATGTAGTATAGGTTTGGTGTTTGTTTCTCCTTAGGGGCATTATTTGAATTCTCCTACACCATCAAGCCTTTCTCCACTAACAATCAAGCCGAGTATGAAACTATACTAAAAAGATTGTAGCTATTGGAGGAAGTTGGTGCTGATATACTAGAGATACTAGGAGACTCCTTGTTGATAATGAAGCATCTATCAGGTGAATATGAGTGCAAGGATGACATACTAAAGGAATATCACAGTTGGTGCCAAGAGATGATGACAAGTTTCAGGAATATAACCCTCACTCACATCCCAAGAGAACAGAATGCAGAAGCAAATGATTTGGCCCAAACAGTGTCGAGGTATAAGACAATGGCTAGATTGGTTGAAGTGGAGATCGTAGAGCTGGAAGCCAATGACTGGAGGTATGCTATTGTTGAATATTTAAAGAATCCTTCAGCATCAGCAACGAGAAAACTCAAATATCGAGTGATGAAGTATGTGCTGCTCACCAAAGATTTATATTATCAGACGATTGACAGAGTCCTGCTCAGGTGCATAGGTGCGAAAGAAGCCAAAGTGGTGATGTGAGAGGTTTATGATGGCATATGTGGAACACACCAATCAGCCTAGAAAATGAAATGATTGCTCCAAAGAGCAGGTTACTTTTGGCCGACCATGGTGGAGGACTGCATAAAGTACTACAAGGGGTGTCAGGATTGCCAAAAGTTTGGAGCCATTTAGAGAGCACCCGCATCAGCGATGGACCCGATAGTTAAGCTCTGGCCCTTCAGAGGATGGGGCATTGATATGATCGATCAGATCTACCCAGCATCAAACAAAGGACACAAGTTCATACTAGTAGCTACTGATTACTTCACCAAGTGGGTAGAGGTCGTTCCACTCAAGAGAGTGACTTTTGCCGATGCGATTGAGTTCAATAGGGATCACATAGTGTATCGGTTCAGGATTCCACAGACCATAACCATAGATTAGGGGACAATTTTTGTATCTGAAGAGTTTTAGCAATTCACAGCCGGTATGGGAATCAAGCTCTTAAACTCATCACCATATTATGCGCGGGCTAATGGAGAAGCATAAACCTCCAATAAGAGTTTGATCAAGATGATAATGCGTAAAATTGATGAGCAGCCGAAGCGTTGGCATTGGTCTCTATCAGAAGTGCTTTGGGCCTATCGAATGGCGTGTCACGAGTCCACTCAAGTATCCCCATATCAGCTAGTCTATGGCCATGAAGCAGTATTGCCTTGGGAAAATAATATCGGCTCAAGGAGGATAGCTCTACAAGACCAACTTATAGCCAATGATTATTATAAATTAATGACAGGTAGCTTAGACGACCTAGCACAAGTCCGATTGAGAGCCCTCAAGAAAATCGAAGAAAACAAAGCAAGAGTTGCTAGACATTACAATAAGAAAGTAGTGCCCAAATCATTTGAGGAAGGGGATCTAGTGTGGAAGCTTATCCTGTCGATCAGGTCTAAGGACAATTGGTTCGACAAGTGGTCCCCTAATTGGGAAGGACCATTTCGGATCCATCAAGTTGTCCCCGGTAATACTTATCTACTTGAAGGATTAGATGGAGAGGTGTTTGGGAAAGCATTGAATGAAAAATATATAAAGGAGTACTTCCCGAGCATTTCGATAAATGCCTAAGGATCTATACGGAAGGCGGAGATAGCCGATACCAGGGGATCACCTTTAGACGGCCGATGGTAAAACATCACCCTTAGACCAAACACAAAGAAGACACGAGATGGATATGGATGACAATGTATTGCAAATCATAAAAGTTCAAAGCTTATACAACATTCAGCATGGTAATACAAAGGAAATTTACATAGGACCATGGTGGATCACCTCGATCGCCCACAGCCGAATGGCATTTACACTTCGAAGAAAGGCCCGATCCTCAGTATTCGAGCAAGGGACATCCTGAAGGGTGTGGTGTCGGCGTTGCGCATGATGGACGACACCAGCAAGATGACGCTCCTAGGCTTTGATCCGGACCAGGAAGTGGCTAGGGCACTTTCTTCATCAGCAATCTACGCTAGGACTCCGTCTAGCCTCGACACCAGGTTGGCCTCCTCCACCTGGAGTTGGGTAATGCACAGCGACACGACCGATGAATCACTCTGGATACAGTCCAGAAGGGTATCCTCGGCAAGTATCGCCTCATCGTGGGTCTTGGACGCTTCTAGTTGCGATGTGTGACTCACGCGATCGACCATCTGCTTTAAGGCCCGCTGCACCCCTAGCCAATGGAACTCTATGAATGCTGCCAGTGTGAGGGCATCAACCTACTCCGAAGAAAGGGAGTCCAGGATATCATTGAAATGGGCCCTTATCGGACCTGAATGACTGACCAAGGTCTCCATCGGGTTCCCTAGATGACACAACAGGTTTGATAGAACCTCCTTCACCTCTAAAGACAATTGAGTCACAACCGATGGAGGGGCAGTGGTGAATTCTTCGTCCTCAATATATGGGCCAATATTGAAAGGGAATTTTTGGATAAAGGACTAAAAAAAGGGAAAGTTAGTCGAGTCGAGAGTAATCACATCAGGACATCAAACACAATAACACTTATGTTAGCTAGCCTAGTAGGATCAGTCGATTGAGGAGCGCCATCAGCAAGGGAAGCTTCGGCGTCACCTTTCGCCTTATCAATAGGAAGAGTGCCCATACTCCCCTCATCAAGATTGGCTTGGGGGCAGACGAAGTAGGAGAGGCAGGCGCCGACTGCACATGAAATCAATGTGAATCCCTTGAACAAAAGACAGAGCTGGGGATAGAATAAGGTACCTGGCGAGGAGCATCGATAGCAGTAGACGGGTTCCCAACGTCTGCACCAAGAGAGGCAACGATGTCATCAGTGATCGCCGACTCACTAGAGACGATGCCAATGCCGTCCGATGCCCCAACTCCAACTTCTCTGACAACAACACCTCCGGCAGCCATGACTGGCGAGGCCTCAACGACATCGTCGGCCATGTTGTCAAAGGCCACATATAAGAACTCAATGTAGAGGGTGGAGGAAGACCGCTGGAGAAAGATATCGGGTGTCAAGGGCACCAAATAAAAGTTACATACAAACCAAGATAAGTACAAACATGAGACGATGAAGAGGCATCGACTACCGATAGAGTACCAACGCCAGGAACCGGCGTGACTGATGGAGTAATTGGAGTTTCCTGCAATACAAGACAAGCGACAAGCACACGTTCATGAGATGGCATCATAACAAAAAGTCAAAAGTGTACCGATGACAACATGGTCACTTGAACATTCGGGCCCTGGTGGATCAATGCACGATGATGGCCGGAGCTTTGCGCTTCCGTGCTAGGGTCTTGACCCACCTTTTATTGACCAACTCTGTCGGAGTAGGAGCACTGATGCCCAAGATTGGTGGTGGCCGACACGGGTCCATACTGTATCAGTTGCTCGCTGTGACTTTCTGTCGGGGCATTGCGATCATCCTCCCGCACCAACAAAGAGTGAGCAAAAAGTAGAAATACAAGCAAACAAAGAAAAAAGCAAAGCTTTTACCTCAAGGGCCCCATCATTAAAGCTAGGGTGTAGCCGCTCACAGTACATTTTTGAAGGCCGATTGAAGAGATGACCCCTCCACTCATCCCACCATCAATGAAAATCAGCGGATCTCACACGATAGGCCGACCAAGAAACAAGATCACCGTAAGGGACCATATAGGTCATACACAAGAGGCGATCACACTCGATGCCATCCTTGATCTCCCCACGGTCTTGGATCCGGTCGATGAAGAAGAGATGGGGCGGGAGTTGGCAGAGTCCCAGTTGCCTCGTAGAAACCGCCGGGTGATAGAATTCATATGAAGCTTTGCGAAGATGGCCGACGGTGAAGTTGATGGGATGGAGGCAAGGAGAGATTGCAGATTTAAAGATCATGATGGATTCTTCATCTCGACACACATTGGTCAGGATTAGCCGATGGGGCAATCATATTCTGATTGGTCCCCAAAGGGATACCAAATGATGAGGTCAGCAGGGAATCTAGAATAGAAACCCTTGAAACAAAGGCTTAGGGTCTCGGAGCACATGCAGAAGCTAGATCGACGAGCGGCTTCCTCACCTAAAGAAATGCATCGATGGTAAGAGGGGGCGACCAATTCAAGGAAGTCATAAGGGAATTGCATTAAAGCAAGAGGAGGATTGTTGACAACTTTGGCGGTGTAAACATTGAGCCAAAGTTATAAAAACCACCAAGGACCACCGAAATGTTCGATAGGTTCTCCAACCGATAGCTTGGCCGATACTAGTGGAGAAGATTGTAGGTAGCTCCAAGAAGGTATTGATCGAGAGGGATTTTTGTGTGGGAAGCAAGCTGCTCGGCTAGGAACTAGAGGTGGGAGGTTGGACCTAGGGTGGATCCACAGAAGACAAACCTCTCTAAATAGAGGTTGAGGAAGGCCACATGTTTCTGGAGGTCTACGGGCCTGATTTTCTTGTTATGTTTCAAGATGTATTTGCTCTAGCCGCTGGATGATTTAACATCAAGACGATGGGTCCGCTTGGAGCAGAAGAAAAGTGGACTGGCTAGGGAGTCGATATCAATGCAAGTTAAGAAGAAGATGTCAAGAAAAGTGGGACTCATCGGCCCATAGCCAAAGACAAAGGCGTTCAAGGCATCAGACCAAAAGTAACAGGCGACAACTAACATTGGTTCATTTTTATAGGGCTCAAAAGGGAAAGGCTGGTGCAGTGCCCGATATTAATTTTGTCCCAATAAGTTTAGTGGGTGGCTGATACCCTAAGGTACCAGTCGCGCTAGTCGAGGAGAGGAGAGGGAAAAGCCATAAAACTAAGATTCTAGTCCGAGACAAGCATGTGAGAAAATTTGCATGGAATCCAATGGGTTTTGGCATTGATGATAGCAGTGGAGTTGGGGTTACCCATCGGACTCAAAAATTAGCAGGAAGGGTGGATGGCAAAAGGGATCATGACCTATTTATTCAAGTTATACAAAGAAGAAAAAAAGAGCCAATGAGAAAAGAAAGTGGGGGAAATCAAGAACACCGAAGAACAGAAAAGAAAAATGGTGGAAAATAACCAAGAATTTACCTCAGGAATGAATTCATTGGTCGCCATTGCAAAGGCCGCCGGAGGTCCTGACTTGAGAAGATGGCAAAGGTGTGGTTGTCGGAGACGGTGCGGAGGCACCGTTGACGAGCTCAAGGGCTAGAATGTGGAGTGTATTGTGAAATGCCAAAAGTGTAAAGAGACAAGGAAGAAGCCAACAAACATTTATAAAGAGAGAGCAATGCTTCAACAAACTGATCAAGCCGATCATGGTAGATTGGTGGGGCCATCTTCAACGTTTGACAAAAAGAATAATCATGAGTACAATTTTCAAAATGCCAAAGCAGTTGTAGGCCTGGGATTTGGGGGACAAAATCTTCGGTGATGTTAAAAATGTCATTGCTATACTATGTGGGATGAAGCTTGGTCCGACGCCGCCACAAAAAGAAGTAGATGTGTCAGACTAGACAACATCCATCATAGTCGCTCATGACCAAAGAAGGAAGATGAGGAAGCAGATGAAAGGTTAGTGCAATATGGAGCCGATACTCTAAGATATATATATATTGTGGAGCGCCAAAAGATGAAGGGTTTCAGCTACTAATGAGGAATTCGAAAAGACATTTGAAGGGACGTTTGAAATTACATGGTGTAGAGAGCTTTAATGACTGATAATTTCGAAGCATTAGTTATACTTATACTCTGAAACTAGGGGGCATGTGTTCACGCCAAGATTTTGTAAAGGCCCAGGGCCCACTAAGAGCACCGCATGGTCAACATAAGTCAAAGAAGTTCGGTCAAAGTGTGGTCAAAGGAGTCCGTCTAGGTTGTTATTTGTGGCCAGATATAAAGGAGCTGATAAGGATAGATAAAAACAAATATGGAATCGGTTATGGTCATCGTAATGGATGGCAAGTCTCCGAACTATAAATATGTATCCAATTAGCTAGGTTTAGAGAACAATCAATCAATCTACATTGTAGTGATATCTTGAGGCATCGGTTCGGTCAGTACAATCGCCGATCTATTTTGGTGTATTTGCTAGGTCTAAGGCTGCAACATTACGATCTCTTAGGTTGATGTGAGTTGGATATCATAGTTAGAGTCTTCATCAATTAAGTCTGACATCTTAATCTATTGTGTCTGATATATGTTGTTGTAACATACTGAAAATAAAGGGAAGAAAGAATAAGAAAAGTTGTAGTCTTATGTGTAGCACCAAACATAACTTTTTCATTGCTATCTATTTTCTATTCATTCACCACAGTATGCAATCTGAAAAATATTGCTTCTTGGGCTCTCTACTATGTGAGATTGAGAAAACAAAGTGTTTCTCTAACAATAACCCCTTGCTGCTGAAGTAGCCCTCTACGTTCACATCCACCTCCTTCCCGTCGTCAGTGTCATGTGCCATGTTGGAGGCAAGGAGGACGTGCAAGGAGACTGCTCTCCATGGCCACATCTATGAGTTGGCCCCACATGTTAGGACTTGTGAGCAAGGCTAGTGGGACATATCCTACCATTGCGAGTCCTATTGGGTTTCGTGCCATTGTTGATTGCTTCTTATCGACATCGACATGTCGCCATCACCATCTACCCATTGGTAAACTTCTCTGCCAAGCCATCTAGTCTGATCGCCTGGTGGTGGGTACCGCATACTATTGTGTTCATGTAGCTAGGTTTTCATCCTATCTCAACCATGGTGCTTAGCAAATTAAGGGTTTGTTTGATAGTGCTTTAGATGCTAAATTCTAGATCTAGACTTGGATTCTTGTGAATATGGATCCTATGATATCTAGAGTTGGTTTAAAAGTGTTTGGTTGAGTTGATCCGTTCCAAATATGTTGGAATAGAGGAGTGGATGATAGATGGACAATATTAACCATATGTATTGTGCTATTTAATTGATGTATGACTAATTATTGATTGTGTCCTAATTTTATATTTGAAAATAATATGAATTAAGAACTCTAGCACAAATAGTACAAACTATTTTTAAAAAATCACAAAATTTACAATTGTACATACGAAGCAAAAGTCCACTACATATATCAACAATAATAATAAGTACCACGGTCTGACCTATCTGACCAATCACTAGGCCCTATAACACTTCTGAGGTGTTTGGATGAAGGTGATTGTTCTAGGTAATAGATCAATGCCAACTGAATAATATGGATGTTTGTTGTTATGGTTATCAAAACTACCTAGTCATGCACAAATTAATTGACTCCTAGCAATAAGGGAACCCCCAACTGTTCGAAGGGAAAATGAGTGATGTGATCTTGTTCTGCGTAGAAGCTAGAGTAAAATAGAGCGTGTGAAATTGAACTAGCATAGGCTGACTTAACTGAACTACTAATTGAGTTATAAGGGATGCTTTATATTGAGTTAAAAGGTGAATATATCGTTAAAATATAAAATTAATATAAAAAATTGTAGGTGCATTTGTCTCCATAGAGATATATGAGGCATCACTAGTGGCGGCTCTCGAAAATTTTCCTTGGGTGTTCCTACTCATACTATAAAACTTCAAAATATATCATAAACAATACAAAATTTTAAAATATATCATAAGAGAGGAATTGTATGCCATAACTTCATAAATACTCCAAAATCAACATTTAAGTTCATTAGTCATAAAGCTACATATGAAAGTTCTAATATAAACAAAAAATTACAATACTACTTCTCTACTCTTCGAGTTTTCATACTCATAAAAGTCTTAATGATGTCATCTTCACTAACTTATGAAAACACATCTCTCTCAATAAAAGTAACTAGAAAATCATTCAATAATTTGTCATATATACTATTTCTCAACTTATTCTTCACTAGAGGCAATGAAAAAAACACTCTCTCAACACTTGTCATTGCCATCGGTAGGATCACAACTAATTTGAGAAGAAAATACACCAAATCATAAATAATATGCTTATTTGCTTCAACAAGTTTAAGAGAAAGTTCACTAAGATTTTGTAAGTATTTGAATCTTTCATCCTTTCTCATATCATCAATAAAAGTCTCTAATTGGTGTTCAAGTCTTATCAAATCCATACTTAAAATATCCTTAGGATAAAATTTGGCAAGCTTGAGTACTTTTTGTGCATCATAAGAAGCCAATGAGTTAGAAGGGCTTAATGTTTTCATGCAAATGAGCAACTCCATATTAACGTCATCAAACCTATTGTTAAGCCCTTGGCTAATCTTGTCAACAACACTAATGAATACTTCCCTTCTAAAATGATCATCATTTTTTGATTTGGATAAAACTGTGCACATCTTACATTAGGCACATATCTTGTATGTAAAGTTGGAACATCAATCTTATGTTTAGTGCAAAATGAAATAATTGTTCCTTCATAGAAATCTTCCCAACCATGGTTTCTCAATTTTTGCATTCTTTCCTTTGCCAAAGTTACAAGTGACATTACATTAACAATATCCTGATCTTTCTTTTGCAAAGAGATAGACAACTCATTTGTAAATCCAAGAATAGTAAGCATCAAGTGTGCATTGAAAATAAAGTCAAATGATTCAAATGCGCCAACCATAACATGTATTTTTTGGCCAGTCATCTCTTTGTGTTAGATCCTTACCAAGAGTCATAAGAACTTCTTGAATTGTGGGATACATATCAATAATACGTTAGTTTTGAAATGAGAACTCCATCAAGTGTCACTAGGTCTAGCTAATCCCATCTCTTGATTTAATCCAATTCCACTTTCTATTTCACCCAATTCAAGTGCTTCCATAAGTTTTTGAGCTCTAACATCTCTAAGCATGTCATGACGCTTGCAAGAGGAGCCAATAATATTCAACAAATAAGAAACTTGAGTAAAAAACATACACAATCATCATTTCCCTTGGTAACAGAAATAAGAACCAATTGGAGTTGATGTGCAAAACAATGAATGTAGTAGGCAAAAGGAGACTCTTTCATGATCAATGTTTTCAGCACATTAATCTTTCCTTTCATATTACTAGCCCCATCATATCCTTGACCATGGATTTGAGTAGGAGTCAAGTGATGATCAGTAAGTAATGTCAGAATTGCACTCTTAAGTGAAGTAGCGATGGTACTAGCTACATGTACTCAAAGAAACCGCTCACATACTCTTCCAACTTTGTCAACATACCGCAAACAAAGATCTAGTTGTTCTTTATGTGAAAGGTCACTACACTCATCTGCAAGAATTGCAAGATAATCATTACCAATTTCTTCAATGATCTGTCTAGTAGTTTCTCTAGCACAACAACCAATAATTTCTCTTTGTATGCTAGAACAAGTCAAGCTGCAATTTCTAGGAGCATTTTTCAAGACCAAGCGGTCAACCTCTTCATTATTACTAGCAAGCCATTTCAAAATTTCAATGAAATTCCCTATGTTACTAGATTGTTCACTTTCATCATGCCCATGGAATGTCAATCCTTGATTTAAAAGAAATCTCACACATCTTAATGATTAAGTCAACTTGAACTTATAACACATTTCACTCTCTTTTGACACCTTCACAATAACATTATCAATTGAAGTACTATCTTTCACAAACAAGTTGTATTTTTCTTGAGATTTATTGTGAGCACTTGTTATCCATCCACATGTTTGTCAAGTGCATCAGTTTTGTTCCAATTTCTCCAACCATCCTTAACAAAGTTACCACTCCCACTACCAAACAAGTAACACACCATGCAAAAACCAGCATCTTTTGCAACACTATATTCAAGCCAATTGTGATTTTGAAACCAAACAAAATTGAAGTGGCGTTTCTTACCATATATTTCCCTGATTGGGAAATCATGTGTATAACATTAATTTGGACCTTTCATAATGTATGCTCTCTGGACTGCATCTTGCACATTGATATCAAATCTTGCAATTGGAACTCTTAATCCCAGATCATATTGAAGATGATCCGCATCATACACCGGAGGTGACTCTTGTTCTTGATTCTTTGTTGTCTCAAGTGATGTTGGTTCTTGTTCATCATTATTATCAAATTGAGTTTCTTCATCAATTGTATCTGCAATTTTCTTCATATTTACTTCATTTTTTCTAAAGAATGATGTAATATCTCCATTCCGCTTCATACCTTAGTGATCTCACACATATAAAAATAAATCAAAATTAACACAACAATCAATCAATCATTCAATTTATCAATTAGAAATTTAACACTTAATAGCCCGAGACCAAATACCTTAGGAGCAACTAAGCCAGGCAGGGGCAGCCGACCACCGGGAGTCCGGGAGGACTAGAGGAGGCGAGGGTCGAGAGCGGAGGGCTCAGGGCGCCACCTCATAGGGAAGGGTGGAAGGCATCAAGCGGTCGAGCAGCCGGGCCCAAGAGGGCGTCGACCGTCTGGGATACAGAAGGGGCGAACTCTGGCGAGTGGCGAATGGCTGAAGGCTATGAGATGGGGGCGCTGGGAGGTGGGAGGAGGGAGGGCGGGAGGCGGCCGACGCCCGACGAGAGCCCAAATGCACAGGGCATGATGTTTAGGGCTTTAGGCATGAGTCACATGACGACGCAATGCGAGCTAGAGGTTTCAAGCTACAATACCTTTGAACAATGAACAATAATGGATTTGGGCCAAATTGTAACCTATAATGGTATAATGGGCCAAAATACAGGGTAGTCCAGGGCCCAGTTGGACTACCTTATGGAGCCACCACTGGGCTTCACCCGTACCTTACCAAAAATATAAGACATGCATGTATTTAAAAACTTAATGTTGATGGAAAATAATCCTATCGTACTTATAGAGCTATTGTTTTGTATGGTAGGGTACTTTGAAGCTAAATGTACAATACTTAGGGCTTCGAAGATCAAAGGTTCTCGAACAAAGACATTCGAGAGGCTCTATGAAGATGTGAGAGATCTTGAGAAGTCACCTCCCCTTCAGTGCATCCTAGTTCGAAGGGTTTCCGTAATCATCAACAAGACATTTATATTCTAAGTGTTTTCATATTAGGGTTTACTATTTTTCTCCTATAAAATGTATACAGAGTCAACAATAACGGTTGTAACTAGAAGATAAATTAGCATTATTTTGTTATACTTTGTCTATAAATACCGGTCCTTTCTGATGTAAAAGAGACGAAAGATTGTTATCGGAATTAATATTACTCACCCGACATAAGATTTTTATCTCCTGGGAGCACTAAACCAGGATAAAACTACTTCACAACTAAACTCAAAACAAAAAACAAGTGTTAGCATAAATTCTATCACACCAACTGTTAATCTTTATTTTCTGGCTGATAATTAAGCTAAATACATGTATTTGCGTGTTATGTATGTGATATAATTAAATTCATATATAAAATACCCTTGAATGATATTAATTTTATAATACATATTACGAAAGAAATTAACAGTCAAAATTCGACGTCGAAAACCACATGAACGACTTACACATTTTATACGCTGCCAAATGGGATGTGGTTATTGGGAGTTGAACTTGGATGGCACCACTAAAGTCTAGGCTTCATAATCAATTGAGACAACTCTTATAATTTTATTTAATATCACCTTGATATATATAATTTTATCTAAATAACTAATATTTGTATACTGGAGGGAGTACACAGTAACTCCTAGAACGACCGGAGTTGCTCTGCTGACCTCAATTCGTCAGGATTTATACATGCACAAGCACAACACACGCAGGTCAGAAAGTCGGGGCGACACGAACACCAGCAAACTGCAACTTGTAAGTGACAGTATTTGCGGGACAAATAATTAGCTACTTTACACAGCAGCTGAGAGTTGCATGCATCTGTGATCCGCCATCACAATTGCTGGGATTGGCGCAGCAAATTTATGAGCTCTTTAAGCCCCCTCTCCAGTTTACTTTAAGAACTCACTCCTCTGGCTCTGAAATCAAGCAGTGATTCCTCTTCTTCCGTGGGATTCTCTATAACTTAGGCATGGCCAGAAAAAAAACATAAGGATTAGCCAGTTTAGTTAGGCATCATTAATGGTCAGCTCTCCACAAATCACATCTTATGTTTTTCTGGGTGCATGTTTCCTCATGAAATATGTTTGCTTCATGCAAGACGATCTCTTTCTCTTTCGATCGAGTGAGCTAGCAATTAATTAAATCAATGAATTAACTTATGTTTTCCAGCTTAGTTGGAGCTAGGGAAAAGTTTGGTCTATTGTTTCACTGTCGATACAACGACATACATAATGGTATATATGATTGTGTATTATTCGGTTAACTTACCTCGGTTTTGTGCAGCTAGCCCGCCAGCCAACTTCATCGTCAGTTTGTTCTGCAAGCACAATTAAAATCAAGATGCTCTCAAACAGAATGGAATTGAATACAGGTCAGTACTCCATATATATATATATATATATATATATATATATATATATATATATATATATATATATATATATATATATATATATATGTGCTAGACAGTGATGGAAACAACCGGCAAATTGGCTAATTATATGACCTTAGTAACTTCCAAAGCGTGACTCATCGCTTCCTCCAAACCTCTTAGCTCATCTATATTGAGCTCATTGATTTCTGATTCCAACACACTGAAAGTTACTTGCACAATCAGTCAATAGCAGAAAATATGTCATCCTTGATGAAACCCAAAAGGCTGCACACTTGGGATCTCATGAGTTATATTTTCATTACCATTGAACAATGGGGTTTAACTTATGCAGTGAGACTGCAGCTGACTGCTCTTTCTGACCAAGCTGTCCAATAAAGAAGATCGGAAGGTTATGCAAAGATGAGTAGCATAAACTGCAAGAACCAAAAGAAATAACATAAAGCCTTCGAGGAGCTGCATATATAAATGCATACTGTTTTGTGGCATAAAACTAAACATATTTAGTTCTGAAAATGTCAAAATTTCAGATAGATATATAGAGCACAAACTGATGATTAATTGGTCTACAACGAACGTGATGGAATTATGGAACAAAAGTGGACTAGTTAATACATCGTAGCGTCGTTTTCACAACATAATAAGGTCATGAATGTATATGTGGCAATAAGAAGATTCGGCCATTCGTTCATATATATTAACTATACCCTAACACAAGGTATTAGGAATTTAGGATCTCAAGACGTACACATGATCTAGATTATCATAAATGAAAGTCTACCTGGAATGTTGCAACTTGCAAGATAAACATGCATAAGATATCAATTCATTAGCACTAAGAATGAAATATCCTTTGGGGAAGGGTTGGAATGGTGATTTTGTCCCAGTTGAGCAAACACATAGTAGCTAGTTACATTTTCAGCAAGAGTAATGGTGAACCTCTTATATACCAATTGTATGTTTATTTTGGGCTGCTAGGTGTTGGAATTCCAAAAGTCCAGGTGCTCTCTTCAGTTGATAAATGTCTACTGTACTGACAATGCATCTCTCCATCTAATAAACTGACATATGGGGGTAAGATAGCAGATGTTTTCAAAACACAAACATACGATGTAAAATAATATGAACATATTACAATGTAATATCTTCAATTATTACATTTTGTCTTTTTTGTTGGCAGTGAAGTTTTGCTGCTGTGTAATTATGCAATTCAATTTAATTATCTTTGGAAAACAGTGGAAATAACCTTGTATACTACTCCAGTGAACAAGTCGCAAAAGGAAGTCGGGTAGTCAACACGTGAGATAACTTTGACCGTAATTATTACTCAAAATATTGGTTTTGGATAAGAAAAATATATGTCTAAGTTTTTCTTAGCAAAGTCTTCCATAATAATATACTTGTACATTTTTATTAATTTACTTAAAATAATTGAGATGTCAAAATTATGTTTTGTTCACTTTTAAAAAGTAAAAAAATTGACTTGATGCTATGATAGATTGGTGAGTAGTTTAATTTAGATTCTTAACATCATTTTTTTCTTATTTGATCCAGACTAGCTGACATGCATGCATATCACACAAAAACATACGTATAACATCACCATGAATTATTTTCCTGATGATTTGAGAAGCATCACCTGACATTTAAAAAACATGTGAAATTGACATGTAATGAGTATTATCAGTGTGTATATGTCACTTTTATCCAAATAAACTTTCAAACAATTAGATCATGTATTTGGCACATCTCTAGATTTAGTATTTTTTTGAGCCGGTTAAAGCTAACTCAAAAATCCTAAATCTAGAGTTATGGATAGATTAAGAATTTTTAGTTAATCAATCTAATTTTATTTTAGACTAGAAATTCAAACTTAAACAACTTTATCAACTATATAGACTCTAGATTTAGTATATATAGATGTCGACATAACCTTTCAAACAATTAGGTCATGTGTCACATGTGTCGAATATCTATAACATATGGCCAAATTGGCTCTAACCTCGTTGGCGCGTAGCCTCCGCGCCGGCAAGGTAGGGCTCTAACTCAGCCTAATATAAGCTAATTCTTTCTTGACTAATTATTTTCTTGACTTCCTAATTACAAATTATGGACCTCTTTATATAGGGCGAGAATCCCCTTATTTTTAGGACAAACCGACCCTAACTGCAGTTGAACTCTTCATGAGATGCTAGGCTAGGCCCAAAACCCTATTCCATGATATCTACATCTTTCTTTTTGAGTAGCTCGCCCTCGAGCTGTCGGACAACATTAAACCTAACTCCTAACCCTAATACGAATATGACTCAAGCCTTTGACATCTCGGCTTGAGGTGGATCCCATCCCTCTTAGAGATAAGACGACTCCAAACCGTGGTCTAGCTTGTCCGCACCTGGCATCTCCCCCATCGTCGAAAAGTAGCTCGTTCTCGATCTAGATAGCATGGTATTACCACACATACTCATATCATGGAGGACCCATGATATGGGCGACACACAGCGATCTGCTTGACCTTGACATGTCTGGTTCAACGTGCAATCCTCCTGAACTTTCTCAGAATTAAAGACTTGCAGCACTTGTACCTTATCTGATGGACCATCCATCATCTTGACGTCCTCATCTGTTGCAAAATATGGTGACATCTTGGATGAGGATGAAACCAAGAAATCTAAAAATTGTGGTGATGACTTTGGTGAATCAGCAACAGATGAGGCATAATCATTGGCGTGGCTAGATAGGGGCGGGTCAGCAGGAACTAATTAACGGAGGAACGATAGCTATGAGTCATTCATATGTTTGGGTGATGTTGATGGCTCTCTCGAAGGACTCTGGATTCTATAGTTTAATGTCTTTCTTCAGTGGTTCCTGCAATGCATGGTTGAACAAACAAATCTGTTGTCTCTCGGTGAGTGAGTCATCCCAGCAGGCAAGCCATAAGAATTGTTTGTAGAAGTCATCGACGAAGCATGAACATGTTAGGCTGGCGAGCTCTCCCAATGGGTTGCTGCGTTCTAACGATAGTCGATGGTGTTTTACATAGGGCAGTAGATCAATGTAGAGGTGTGGTGGCCTATATTGGGGTTGGTCGTCAAGAAGGGGTGGCGTCCAACGGTGGGGTGGGCTGCCATGTTGTGAAGTACTAGTTGGTAGTACCTCTCCGGGGTCCTGATTCAATCGGTGATGAACTTCCTCCCGAAGTGCATTCTGATGGTTACTGAGGGCTTAGGGATCTCTAGGTCTAGGTCTAGCAGGGTATAGACTTAGGATTACCTCTTAGTTTGCTTGATGAAGAGGAGGACGCCATGGCCGGGGTGTTGTGGCGTCGGATTCCTGTGAACGGCGGTGAAGGGGGCTTCCCGATGCTCCAGCACGAATGTAGATCGGTGTAGCATTTTGGGGTGACTTTGCACATGAACATCATCCCTTCTGTGCACTGTCTCCCTTTCTTATATAGTGCTGTGCGCCAGGGGCCCTTCAACCAATCGGTTGGGGGCACCCCCGATCAGAGTGCCTAAAAACCAAGGGGTTCTGTTTTGACTGAGTCCGAGTTCCAGGAAGGAGAGGGACTCGGTCCCCCTCTCCTCCCCGAGAGCTAATTTCCAACATTCTCCCCCTAGATCTCGACTTAGTTCTTAACTTAACTTAACATTACATCTATTCCATCATAGATTAATGCATAGAGCATGCTGCATCACAATAGTCAGTTACGTACTATATGACTCAACAACTACAATGCACATTTCCATTTTGAAACAGTTTCTCAACTCATTTTGGGCCCTTATAAATCCATAGATCATAGGCTTACCTTAAAACCATGTCGACTAAGTGTTCTCTAAACACATTGGGAGGTAAGCCTTTTGTGAGCGGATCCGCAAGCGTTCGCTTGGTACTTATATGCTCTACTTATTATTTGATCTTGGATTCTCTCCTCAACAATATAACACTTAACTTAGATGTGTTTGGCAGCAACACACTTCTTGTTGTTATAGGAGAAATATACCGTTGACTCATTGTCACAGTATAACTTAAGTGGTTTTAAAAATGCTGTCAACCACCCTTAAAACCGGAATAAATTTCTTAAAACATGGTGCCTGTCCGGTGACCTCATAACATACTACAAACTTGACATACATCGTGGAAGATGCCGTCACAGTTTGTTTGAAGCTTTTCCACGACACAGCTCCCTTTGCGAGTGTGAATACACAACTTAATGTGGACTACTTAGCATTCACTCATCTCGCAAGGTCTTAATTTGAATAACCCACAATTGCTAGGTTATTTAATCTTTCATATATTAGCATGAGGTCGTTGTGCCTTATATAAATCTCAAGGCTTTCTTAATTTAATCCAGCGATCTATTTCTGGATTTCTGATATCTGCCAAGCATTCCGGCGGTATAAACTTAGTCAGGGCGAGCACATAATTGAGCATACATTGGCTTCCGACAGCAGAAGCATATGGAACCAATCTAATTTGATCGATCTCATATTTGTTCCTGGGATACTAAAAGTTCCCAACTTATCACCCTTGACTATCGGATCAGGCGATAGCTTATACGCATGCATACTATATACTTTATCAGTATATCTTCTAGTATGCCGTATGCAATAATCTTAATACCCCCTTAATGGTAATCTTAGAGAAACTCTAGTCCTAACATATAGGAAAATTTCTCCAAGATTCTTAATGTCAAAATGAGAGGACAAGATTTCTTAGTTTCTAATATTAGATGGACATTACCACTTGCAAACAGAATATCATCCACATGCTAAACTGGGAAAATAAATTCCCCATTCTTAAACTTAGACAAACACAATTGTCCTCTTCATTATTCTTAAAACCCAAAATTTTCTAATAGTCTAATTTAAATTTCAGATACCCTTACTTAAAACTTATTTAAGTCCATTGGACTTAGATAAAACGGTATCATAAAATTTCCTTTCATTTCTATGACAAAACATTTAGTTGTGTCATATAGACATTCTCATTTAAAACTTATTGAAAATGTCGTCTTTATATCAATATGATGCAGTTCTAAGTCATAATGTGCCTTAATGATTAAAGAATCCTTAAAAGACATACAAGAATGTCTCATTTAATATGCTTCTTATCTGAGTTGGCACATTATTTACTAAGTTAGAGAGTTGTTCCTTTACTTCTTCATTAGCATCATCTAGAAATGCAGATTCCTGAATAACAGGAGCCTCATGTACAATAGATGTCGCTAATGAAGGTCCAAACTCAAGTGTTGGACAAAGGACACTACCACAGGTACATGAAAAATTGCTCTTGAATCATAGGAGTGGATTCACTAACCCACTTCTCTTCAAGATTAATTTCTCTAAGTACCGTGCTCCCCCTGATTAAAGCATCTTCTATAAAATGCATATCTCGTTTCTACAAACTTACCATGTCTGTTAGGACATTATAAAACGAGATCACTTAGACTTATCTTTACAGTCAATAAAATTGACAACTTACTGTCTTAGGACTTTAACTTATTAATATTTGGGTTAAAATATAGCCTTAGCAGGACGACATACCCTTATTCTAAAATAATTTAGAAAATGGTTATCGTCTTGTCCATAATTCTTATGGTGCTTTTAGGCACAGACTTATTAAGGATCCAATTAAAATTATGAATGGTGGTTTGAATGCCTCCATTCACAAATTAATCGGTAGAGTGGAATAACTTACCATACTACTTACTATGTCCAATGAGGTGCGAGTGCACCTTATAGCCACTCTATTTTGCTAAGGTACACCCGATATAAAATACCGGGCTATTTTGCCATTTTCTATAAAACCTTACAAAGGAGTTCAAGAAATCGGCCATACGGGGTATATTGACCGTAGCACGGGCAGATCTTACTCTTTTAAACTTTAGATCATGCTGATATAAGAATCAGCCTTAAAAAACATCTTAAATTTATCCAGAGCAACTGATGATCTGATCACTATGATCTGATCGCTCTTAGATTGGATAAATGTTAATCAATTAATTTTAAATCACCGTTGGGCAGAATTAGAATCAATTTAGCTTAAATATAATAACATTATCACCAACGTTGGTCAGGAGATAAAAATTACTACAATCATTAAACTTAATTTCTCACTCCGTCGAGGCGGTCCGCGGCGGCGAGGACTCAGTCGGCCATGCTCTCTCCAGCGAGGCTAGGGTTAGGGTTAGGGTTTAAACCCTAACCCTAACTCCCGGATCAAACCCCCTGTTGGTTTTTTTTTGTTTTTTGTTTTTGTTTCTCAGTGTTCTTTGTTTCTTATGGTTCTGATGATGGATCAACAGAGGGGTTTTCAAAGGGAAATAGAGGGCAAACAGGGGGGTCTTAGGTGCGGGATTGTGGGCGCCGGGCCGTTTTCACCTGTAGGCCGGAAGTTTAGCACAGTATGGGCCGAATTTGTTTTTCTGATTTTCAAGGATTTTCAGAATTAGTTTTCCAATTAAGTAATACCTGAAAAATCAGAAAAATGCCCAAAATTAAGGAAAAGATAAGTTATCTGCGGGTAAAATTTTGTATAATTTTCTCAAGATCCAGTAATTTTATTATGAATTTTTTCAGCAATTTTAAGTACTTTTATGATATTTTTCCTTATTAAATTTAGTCTAAGGACTATATTTAATTAAGGAATATTATTTTAGAATTTATGTTTAAGTTTAAATATCAGAATTTTATTACTATTTTAATCAGTGTACTAATTAAGATTAAGTTTCCGCTGTGCATATACTGTTTAAAATAAGTAATGTATCAATTATGATTAAGTTTTCCGCTGTGCATATACTATTTAAGATTACTCAGAAATTTTGTGTTCTTAGTTTTAAAGCATTTTTGTATTTTTGTGATATTTGTTTCTTAAATTTAGTCCAAGGGCTACATTTAATTGAAGAATATCTATTAGGAATTTTGTTTAAGTTTAAATTTAGAATTCTTATTACTGTTTTAAGCAGTGTATTGGTTAAAATTAAGTCTTTTGTTGTGCATGTTTAGATTAAGTCTTTCATTACACTGTTTAAAATTAGTACCATGCTGTAAATTTAGAATTTTATTACTGATTAAGCAGTGTATTAATTAGTTTTAAGTCTTACGCTGCGAATACACTGTTTTAAAATTAGTACCATGTTCATCCTATCAATTAAGTAGCATTTATTCTGTCAATTAAATTTGAACCAACGAGATAATTTAATTTGGCATTATAAATGTTGTATTTTGTTAACATAGTGATTTTATCTCCTGACCAACGTTGGTGATGAAATTACTGTGGTTCAGTTGAATTGATTCTATTTCTGCCAAACGGTGATGTAGAATTAATTCGCCTTTTAAGTTTTAAGTATGTCACATGTTAATTTTGACCAACGTTAAATTTTCATGTGTCATATTATGTCTGTTATAATATACTTTGATAATGTTCCTTATTAGAAATTTGCTAAGTCATATCTCCGGCATCGAGTCTCTCAATGGTAAGAACTACGGTTCCCGGAGATGAGATATTAAGATAGCGATTGCGCTATAGGACATAAATCTTGCTTTAACGCTTGATTGTCTGATTAAGCGTGCGAAGCCCGTGATCTGAGAGGATAAAAGCCAAGAGGCCTTTTTGTCGTAAGATTACGTGACTTCGCAGAAATAAGAATAAAGTATGATATTGATCACACTAAATGAAATCAGTGGAAACACAAAATGTATTATGATTAAGAGCTCCATTATGGAGCCAATTAGGGGTTCTATCCCACATCATGATACTGTCAAAAGTATCTGAAGGTGACTTTTTTAAGGCGTATGCTAGCACGCTTATTAAGAAATGCATAGTAAGTTTTTGCGACATGGTTTTCAAAGCTGAAACCCATAAATAAAGAGCTCGAGGACGATATTATCGCCCATATTATTATGATGTCACACTAAGGTTTTATGATCATTTTGTGATCACCTACAACTCACAGCGAGAGTGTTGGAGTTTGTAGATGCTGATTTCAAACTATGTATAAGAATTAAGAAAGCACACAATGATTTAGGTCATAATGTGCAACATAAATAAAGGGGAAGAAGCATTATAAGACTCGTTCTAATAATGCTAAGGACTCCTCTTATAAGCTCACATAAAGGAACATGATGTCCTGAAAGGACTTCTACAGACATTGTAAGGAGGAACATCACATGAAGGAATATGTGGAGTTTCCAAAAATGGATGAACAAGAATGGTAATAGATGAATTTTCGCACTTAGAAATAAAGTCCTTAGTCTTGCTTTTGAGCATGACAAACTTTATTTATTTTCTCAAGATGATTTTATCATCTGAGAATAATGATAAGACCAAAAGAATTGATGACGTATTTTCGAAATTATGGTACTATCTAATGGACCATATTTCGAGGGGGAGGATTGAACGTTTAGTCAATTCTTCCGCTTTAGTTCCTTTAGACTGAGTTTCAAACATATATATTGCATTAAGATAAATACGTCAAATAAATTAAGAAAGACGCGAAATTAAGTTTAATGATTGTAGTAATTTTGGGGTGACTTTGCACATGAACATCATCCCTTCTGTGCATTGTCTCCCTTTCTTATATAGTGCTGTGCGCCAGGGGCCCTTCAACCAATCGATTGGGGGTACCCCCGATCAGAGTGCCTAAAAACCAGGGGGTTCTGTTTTGACTGAGTCCGAGTTCCAGGGAGGAGAGGGACTCGGTCCCCCTCTCCTCCCCGAGAGCTAATTTCCAACACATTCAAGTCACGATGGAGGTCTAGCATGCCTTGGACAAGTTCCTTGATGACGTTCTGATCCAGTAGTGACATCGCAGCTGATCCATCTGACGTCATCACTGGTGGGCAGCGAGAGCGCCCAAGAAAAGTGGACTTTGATAACAAATTGGTATTAGAGCGAAAGGCATAACCATGGTTGATGGAAGGGTGAGGGTGCGTTGACCCTTGTCTCCTCGGCGTTGTGACAATTGCGTAGTAGATTTGCTTTGATACCAAGTTAGTATCAGAGAAAAGGGCATAATAGTGGCTGACGAGAGGACGAGGGTGTGTTGTCCCTCAACTCCTCGGTGTCGTGACAACTGTGCGGTAGATTGGTCAACGAGAGTGCTCGAGGAAAATTGACTCTGATACCAAGTTGTCACGTGCATCAGAATATCTAGAACGCATGGCTGAATTGGCCACAAGCCTCATCGATAGGGTGACTTTTGCGCCAACAAGGTAGGGTTCCAATCTAATCTAATATAAGTTAATTTTTTTTGACTAATTCTTTTCTTGATTTTCTAATTACAAACTAGGAACCTCTTTATATAGGACATGAGTCCCTTATTTCTAGTATAAACCGACTAAACTACAGCTAGACTCTTCACGAGCTAGCTGGGCTAG
Source organism: Zizania palustris (assembly GCA_019279435.1). NCBI lineage: Eukaryota > Viridiplantae > Streptophyta > Magnoliopsida > Poales > Poaceae > Zizania > Zizania palustris. Next base: position 70,453,471 of record JAAALK010000290.1, on the reverse strand, counting down.
GTCCAAAACCCTAGCCCATGACATCATGATTTTTTGTTGCCAGTCAAACCCAACTCAAAAATCCTAAATCTTGACTTGTGAATAAATTAAGAATATTTAGTTAAGTAATTTGAATTTTATTTTAGACTAAAAATAAAATTCAAACTATTTTATCTATTATATAGACTTTAGATTTAGTATATATAGATGTGGAAGCCTGAGTTGTATCAAAGCGCTTACTATATGTCACTTCGGTGCAAATGCCTCGAACCAACTAATTATACTTTGATTTGACCCTCAAACTAACCGTCCCCTACAACATAAGCTTCAATGTGCTACCGGCCTTCAATGCAGAAAACATTCGGACAAACCTCCACGTTTTACTCCCTATATACTTTTAAGCTTCGAATCGGATAAATAAGGGTATGTTTGGATCCAAGGACTAAAACAAAGTGACTAAAATAGAATCTAAAATTTTAGTCATCCATATTTAGATCCAAGGACAAAAAAAAGCTAAAACATTTATGATGGGTGGAAAGGGGGCATTTTAGCTCCTCTTAGCTTCTCCTTGGAGGTTAATGGACTAAAAAATTTTAGCCCTTTTTTAAGCTTACTGTTTGGATTTTTAGCCTCTAAAGTGACTAAATTTTAGTCTCTTTTGCTATAGCTCCTTGAATCCAAACATTACCTAAACAGGTTTAGCTTCGATTCTCGATTGGCACAATTGAACAAGATAGGACAAATTCGGAACAACATTCTAGACGTGTGGATTTAACTAGAAGACCGGGACCCCTTATCATGATCACAAATATAAAACTGCTTAATTGCAAAAATTGTGTACCAACTGCGTATGCTAGACCTGTGAATTGCAGGCAATCCAAGGGTCCCGTGCTTCAATATTGAGATCAATTGTCGTGTCCAGATAGTCCCAATATTGACAAAAAAATTCCTCAATGCTGCATGAAAGAATATGCAAATCTGTAAGAAGTTAAACTCAGAAACATTAATGGACAGGCATACATATGTTTGGTGATTCTGCTTGCATGGTAAAAAATAGGTTATTGAGATATATGTATTGCGTCTGGACTTGAGAGATGATTCAAATTAGTCGCACTAACAAAACGATTTTTGGACTTTAATTTGGACGGTCTGTGTGGTCCACATATATATACATATATATATACAAAAAATGCTATCTTATACTACGGGTGTATAAAAACTATTCTACCAAAAAATCTATCAATCTATTCGAACAGATTTGGGAAGCCGCGTAGCCAGATAGCCCTTCTAGCGATCCGGATAGCCCTTTTCTCAGGGTTGATTCCCCTCAATCAGTATTGGATTTCGCGGGTCTTCCAGTTGAAGCCGGCCCAGCCAATGAGGCAGGTCTTCCAGGAGTAGGCGGACCAGTAGCGGAGAGTCCCCTGGATAAATTTTCCATTCACCCAATAATGGATCTTCGTATGGGCAACTATTATTTCTCATTCACAAATCCATCCTTGTCTCTGTTGCTCACTCTCGGTTTGGTCCTACTTATTTTTGTTGTTACGAAAAAGGGAGGGGGAAAGTCAGTGCCAAATGCATGGCAATCCTTGGTAGAGCTTATTTATGATTTCGTGCTGAACTCGGTAAACGAACAAATAGGTTTCGGAAATGTTAAACAAAAGTTTTTCCCTCGCATCTCAGTCACTTTTACTTTTTCGTTATTTCGCAATCCCCAGGGTATGATACCCTTTAGCTTCACAGTGACAAGTTATTCTATACCGATCAACCCAACCATACCCACCTCATCCAGCGTGCCCTCACGCCCCATCCAATCCCGACTCCTCATTTCACGTTGGTGTAGAATAGCATTCTACACACGTGGTGTAGGATATGTATATATATATATATGCATCTATGTATTTGTACATATCTATCTATGTATGTGTACATATGTGTATATGTGTATATATATGACCTTATATTCGATACTTGTATGGCTGTGAGTAACAACAAAAGAATAGATGAAAAGAATATTCGGTATATTCTATGCATGTATTAAAGTAGTGCATATGATTGTTAGATTAATTGACCCCCATAAGTAAATTAGAGCAATTAATAAAAATGTATGCACAATGCTCTAAAAATCGGTGTTACCGTATTTCCGAGAGATTCCTAAAAATTTACTCCACTATTATTATATTCTTTTTATGTTCTAATAAAATTTAATCTTTAAATATTTTTACTCTTCGTCTTCTGATACTATATTCCTTATATTTTACTCTTATATCATCGATAGGTGGACTATATTTATCAAATCACTTATATTTTACTCTTATATCATCGACAGGTAAATTCTATTTATCAAATCTCACATTCTTCCTTTTATTTCTAACTCTTGTATCACTAATGAGTGAACTCTACTTGTCAAATCTCATCTCATTTTTATTTCTATCTCTTGTATCACTGACAAGTAGAACCAAAATGGATCGGAAATCAGATCAAAAGTCACTCCCAAGAAGTAGAAAGCATGGAGCACCTCGAAAAAACCCAAATTTACCAAGTGTGAAAATATTGTCGAGTTCATTATTCCGGTCACTTGATAAAGATGATTAAGCTGAATGTTTTTTTTAAATATTCGGCAAGCTATAAACACTCGATGAACAAATTATTTGTCGAGTGCCCCCATAAAAATATACTTGGCAAAGATGGGTATTAACGGACTTCAGGATGACATGTTTGGGTAAGAATTTTTCCCATGTTTGTCGAGTGTTTTTTTAAAAAAAACACTCAATAAACCCAAAAGAGACATTATTTTGTATGAAATAATTTTTCGGTCTATGTGGTATTTGTAACTTTTTTAGCTTGAAAATTTTTATACACACTCAAAATACAATATATATTATTCCATGTAATTGTTTTTCATTTTTATAGGTTCGTTTTCTATTTTTCATTTATTGATTGTGTTTCTATGATATAAATTGAAATATGTGAATTTTGAATTGCATGTGCTTAAAATAATGAACAAAAAATTATAGAAAAATCATATTTATTTTTTAGTCCATTTTGAGTTCTTATCCACTAAATTGAAAGAAATTTTAAAAAAATGTAGATTGCGGCACTCGATCAACAGTGTGGAGCTTAATAGTATTCTAATTCTAAAAATCAAATGATGTCCGGAAAACATGAGAATTATCATGATGTTATAATATGATAATTGGATACTATTATAAAAAATTCGAGAAAATTGTCACGTAGGGTGTTAATAAACCAAAAATTCTCCAATAGAAATTAGGGTTTAGAGAATAAATGTGTTAGGTTTGAAACCAAATCGATGGTTTAATCTTTCTTTGAATTTGGAACATTTTTTTGAAATAGGTCAAATTTGAACTGCAAGTGGATGAAACAATGAACAACATTTGTAAAAAAATCATATTCATATTTTTGAGTCTATTTGTAGGCCTTTACTATTAGGATTGACCTACACTATGAGAGGCGAAAGCCCAATTAGAGGCTATATTTGCTTATTTGATTTAGTTACTTTCTGTTTTTAAGATTGAGATTAGATCTCGGATTAGATTGCTATTAGGAGATATAAATAACCTAGATGGGTCATGAAATAAAGCAAGCTGAGCAACAAATTTGTTTATGGGCTTCCCCAAAACCTCTCCTCTCGCCTACCCTCTCACTGTGATGCCAGCGTCCTAGCAACCGACCGTTGGCACCTCATCCCTACAACCTCTGCAACCACTATATAGGAAGATAGACTCTATCAATCTGGTATCAGAGATGCCAAGATCTGAGGACGACGATCAGCAACAAATGACGATGGCTGCCCCATCTGCTTCGACGACTGATCCCTTGATCAAGGCCGTGGCAGAACTGACACAATCAATCGTCAGCATCTCGATGCACTTGGCAACCATCGAGGCATGGCTGGGCATCACTCTGGTTGCCTCCACATCACCAGGTTTTCTTTATGGCCTACCGAGGTATGACATGGCAACGTCGTGCATGCCTGGCGTCATCCCCATCACTGCCTCCCCCTCTGTTCCCATACACCTAATACAGTTTCCCTACTCACCATCACCGCTCCTATCCATGGGCCTACCCTCGACTAGTGTCTCCTTGGGGTTAGCATGATTGCCCCGTGCTTGGCATCGATGTACCCTGTCATGACATCTGCATCAACGGTGCAGGCGATGCCCCCTTCTTCAACAGCATGGTTGGGCCCCTCATGCACGATGTAGGCGCGAACCCCCTATTCCAGGCATCATTACTGACCACATCAGACACACTCCCCTTCATCAAAGCCCCTATCGCCCCCACACGATGGTGGACCAACTATAGGCACCCCTCACTTCTACAAGCTCGACTTCACCTACAACAACTTCGAGGATCCCCTTAACTAGCTCAATCGATGCGAGCAGTTCTTTCGGGGACATCACACCCTTGCCTCGGATCACATCTGGCTCACCTTGTACTATTCGGTGGGGGCAGCCCAAACCTAGTAATACGTGCTGGAGTAGGATGAAGGCATGCCCAGCTAGGAGCGCTTCAAGGAGCTCTACCACCGACAATTCGGGCCAGTTGTCCGCATCAATAGGATAGCCGATCTCACTCGCCTTCCATTCCTGTCATGCGCTAGAGCAAGACGAAGGCATGCCCAGATGGGAGAGCTTCAAGGAGCTCTACCACCGATGATTCGGGTCGGCTATCTGCATCAACAGGCTAGCTGAGCTTGCCTGCCTTCCATTCTTGTCTATTGTGCAAGAGTACTCCGAGCGCTTCAGCGTGCTCCTCTACCACGCACACAACCTCTCCTCAATACAGAAGACAGATCTATTCATTGGCATGCTTCTCGACCACATCTGCATCGACGTCGAACTACGAGAGCCACAAGACCGCTAGATTGATAGTCTATCTTCCTAACGTGGTGACTACGAAGGTTGTAGGGATGAGGTGCCAACAGCTAGTTGCTAGGCCATTGACGGCTCATGGGAGTTGTGACATCACGGCGAGAGGAAAGGCGAGAGGAGAGGTTTTGGGGAAGACCGACAACAAATCTATTGATCATCTTGCTTTATTTCATGACCCATCTAGAGTATTTATATATCCTAATAGAAATCTAATCTGAATCTAATCTAAGATCTTATCTCAATCTTAAAAACAAAAAGTAACTAATTCATTTGAGCAAATCTAGCCTCTAATTGGGCCTCTAATTAGGTTTGTGCCTCTCATAGTGTAGGCCGGTCCTAACATCTCTCTCGACCTCTTTAAACAACTCGTCCTCAAGCTAAACGTCGGGTTAGGCATCCTTGAATGCTTGGAGCTATTCTCAGGTGGCGTCAGTGGTAGACATACCATGACATTGCACAAGCACGTGCTACATGCCTCAACGGAGTTGATCAGGCAGCACACGCTCAAGGGTTGGCACGAGACAACCATCAAGCATTAGTGGTAGAGGTGGTGGTGCTACTGGAGGGTCACCATGGTAGGGCTTGAACAGTCCTACATGGAAGACATCATGGAGGCAGGCACCCTCCGGTAGTAGGAGCCGATAGGTCACCTAGTCGAGGCCCTCTGAGACCTAGAACGACCTTGCATAGTGGGGGCCAAGCTTCTCTTTGGCTCGTAGCTCTAGGGATTGGGAGGAGGATACGCAACCATACCTAGTCACCCACCACAAATTCCAGGTCGCAATGGTGCGCGTCGTAGTAGCGCTTGTAGAGCTACTGGGTCTGATGTAGATGTTCCCAAACCTCGGCGAGGAATTCATAGCACTCGCAAAGGAGGGTGTCCACCATGTCCATGCATGCAGTCCCCTCCTTGTATGGCAGTAGCGGTGGGGGCAGCTAATCATAGACCACATGGAATGGAGTGGTATACATTCATGTTAAAAAAGATCACGCCACACACATTACTCATGAAGATCAGGTCCCTATCACTGATGATGGAGGAGGGGAACCCGTGCAAGAGGATGACACCATCAAAGAAGGCCTAAGCAACGGATGTGACGGAGTAAGGGTGGCTGAGGGTGATGAAGTGTGCATACTTGGAGAAGTAGTTGACGATGATGAGGATGACAAACTTCCCATGTAGTTTGGGAAGGCCCTCGATGAAGTCCATCAAGATGTCGACCCACACTTGTGATGGCACATCTAGAGGCTACAGGAGGTCGGTCGGCTGCAGGGTCTCTATCTTGTTACGCTAGCATGTGTTGCATGTGCGTACCAAGTCCTGCACCATGGTGCGATCATCAAGGATGAAGAAGTCATCACGAAGCCAATGAAGGGTCTTCTGGATGCCCTTATGGCCCGTTTTATGGGCTAAGGAGAGCACATGGTGGCATAGATCCTACTATGCTAGGACAAAGATGTGTGAGCCATGTAGGAGGAGACCCTCAGATGTGCACTAGGGCTCCCCAAGCTCACCAGCCTAAAGCTACCGAAAGAGATCACATGCCACCTCATTTGTGGTTGTAGCCGCCGAATCTTGTCTATGAGATGGAATGATGGCCCCAAGAGCGTATGAAGCTCGACTATGTTGGTGTTGCAGTGAGAAAGGGCATCTGCCACCATGTTCAGGTGACCAGGGCAACATTCCATTGTGAAGTCGAAGCCAAACAACTTGTTGATCCATTGATGTTGTAGTACCATCGATAGGCGTTGGTCGAGGAGGAATTTCAGGCTATAGTGGTCGGTGCGGATAAGGAAGCATTGGCCAAAGGTACGGTCGCTAGTGGCGAACAACTTGCATGAGACCGATCAACTCACGCTCGTAGGATGCCAACCTGAGATGGCGGGCCGTGAATGACCTACTGAAGAAGGCAATCGGCCCAATGTCTTAATTATGGACGGCACAAAAACCAGTGCCTGAGGCGTTGTAGTCAACGATGAAGGGCTTGTCAAAGATGGGCATCTAGAGGACCAACCTGGTGGAGAGGGCACGCTATGACTCTTGGAATGTCGTTGCTACCTCGTTGGACCACGTAAACGAGTCCTTGCGCAAGAGCCATGTGAGGGCGTCACAATGGTGTCGAAGTCGCAGATGAATTTCTGATAGTAGCCAACGAGGCTCGGGAAGCCACACAAGCCCCGAGCGGAGCAGGGCATCGGCCAAGAGGTGATGGCATCCACCTTGTCGCTATCCATAGCGACGCCATCGACAGAGATGACATGGCAAAGGTAGGTGACTGAGAGTGCCCCAAAGGAGCATTTCAATCTCTTGAGGTGGAGCTTGTGTGCTCGAAGTGCGTCGAGGATGAGTAGAGCATGTTGTAGATGTTTGGTCCACAACAAGCTATAAATTAGGATATCGTCGAAAAACACCATGATGAACTTAAGTAGGAAGGGCCAGAACACATCGTTCATTAGGACCTGAAAGGTTGCCGGGGCATTGGACATGTCGAATGACATGACAAGGAAGTCAAAGTGGTATAGCTCCTTGAAGCGCTCCTAGTAGGGCATGCCTTCGTCCGGCTCCAACGCGTAGTACCAGGTCTAGGCAGGCTGCCCCCACTAGATGGTACTAGGTGAGCTAGACGTAGTCCAAGGCAAGGGTGTGTTGTCCCCGAAAGAACTAATCATACCGATTGAGCCATTTAAGGGGATCCTCAAAGTTGTCTTTGGTGGAGAAGTCAAGCTTGTAGAAGCGAGGGGCACCTATGGTCGGTCCAGCGTCGTGTTTAGAGGTGGTAGGGGCTCTGATGAAGGGGAACGTGCTCACTGAATTGTGCTTGGAACAGGGGGTTCACGCCTGTGTCGTGCATGAGTGGCCCAACCGTGCTATTGAAGAAGGGGGCGCTGCCTACGTCGTTGATGTAGATATCACGTCGAGGTACGATTTACCAATAAATGAAAAAGAAATTTTGAAAAATCTATGTGCGCGTCATTGATGCAGATGTAGCTTAATGATTTTTTTAATTTTTAAAAATGTAATGAAGTCTAAAAAAACATGAGACCTCTCGTGGTTCTATAATGTGATACATAAATGATGTGATAAAAAATTAAAAATGTTTGAAGAATGTAATCACATACGATGTTCAAAAACCAAAGATTCCACTAGTATGAATTTGGAATTAAACAAGGAATGTGTTGTGTTTGAAAGTAAATCAATGGTTAAATCTTCTCTTGAAGTTTAAACTTTTTCTACAATAAAAATATGACATATCTCATCCCATGTTTTTTTGTATTTTTCTAGGTCAATGGGCTATTTTTAATTCATTAATTGTATTTCTTGGATTTAAATGGAAATATGTCAAATTTGAACTGCAAGTGCATAAAATAACAAACTAAATTCTTCAAAAAAAATCATATTCATGTTTTTAGGTCCATTTTTAGTCATTACCATCTAAATATGAATATGTTTCCCAAAATTTGTTAAGGAAAAAGAACAAATTTTGCAAAAAACTTGTCGACTGCCAAATTTATAGCACTTAGCAAACAATCTGTATTTGTCAAGTGCAAACACTCGACAAACGAAAATTTCACTTCCCGCACAATTTTTCTGCATTCAATGACTTTTTTACATTGGGCACCAAAAATATGCATCCCTTTAAATTTGCATCCCTTTAAATTTGCATCCCTTTAAATTTTTGCCTTCCCCTCCTTGCACCTGCCACCACACCTTTTGCCCTTCGCCATGTCGCATCATGCCACGCTACAACTGGTTTCTCTTTTTTTATTTTTGATTATCTTATTTGTCGAGTGCCAAACTTTTAACACTCGCCAAACTCTCCATCATGCTATTATTTAGTCATTTTTCGCTAAGTGTCAAATTTGGCACTCAGCGAAGTGTTCGCTGAGTTCTCGATGAAAAACACTAGAAAAACTTATGTTCATCGACAATGAGTTCACTAAGTATTCTTCGCCGAGTGTGGCACTGAACATACCCTTCTTCAATTGCAATTTGGGTTTTGCCAAGTGCTAGAGACACTCGACAGATTTCAATTTTCCCATAGTGGAGGAAGATTTTAGGAATCTTTACAAAGTAGGAACTAAATAGGAGAGTTGTTGGAGAGATATTTTAGATGAAATCAGGATAAAAGTAGTATCCATCAAGTAACCTCGGCTAGGGACGTTCCATAGGCCCCATCATCATTTCCCCGTGGGTTGCATTTACCCATCACAACAAACTGGCTACAACACAGGTGGATAGGCCTAGTCCTCGTACAGGCCTAGTATAGCACTCCTACTAACCCTAGCTACCTTCTGCCCATCTCCTCCACTCCCATGACTTGTCCCGTAGCCACAACCCCATCTCCCGACTTTCCTCCCGTCGCATAGGCTTAGAGCTAGCTATCTAAGGGTGGCACAACCATAGCTTGTAGCCCCATCTTCGCCCACCCCTCCCATCGCATAGGCGCACAACTAGGGCAATGACAACCCAAGGCAATGATGACACTAGATGGCAAGGTCTCTAGCGGTGGTGGCGACAGCACTAGGCAGTATAGTCTCCAACGGCGGTGGCAAGAGATCTAGGTGGTGATGACCCTAGGAGGCAACAACAAGCTAGTGACCCCAAGCGGCGGCAGGGGCTCCATGCGGTAGCGACCTCAAGAGGCAAGTGTATCAAGGGGAGGTGGTGGTCCTAGGTGCAGGTTTGTGGTATCTTAAGGAATGGGAACTCGAGTACGAGGACCTATAGGGTTCCCTACTTGTGTCATGTGCTATGCGTCAGGGCCAACAGGCCCAAGGGGGAACATTATCGCTATGGGCTAGGGCCACCAAGCCCAAGGATTAACAATACCATACGATATTGTTCACGTGAATAGTACTCGCATGACAGGCCATGAGTTAGTTAAGGTTAGAGTTTTGTTAGTTTACTTATACAATTGAAGTTAGAAATAAAGAGGATCCCTACTCTATATAAAGGGGTGCATAGTGTGTAATTAGGCAAGCAAGAAAGAAATATCAATCTATAGTCTTTACTCTAGTTCTTTGAAGTATCCCCAATTCTCTAAAGTCTCCCATGTTCTCTAACATAGCTCGACAAGGGGATCAACCTTACGTCAACCTATCCTACCATTACGATCTATGCAGATGAGATCCTCCAACCCTAGGGACCAATGCCCTTGACAACTTGGTATCAGATTCCAGAAGAACCTTGGCTTCTTTCACCACGCCATCTTCATCAGCATCACTGATGATTTTGGAGTTGTCTGCCATGTTGACTTCTTCTCAAACTGATCTCACGGCCCTCAGGCAAAGCCTGGCCAAGTCCATTCAAGCTCCCCATCGTCATCGTCATGCCTCGTCACTGCCATCGTACCCCATCGCTGCGCCTCATCGCTATGCTGCATCACTGCCACATCATCCTGCCCTATCGCCTCTTGCCGCACTGCACCACACCTGTAATTGGTTTCTCTTTTTTCGATTTTCTTGTTTGTCGAGTGCCAAACTTTCAACAGTCGACAAACTCACCATCATGCCACGGTTTAGTCGCTTTTTCTCGAGTGTGAAATATGTCACTTAGCGAACCTAAGTGCCAGAGTGGGTTCGCTGAGTGTTCTTTACCAAGTGTGGCACTCGGCAAACCATTCACTGAGTGCCATAGGCACTCAACAAATTCAGGTTTTCCTATAGTGGAGGAAGATTTTATGAATCTCTAAAAATTAGCAAATAAATAGAAGAGTTGTTAAAGAGATATGTTAGACTACAATCCCCAATAATAGGGATAGAAAGTTATATTGGACATCTCATAGAAACACTCTTATACAACGCCTAGGCATAGAAGATATGATGTGGTTTGCACATGGACGACAAGCACAACACCTGCGGCGCGTAGGTGGGTTCCACTGCTAGGAGGTGCATCCAACTAGATCTGGCGCCAAGTTGCACCCCATGCCAACTTTCACCAACACTGAGCTTCATCACCATTACTTGCCAAGCTTTTTCACTACTTCTTACTTGCCCATCGAGATTCTAAATACTATTCAACCCAATTCTATGTCCAAGGAGTTCAAGCAATAAGACCAAATGTCAATCAACACTTCACACTCACTGTTCCAGCAATCCCTCCGACCAAACAATCATGGATCACATTCACACATAGGGATGGTGTTGGGGACTTGAAACTCAATACCCAATGAGGAAAAACTCTATTAGGTGCTAAAAATAAGAGAAATTTAGTACCATGGGATGAAATCATGATAAAAGTAGTCTTCGTCGGGTTACCTCAGCCAAGGACATTCATAGGCCCCATCCTCATTTCCCCGCCATAGCAAACAAGCTACATCACAAGCACACATGCCTAGTTCTCGCACAGGCCTAGCCTGGCACTCCTGCTAACCGTAGCTACCTTCTACCCATCTCATGCACTATCGTGACCTATCCCGCGGCCACAACCCCATCTCCCACACTCCCCTCCCATCGCATAGGCTCATAGTTAGTTAGCTAAGGGTGGCACAACCGTAGCTCATAGCCCCATCTTCACACTCCCCTCCCATCGCACAAGAGCACAACTAGGGAAATTGCAGCCCAAGGCAACGACGACACTAGGCGGCAAGGTCTCTAGCGGTTGTGGCAACAACGTAAGGCGACAGGGTCTCTAGCAATAGCGGCGGGCTCTAGAGGCAGTGATGACCCTAAGAGGTAGTACCAAGCCAACGACCCCAAGCGACGACAGAGGCTCCATGCAACGACGACCTCAATAAATATGGGGCCAAGTGGAGGTGGTGGTCCTAGCGTAGGTTCATGGTAGTTTAAGGCATGGGAACACGGGTACGAGGACCTGTAGGGTTCTCCACCTGTGTGTCATGTGCTATGGGGCAGTGCCAACAGGCCTGTCATTGCGTGGGAACAACAAGAGCCTACAGGGGGTGCCCGTAGTATGATTTGTGTATGTAGAAGGGGGAGTCGTGACTATGGACCAATGGTTACCTCTATTTGCGAGGCAGAACGAGAGTAAGAGGGTGGACACGAGAGGATTTTTAGATAGGTTCAAGCCTCCTCCTGAAGGATAACAACCCTACTCCTATGTGTGTATGATTTGTGTAGGTAGAAAATAACTGCAATGATTAAAGTAGTCTTGATGAGGGTAACCATCGGCTTGATGATCCAAGGCCGACCGTTGGAGTCCCAGCACTCGAGCGAATCTTTTCCCGAGTGCTGAATCAGATGATTGGGTGGTTCTTCATGGGTCAGTCTTCATACTAGTTGGCGACCCAGCAGTCGGAACGAAACCACTTGGTAGGGTACCCGGGGTTATATCCCCGACAGCAGCCCCCGAGCACTTTTTGGCGTGCGACTCACTTGGAGCAGGTGGGAAGAGCTCCAAGCAGTCTTGTTGTTAATACATTTACATTTTGATTGGTGCACCTCCCAGGTGGACCTACCGAATGCAACCCCTGAGGCTGAAGTTTCTTCGAAGAATAAGCTTTAGTCTCAAAATATTTCTCTAGGGACTTTAATTCGGTGCCGGTGAATAATGAAACCATCTAGACCCTTCACTAGTAGGGGTAGCCGTATGGGGAGATGGTAGTTGTTGTCAGTTCATTGCTTTTCGCTTTGTCTTCTGGAGTGCAGCTCAAAATCTTCTGGCAGTTCTAGGAACCGCGTCGGTGCGATTGATGGCAAAAGTGATCTTTAGGTTGCTTGCTTGGTAACCATAATACTTCAAGACTCGGAACCGTCGTGGGGGAGGATCGAAGGTTATAAATAACTTCTCCAACGTATCTTGATTTAGTACCCAATCTTCGCGCTCTCTTCTTCAATCAATCCCTAGTGCCTCGTAAAGGTTCTCGGCACTACAAATGTGCGGTCTGCTCTCACAAAGCCTAGTGGTTATTTTAACTTGAAACCTTTGGCGAGTATCTTCAAGACTCTAATGGCGGTAGGCGCTTCCCAGAAGCCAGTTAATGGCGCGGAGGAGTTCCGCATGTTCACCATGGGGGAGGATACGGTGAAGGCGTTGGAGAGTCGTGGGGAGATCCCACGGAAGGTCATCTATTCGTGTCGAGTGGCCGGCGGTGAGGCATTCCCTTCCCCCGATACCCACGAGATTTTGGTATTTGACTCTTTCTTTTCTCGTGGCTTCGCATTGCCCATGCATCCTTTTCTTCGCAGAGTTCTTCATCATTATAACATTTCTCTTTGCAATATGAATCCCAACTTCATTCTTCATCTTGCCATCTTTGTCGAAATGTGCGAGGTATTCTTGGGGATTGACCCCCACTTTAATCTTTTCTATCATTTCTTCTGCTTGCGATCTCTTAGGCGCAAGGTGATTGGAGGGTGCGGGCTCCAGCTTCGCGATGGGAAAGCGACAAAGTATATCTTTGTGCCACTTCCTTCTTCAAACAAGGGGTGGCACTTAGGTTGGTTTTATATGGCCAACCATGAGCCATCTCTATCTCCTGAGATTGATCGAGTGCTAAAGACAACACTCACTTGGACCGATCGGTGCCCGACTGAGAAACAAGGGTAGGTCGACGAGTTGGTGACTCTGGTCCGGTGTCTTCAGGAGGTCAACGTCACGAGCTTCCATGTGGTGGTAAACATCTTGCTTCATCGAGTCGTGCCGCTGAAGCAGTGGCTCCATCTTGCGTACGAGTACTCAGGTCCTGACGATCCGACCAGTGAGTCGGCTGAAGACTTGACCGAGGTGGAGGCGAGGTCACGGAGCATCCTCAGCAGCAAGGTCGAAGTTCGGAGTGCCATTGGCTGTTGTCCCTTCCAGCTCAGGTTTCCCCAGCTGGAGGTAACATTATTTTCCTTTTTCCATTGGTGTTTGATGTTTGTAGATGGTCTTCGAGTTTTTGACCCCGGGCCGTGTAGGGTCAGGCCGCCTTCATCTCTTTGCCTCCAGTTCCAGAGCACCCACGCCTAGTCGAGTAAGACACCAGGCCAAATGACGACGCATCCGGCAAGAAGAGGAAGGGCAAGGAGACTTGTTATCCTCCGGCGAAGAAGTCAAAGAAGTCGGTAGATGCCTCGCCTGGTCGTCAATCGACCTGGAGCTCGTCCAAGAAGGCAGCGAGCAAGGGGTCGGTGCAGGGACCTCCAAAGATCCCTTCGTCTTTGTCGGAGAGGCGGGTGCCGACACGGAGACTTCCGAGAGGACGCTTGGGGCAGCCGGGGTTGCGGTGTCGTATTCTTCCGTTGACCGATTTTTCTCCTGGTGTGGGACCTAGCTCGCGGACAAAGAATATAGTGTTCTAGTGAACGACATGGTGAGGACGTCGGGAGGTAGTTGATCTGCTTAAGTGTTTCCTCATAATCAACTTCAGATCTTTTCTTCAGCAACACTGAAGGATCATCGCTGCCTGAGCCGAGTTCAATCGAGGCGACCGATGCCGCCGCACCGATCACCGACTTGGTGATCTATGTGGCGCCGCCGAGGCCGCTTGAGGGCAGGAAGTCTCTAGCTCCCTTGAGCGTGGAGGATGGCGGTGCTATGCCGCTAGAGGGAGGAATGCCCCCACTAAAGAACAAGTCGTCGTTTAGGCCGCCTTCGCCGAGGAGGTTTGAGGATCTGCCACCGGCCGCGGGGACGACCGCGGAGGAGCTTGGCGGAACGAGGGAGGAGTCGCTCGCTCCTACTGCCACAGACGGGAGTGCGACACCAGCGTCTGCTCGTCCTTCGACCCGATAGCAGTCGAGGAGCATGGTCGAGCATCTAGAGGCGCTCCGGCATCATGGCCAGAGGATGATGGTGAGTTTTCCTGCGAAATACTCGCATACCTTGTTGTGTGCACTGATCCGAGTATACGCGTAGGATTTGGCAAGTCAGCTGGGTGAGCAACTGGACTCCAAGGACGGTGAGCTAAGGCGATTGGAGAGGGAGAACCGCGTTCTCCATGAGCATCTTGATCTTCAGTCCTTTGTTAAATTTCAACAGTCTTAGTGTCTTGCTGGTGAGATTTGATCATTGATTGTCTTTATCTTTTGTAGAGTTCTCGGTGTCGGAGGAGCGTCTTGAGACGGTTGCCAATCAAGAGCACCGATCGGCGAACAAGGCGGTAGCCGAGAGGGACGCTGCCTTGGCTGAGATGGAGAGAGTGAAGAAGCAACTCGCCGAGTCAGAAGCTTCAGCTCAAAAGTGGCTCGATGAGTACAAAAGTATGGACTCCTTCTGAGAGCTTCTTTATTTATAACGAACTTTTGTCAATGTGTGCCCTGAAAACTTGGAGCAGCATTTGGCCAGCACCTAGAAGTGTCTGGATGTTTACCAGAAGTGTGCCGAGACGCTGATCCGAATGGTCAATGATGAGCCCCCGAGCTCGCAGTGGTCGGCGGAGGAGTCCTTGGCTTGACTGGAGGGTGTTGATGATCAACTGAGGCATACAACTCGAGACTTCACGAGAATGGCGGCTGTGCATGCGCTCGATATCGTCCAAGCGTTGTATCCGACTGCTCAACTAGATTTCATCCGAGCAGGGTGGCCAACGCACTTCAACGAGGCCGATGCCAAACGTATCCACATCGAGGTCGGGGAGACTGTCGAAGTCTTGATCTCGGATATCAAATTTTATACTCCTGCACCTCTTGTACCTACCGAGTGAATAAAAATACGTTGTGACATATTTGTAAGACATTAACATATTAAATGCAACATCGTTTCATCACTTTATATTTTTGCCTGGGGTACGAATGGTCAAGATCTTTTTACTATACGACATAGCGTAGGCTTGCTAGCGGAGGCAAACATAATCCACATGCACGCTTCTCAGAGCCATCAACGTTCCATACACTTCGTAAGATGACACGAAGGACCAGTCGGGAATCGATCAATTCGACTCAGCCAGAGCGGATTGTGGATACAAAGTGAATTATTGTGATTTCCCAAAAAGAGTCTGCCAATCAAAGGACACTTATTAAGCGTTCGGGGAAAGGGTCTTCCATAGCTCAACTAGAGTGGATCGAGGATATAGAGTGGAAAGACCGCAATTGTCCCCAAAAATGACGCTTAAGAGCCAGGAGCTTGTTAAGCATTCGGAAATAGAGGGCCTTCCACGACTCAGCCAGAGAGGATCATGGATACAGAGTGAGAAGACCATGATTGATCCGAAAAACACTTAAAGCCAATAATATTTGAATTTGAATAGCATGTCAAATTCTCGTAAAGGTCAGAGACTTGTTTGAATGGCCGGTCGCGATAATGGGGACATTAAATCCCGCAAATCTCGTGATGTGGAGTCCGGTGGAGAAAATCCTAACAAGGCTTTAAATGGCGTTGAAACGTCAGGTGGCGCACCCTGCATGTCGTCTCTTTAGGCGACGCGACAAGCCATCTTGATCATGCCTGCATGGCAGGGGATTTTGACCGGCGTGATACGGAGAGTAACGAAGTGATTCTCGATGCTCCATCAATGGGATTCTGCATTTAACGGGAAGCCAACCATTCGCCTCCCCGCTCCTTGTCTTGGCCTATAAATAGGCCCTTTGGTGTCGATTTCTCCAACACTTTGGCATAAATCATCTCTTCTCCTTTAGCTTTCTTTCGTTAGAGAGAGTTACTCCTATGACTTGGTATGATGGCTTCTCGATGGGCTATCAAGAGCCCCCGGACTTCGGGTAAGTACTTCTCGTGTGTGCATTTTCATGCCAATTGTTGCTGAAGTTTTGATCGTTCTTTTGTATAATCTTCAGGAGGATGTCTTCACACATCAGCCGAAGTTGTGTTGCTTCGGTGTTCTAGTGATGGGATTGCGAGCCCATGCGGCGATCTTATGGCGGTTCTTTGGCCACTGACTGTCATCCCCGATGCATCCCTACGCTCTTGGGGTTGGGGCGGTGCATGGGATGACCCGGCAGAGAAGACCTTGCCGAGTAGATAAAAAGTTTGGCTTTGTTATCCTCTAGACACTCCTCCAGGAAGCCCTGCGTGGTCGTCGATGGGTAGCCAGCTCGGGTGCTCCCCCACGAGGTGGCTCCCTCGAGTGGTGGCGTCTAGACCCGTGTCGCGATGCCTCTGTGACACAGGGGGGTCGACGAAGAAGACCACCTTCCTTGGGAATGCCCTAGTGGAAGGTAGGTGTTTGGAGCAGCCGTTGATCTCGACAGTCATTGCTAAGATCAACCCGACCCTGGGGCTGATGGCGTCGTAGTTGTTGAAGGCACTAGCTGTGCTAGTCGACGGACCATGGTAGGTTGGCGTCTTCGATGGCTTCATCGGATATGCGCATCTTGCTCCGTGGGTCAGTGGCGTGTGTTGTACAGGCCACTTGGAGTTCTTCATACCACCCACCAGCTCCCGGGGCCTCCTGACCTTGTTGAGCAGATAAAAAGAATAGTGAAGAAAAAATCCTTGTACATCTCATAGAAATGCAATAAAAAATTTCTTCTTTTGTAAAGCCTTATTTTATCTGTCCTACTACACGCAATGCTAAGCCTCGGCTTCATCGATATAGCTTAGGTCTGTGTAACACAGGGAACTTGAGCCACGTGCACGTTGTTTAAATCCTTTAGCACCAAGGATAGATGAGTGCGAGCCACGACAGTCGGTTGCATACAATACGCTCGTAAGAGCCCCCGAGCAGGCAAACAAACTTCACAATGACTACGCCAAAGCGGATCATGAATACTATAGTCAGAGTGGTTGCTCGCAACCGCCCGAGTGCGGAGCAAGATTTAGATGAACTCCGAGAGTTCTGGAGATAAAACATCGATCTCTTCCTGAGTAACTCGGGTTCACTTAGCGCGTTGACTAGAGCCTCTCGCGCATCGGCGGAATCCGTCTATGTTACTCATGATCGGGAAACGACACTACTACTCTCGGGGAGCATGAGTCGTCGAGGCAATATGGAAAGAATCAACACTCACTAGGTCAGAGCGGATCATGATCGCATAGCTGAGGTGGAAGGGATTCTGGTGTTCCAGGAAACCAACAATAGTGGGGCCAGAGCGGGTCATGGCCACTCGGCTAGAGTGGTGGCGATCGAGCCTCTTCGCAATAGCCGAGTCAGAGCAGGTCATGACCACATAGCTAGAGTGAAGGTATTCAAGCGATCTCGTAATAGCTAGGCCAAAGCGGGTCATGGCCTCCCATGCGCTAATCTATCCTACTGTTACGATCTACATAGTCGAGGGCATCCAACCCTAAGAATCGACACCCTTGACACCATGTGTGGGGATGGGGATGAAGACATGTGTTTTTATTTGTAACAGGGATGGGGATGAGGTGGTAAAACTTGATGGGGGGACATACCCATTGCTATCTCTATTCACACATCATAAAGACACAAACAAAGAGTATTCCATAAAGCAAGTTGTTTTAGATTTGTATTCAGAGTTGGCTAAAACAAGTCATTTTGCATTTTAGACGTCTGTACCCTTGATAGTGTACTAATTCATTTTTAATTTGTCTCCTATTCTATCTTTACTCCAAACAATACAAGGAAATTAATATGGGCAAACAATACAAGGAAAATACACACTAAAATAATCATTCTCTAGTATATAAAATTATGTCCAAAACGACATGCTTTTTAAAACTGGAGGGAGTACATAGGACATACGCCCTAATGCCTAGCAGAACCCTGACTCCTCTAGGTGGTAGAGCACCACCAGACTAACGCATCTCCAATTTATATAATCTAAATGTGTTGTAAACTGAGATCCACAAATCTTACTGAAATTACTACAATTATATAGTTTGAGTTGTTCTTAAGATGGTCTCATATTCTAATTAAACATAATTTTTTATTCATGACTCATGACTCAAACATCTTATTCCAATTTTTTCTGTTGGAAAGATAGAATATATATGGTATTTTATTGCTTGTCTAGATTATAGGATACCCATAAGCTTATTAAAGCTTATGAATTCTTCCATAATGTATATGGCTACCTTTAGGAATTTATGGTCTTCTCTAAAGTCCACATTGTTGATGCCCTTAGTACTTTATTGAACACTGTGTATGCATATGTTATTAGTATACATAATCACAAAGTGTAGTTCAGACTTCTAATTAAGCTATCAACTTTTGATGGTAGACTTTCAGTATGCATATTAACAGAACGACATAAACATCTCGAATTTGTAGTTTGTTGATCTAGTACAAAATCAACTTAAATAGCCTCAGTGACGACGATTGATAGTGGATAACATTAATTTACGCATTATTAAACTAGTATGTCTCTGTCCCAAAATGTTCATTTCTAAGTTCAAAATTGCCCTAACAAAAAATATTTCAACCTCCTTCCTTAACTAACAAGATATTTCAACCTCCTTCCTTAACCAAAGGTTAAGGAGCACTTTATCATTTTACTATTATTATGTCAAAGTCTATGTAGGACAAGTTTATGTAGGGCGAAGTGAGCGCATCATATGGATGAAGCTCAAGTTTACTAATGGGGTGTTTAGATCAAGGGCTTTAACCCCTGTCACATCTAATGTTTAAATACTATTTTAGAGTATTAAATATAGACTATTTACAAAACACATTCATAAACGGAAGATTATTCACGGGACGAATCTAATGAACATAATTACACCATGATTTGACAATATGATGCTACAGTAAACATTTGCTAATTATGGATTAATTAGGCTTAAAAAATCCGTCTCGCGATTTAGTCTCCGATTCTACAATTATTTTTATAATTAGTTCACATTTAGTCTTTCAAATTAATATCGAAACATCCGATATGACACGGGCTAAAATTTAGCCCCGGATCCAAACACCCCCTAATACTATTTATACTTGTCTTTATTAAATAGGCAGATATAATAATGTTGGGTTTTATATGGGTTGATTCTAAGAATATTTTTAACGATATTGGATGGATATGTATACTCTATATGAAACTTTTAGATCTCATCTATAACTTTCCCATTGACAACTTTTTCATTTTAAGTTTTTAAAGCATGAAATATACAGTACAAGTTTTAGTAAAGTGAAATCAAAAGAATAGGCTAGTTTATTCTACGAGGAACCGTGTTGAGGTGAAATGGTGAGATGTTACCGAGGCAACATGCAGGACAGAGAATATGGGTTTGAATCCTAGCACTGCACTGCCCGTTTGATTTTTTAAATATTTTTTCTGGTAGTGTTTAAAAAATAAAATAATCACGCTATAAATTAGTTTTAAACCAGCGTCAATAATGGTTGATTATCAATAAAGTATATAACCAACAATAATTAGGATTTTTATGCTATTGTCGCGTAGACAAAGCCCAAGTTTTATGTGGACATGCATTTGATGAAATCTCCAAACTAACATGCTGAAAAGGCAAGAATCAACATAAAATTAGTACCGAAGTACTTCCTCTATCCAAAAATTTTCTGCCTATTACTTTTCATTAAGAGCAATGATACATTAAATAATGTTACCATCACATTAAATTTCTCATATATTAATCCTAATGCATTAAATAGTGCTACTATTGCATACTCTCTCCGGTGTACAAATAATAGTCGTTTTGGTTTTTATTGAGAGTGTATAAATATTAGTCATCCCGTCAATCAAAGCATTGCTGCCAAATGAGATGTGACCATCGGAGTTGAACTTGGGTAGCACCATTAAAATCTAGGCTCTATAACCAATTGAGATAACCTTTATAACTTTATTTAATATTACATTGGTATGTGTAATTTTGTCTAAACGACTAATATTTATACACCGGAGGGAGTACATGAAATCATATGGTCAGTGCTATAAACAAAACTCATTTAATACTAGAGTCTAAATAAAATATATATAGATAGAAGATTTATGAAAAAAAATAAAAAAACAATAGGTAATAGATTTTTAAATGGAGGAAGTATCAATGATTACCCTAAATACGACAGCAAATATTATCGGCTATTATATCTCCATCGCACAAGAAAAATGCCGAAAAATTACCAGTACGGTGCACAATAAGAGGAACCTAAAGATGGAGCAGCAGAAAGCAATAAATGCTGCACATGCCCGTACTCGATCACCGGACAGCTACAAGATTTTTTTTTTGAAATTAAAAACAAGACTAGGAAAACAAGACTAGGGGAGAGCAGTTAAGCCGCTTTTCCGTTGCTTTGACTAAATTTTAGTCACTAATTTTTTAGTTTTATTGTCTAAAAATTATTAAATGAGTTAAACAAAAATCAAATTATTTGTAATAAACGACTGCAAATATCTAAGATATTAATAAAGAGTATTTCCTGTCATTAGTATTCTTTAGTTTTTTTAATAATATTTTATTAGGAACTAAATAACTAAACTTTAAAGACAACATTAAACTTTAGCAAGGTGGAATCACCTAACCTAGCTAGCTCTAGAGTTCAGGAGAAATATGTTGAAATTAATTAAAGTTCTAGAGTTCGGGAGCAATTAACACGCAAGACTAGGAGATCGAGAAAATTAAAGTTAAAACTAATAGCCAGATCTCCGGATACAACGAGCTAGCTCTAGAATCGAAACATGCATGTAATAGCAGATCAAATTGAATTAGCGAGAAAAGAAAAAAAGCATTACTCGAGAGAAACGAAACGAAAGAAGTTAGTGTACTGGCCTGGAGTTGGAGGAGGTGAACTCGTAGAGGCGGCCGGCGGGGGAGAAGACGAGTAGCGCAACGTCGGCGTCGCACAGCACGGAGAGCTCGTAAGCCTTCTTGAACAGGCCGCTCCGGCGCTTGGAGAAGCGTACCTGGCGGCTCGTCCGGTCCTCTATCCGCCGCAGCTCCACCCGCCCCCGCTTCCTCTTCGCCTTGCTGCTCCTACCTCCTCCTCCTCCTCCCCCCTCCCCAGCCGCCGCCCGCCTGATCATCCTCGCCTCAGCCACATCCGCCGCCGCCGCCTCCCTCTCCATGCTAACTAAGTCACCAAGTCAACCCTAGGTAGCGAATCGAGGAGTAGAAAAGGCAAGCTCAGCCACCGGATACAAAGGGGAATTGAAACAAATCTCGTGGAGGGAATCGATCCATTCCTGGCTACCAAAGTTGTGGAGGAGGGAGTGGGGAGGGGCTCCACCTCGTACGAGCGGCTGCTCGGTCATTTCATGGGCCGGGACGGGCGCCGCGGCGGTGGGCTGGGTGGCTGCTGCGGCCGCGTCACGGTCCCGTCGCCGGCGTGCACATCTTCTTCGCTCCTATATTCTGCTGAATTGAAGCGCACGTCCTCGCAGTTAATGGCGTACGTCCGGGTAAGGATTAATTATATTTTTGCTCTAAATTTGTATCATCTGTACATATAAATACAAAATAAATTTATTAATTTATTTATGTACCATAAAAGTGTAATTTCTCTTCGGTAATGACGTTTGAGTGGGGAAAATTAAAAGTCTTTTTTAAATAAAGAAAATGATTTACATTTCACTCGGTATTTATTTTTCAAGATGAGTTTTTCGTTGGAAAATTACTCAGGTATTATTATAATTTTCAAGAATTGTCTACATGACATAGGTGATTCTCATTTATCATTAACACATTAATAACATATTAGTAAACTGTGAAAATTATAATAATATAAAAAAATTAATCCCTTCTTAAAAAATAGAGTAGCAGTAGTTTGGGATGTCATTAATGTTGAGAATTTTTACGGTGTTCTTCGCTGTCAGTAGAATTGACTTATATATTTTTTTTCTAAAATATCGTATTTATTTATATTACCGATCAAATAAGCCTAATAAAATATTCAAAGTATAATTGTCATATAAAAGGAAAGCAGATTATCTCATAAAAAATAAACATACAAACATATGAATTATATATATATACTCCATCCGGTACACAAAAACAAATTATTTTGGACATGATATCACATACCAATGAGCAATTAATTAGTGTGTATTTTTCATGTTTGCCCCTATTAAATATAGTGCAAGAGTAAACATAGTACGAAAAATAAGAAAAAAGTAGTACTACTTGAAGAGTATAGTTGTCCAAAATGCACAATAAAATGCAAAACAACTTGTTTGGAGTATAAACTATAAGTAAAATTTACAGAGTAAATTCAACTGCCACGTTCATTTATAATTGCAATAATAAGCTGAGCAGCAGGTGGGCCCGATGGAGTGGCAAAGAGCCAAACACTGTATCAATGGATAAGGTCGCTGTCGCGTCGGCAGCAGGTTTTGCTTGGGTTGTCAGCTGCTTTTTATCCCCACGTGCTACACGTTGTCTATCTTGGAAGTGTTGACAAAGTGTTACACTTTTGTCTATATTTAGTGTGTTGATAAATGGGAAAATTACTTACAACATTATAATTTTTAATAATTTTCTACAGATCCATAAATCAGCGATATACTGATAACATATTTGTAACCGTTAAAATTATAATAATAAAAAAATTAACATGTGTTACACGTTGTTTACCTTTAGGAGTGTTAAAAAACATATTAAGAGTATCTTAATAATGTTTTGTCCAGTTTCCTAGTATCTCAATAATATTGTATTCAGTTTCCTAATATTTTAATAATATTTTATTTAATTTGTAAAATTATATTTAGCTATTTAAAAAATCACGTGGCAACAATATTTCTAATTTCTTATACAAGACTATCTTTCTAAATAGCTCTTCTTTTCACTCGAAAATAGAAACTTTCTTTTTAATCCCATGTAGTATTATTTAAAAATAAGAATTATGATTATAAATATGTTATTGTAAATTGGTTGATATTTAGAAATAGTTAGAGTTAGAATGATTCTTTCTAAGACTAATTATATAGAATCTCTTGGAGGCCGGGGCTCTAATCACTACCGGAAAACATTTATTTGTCGAGTGTGAAATAGTTTACCAAGTGCATTCCATCGGGCACTCGGCAAACACTTGTTTGCCGAGTGCCCAATTGGATGCACTAGGCAAACTATTTTACACTCGGCGAACAATATTATTTGCCGAGTGCCACGCCGTAGGCACTCGGCAAACAGCCTGAAAAATCCCCTAGCCTTTGCCGAGTGCCACCTAGAAAAACACTCGGCAAAGTATATTTCCCATTATTTCATGTGAAAACACATTTTGAGTCCATATCACATTTTAAAAATGTTTTGAACCTGAATTTTTTTTTACAGTCATAATTCAACATATGTTAATCCATGGAAAATTTTCATACTTTTATGAGTGGGTTTGATATTTTTAATAAATTAATCGTATTTCTAGGATTTACTTCGAAGTGGGTCAAATTTGAAATGCATGTACATGAAATAATTACTCAAAAATTATGGAAAAATCATATTTGTGTTCATGATTACATTTGTAATCTTTTACAACTAAATATAACTAAATATTTAAAATCTAATTTACGACACTCGACCAGCAATATGCAAGTTAATGGTTTTTTAATTATAGAAAATGTAATTGATGCCTAAAAAATATGACACTTGACATGGTGTCATTATATCATACGTATATAATATGTTAAAAAATTCATAATGTTTCGACAAAGTTTTCAAGTATGACCTTTAGAAATTGGACAATCTTCGAGAAGATTTAGGAGTTTAGGGATGAAATGAGTTAGGTTTAGAAGCAAATCGATATTCAAATATTTGTTTGAACTTAAAACTTTTACTACTACTAAAACTCAATTTATCTTATACCATGTCAAAAATTGGCCTTTTTTAGAGTTAGTTTGCTATTTTTGGTTAATAAAAGTTGTTTATAGGATTTCAAGTAAAAGATCCCAAATTTAAACTACAAGTGCCTTATATTTGTTTATTTGAACTTAGAAATTTTCTAGGATGAAATATTAGTGTATATTATATAATGCCAAATTTTGGGATTTTTTAAAGTCTTTATTCTATTTTAGTTTTTTTTTTAAAAAAATAGTTTAAAAAATCTTTGTTGGGTGCAAATAGACGTGGCACTCGGCAAAGACAAAAAAAATCACTTTTGCCGAGTGTCATATCTAAATGCACTCGGCAAAGTATATATTGCACATGAGGCACTCGGCGAACGCCGTTAACGGCCACCCCGACCGTGAAGAGGCAACCTTTGCCGAGTGCTACACGTGGCACTCGGCGAAGTCTATATTGCACTCGGCAAAGACTTCGCCGAGTGCCCGATAAAAAGCACTCGGCAAACCCCACGTCGTCGATAAGGCTTGTGCCGAGTGGGGTGACACTCGGCGAAGCCTTTGCCGAGTGCAAAAGAGGCTTCGCCGAGTGCCCTAGGCACTCGACAAACAAGTGCAGTCCCGTAGTGAATAATTGCATTTGGACTTATCGTCTAGTTAGTTAGTGATTACAACTAAACTAGAACCGTAACAGTTGATAGAAAATAGACTAGTTACCAATGTACGACAAAGAGCGAGTGTTAACAAAACCATCATTACTTGTTAATTAATTGTGGCTTTCATCGTCATTGTAACCATTACAACTAAACTAGAATAGTAACGATATAAAACAGTCAAGTTATCGTCGTTGTCCACGGTCAGTTTTGCAAACCCTAATCTAGTCTTGGTGCATGCAATTTGGCTGCTTTCCAAAGCAAGTTTCACCCTTTTCATGAAGGAGACATGGCTAATGGCTTTCTTTTAATCATGGAAATATATTTTATTTAGAGTTTATTTTGTATAGATTCAGCTTTAGCTTAGAGATTCATTCAGATCTTAATTTTCTATGATAAAATTATTTTAATTTTTAGTTAAAAATAAAAATCATATAATTAAAACAACTTTAATTAATCCAAACACAATTCTAAACTCAAGATTTCTTTAGTTAGATTTGACTAGCAAAAAAATGGATTTGAAGGTCAGCCAAATTAAACAAGCCCTAAAATAACAGGATCTGGTACATCTTAGCTTGAAGCCCCAAATACATTGTAAAGAATCCAAAGCGGCGCCGAACTATATATGCTAGTTCATGCGCCACAGCATTACAATTCCTAAGGGAAAAGGTGATATCAACAATGTCAAAGCCAAGCATAATCAACCGTTGACAAAATTTTAGCCAAAGTAGTACACATAATTTTCTCAAATATTCTGAGCCATATCTGAAAAAAATTAACCATAGCCAAAGAAGCTTCCTTAACTGTTACAACTCCCATATGAGAAATATAGAATCCATTTGATTCGAGGGCGAGGATGTATATGATGATTCTATCTATAAATTTAGGGATGAAATAATACATGTGAGGTGTTTGGTTGGATGGATGGGATAAAAAATTTTGTTTGGTTAGGTGTATATAATTTAGATGAGATAAGTTTAAATTTAGTGGGACTTATTTGTTAAATATATTTTTTAACAAATATACAATCATATGAGATCTTATTTTATATATTAAATTATAATCAATACAATGTTGTAATTAGATCATAAATTAGATAAATAAATTTGGAGTAAAAATTATTTAAATATTTATAAACAAAAAAATAAATGTGTAATAATCAATCAGAAGATGATACACCATCTCATCTAATATTGGATGAGCTCATCCAGAAAAATTTCTTAAATCCCTTCATCCAGTATATTGAAGGAATATTCCTCTCGGGGTGATCTGATTCACTCTCGCCCTCCAATCAAACAACTGACTAGATAAAATGACTCTATCCCATTCAGGGATATCTATCGAACCAAACACAACTATATTGAGCCAAATAACACAAATTTATGGCAAAGCTTTATAGGACAATATTATAGGCAATTTGTTTCCTTGGGGCTTATACGTGAATGTGACGATCACTTAGACAAATATTAATTTAATATGTTAGCTAGAATTATTGGATAAATCTATATAATTTTAGATGAGATGACTGTCATTTTTTGGTTGGTTTGGGTGGGTTTATTATTTTACAAATATTTAAATGATTTTTCCTCCTAAATGATCTATCTAATTTATGATCTGATTACACGGTTGTATTTGTTATAATTTAATCTATAAAATAAAATCTTATAAAATAAAATCTCATATGATTGTATTTTAGTTAAAAATATATAAGACAAGTAAAGCCTACTAAATTTAGATTTATCTTATCTAAGTTTTATACATATAACTAAACATAAAATTGTGTTATTTCATTTATCTAACCAAACAACTAACAGGATGATCATATTACATCTATTTTTTCCTCCAAACCAACCTCCACCTAATGCATTAACTATTGCCATGGCCTCTGAATTTCAAGGCCATCCAAGAGGGTATAGAAGTCTTCCTGCTCCGGCCATGATCACCCAACCACCATTGCCATTCTCTGGTAAAAAAAGGAGCCATCAATATTTGTAGTTTTCTTCCGGTGGTTGCCTCCAAGTTTTTGTAATTTTCTCCCTTGCAGAATCATACTTCAGTACCTAGCTATACTATAGATTGCAAGTGACTGAAAACAGAATGGAGTGCATCCTCTGTACTAAAGGAAACACCATTGCCACAAAAAAAAACTACTACTATTAGCCTTGTCTCTTGTTTCATGTTATTACAAATGAGCTTAATTCAAGAACATGTTGTGCTGAGGAACATGCCATCAATTGCAGCGTGGCCAGATTTCTGAGTTTGATCCTGGATAAATACAAAATATGTTGACTTTACAGAGAAGGTACCTTTGCTATCATAGAACCAAGCCAAATGATCTTCCGTACCGTTTCTGAAAGGGATTCGTCAAATCATATTGATGCTTCTCCCCTTCCTTCATGGGTTCATATCCTGAGCATAAAACCCCCTCCGTACACAAATGTATAAATCCAATCATGGTTGTACATCCAAAATTCAACATCATGGATTCGGAGGGGGTTTTTGCAAACTAGCAGGAAGAAGCGAAGGTGCACCGTGGGGGCCTTTTTGTAAAAACAATGTTGTTAGACCAGAAATGGCGACCAGAGGGGGGTGAATAGGAGCTTTTAAAATTTTAGACTAAAAATAGTCTTCTGTTTTAATTCTGTCTTCTGCGGAACAAGCTTCGAACACACCCTTCGAAGTTCTGGTTCGGAGGTATTTCACAGCTCCAAAACTAGGCTTCGCAAGGAGCAAAAGTTCGAAATCAAGAAGACTTCGCTCCACCCACAATACCCAAAAACTCAACTCTGCTAAGTCAGTGCAGACTCCGCACACAGGGTGCCTTCGAGTAGACTTCGCACTTCACCCTTCGCAGGAGAAGGTTTCCCTCTGTAGACTTCGACCAGATACTCTGCACTAGCAACTGGTACTAGGCTTCATATTTCGGAGGTCTGAATGCACACTGAACACACTGCGTTGTGGACTCTGATAGGGAAGAAAACAGGCTTCGAGTTAAGCCAAACACAGTGCTTCGCTAGTAATTAGTGAGGACTAGCCTCCAGTTTACACAGAGCGAATGAACACTGAAGAACACTCTACGCACGCACTGATCTCTAGCACACTTCTTCAAAAACACCTCAGACAACAATCCCAAACCAGGAAGAAGTGGTGCACAGCAAACTCAAAACAATCAGTGCAGAAACAACATATAAGTTCAAGCAGAAAATGAAAACAGAATCAAAGTTTCATTGCTTGAA
Source organism: Zizania palustris (assembly GCA_019279435.1). Classification (NCBI taxonomy): domain Eukaryota; kingdom Viridiplantae; phylum Streptophyta; class Magnoliopsida; order Poales; family Poaceae; genus Zizania; species Zizania palustris. The sequence continues at coordinate 70,425,187 of JAAALK010000290.1, read as the reverse complement.
CAGGGAACACAAAATGAACTCACATGATGAATACAGAGGGTGTGACGGCTAGCACATGAGTTCTACAATGGCTGCTCAAAGTGTTACTGTTGCCTAGCTAGCATCCACTATTTATAGGCACTATTCAGCCCTGTGAATAGACTACTTTACCCCTAGGGTTTACACTGTTTTTGTTTCATCAGAATAGGGGGGTGCAGTTGGTAGTCTACTTTATTTGGAGGCTTCTTTTGTCAGCTTCGCAGAGGAGACATCATCAGCTTTTGCAGAGCAGACACGGTCAGCCTTTGTAGTCTTGGATTCTTCTGAAGCCCCCCTTCGCACGCGAGGGGTGCAGTAGCTTCGGTGAAAAGCCTCGAGCCAGATGGCCTTCGCTTCACCGAAGTCAGCCTTCGATACAGTGACAGTTTTGAGCCGAAGCCGTCAAAGCCCTTGAGCCTTCGCGCCATTACCTCCGGAGTGGACCACCACGGCTTCGCCGCTACTCCCAGGTCGAACTCCGTCAGTCCGTGTATCGAAGCCATGTATGGCCGAAGTACCTCAAGTCAGCCATACTTTGAAGCCCCACCTTCGGAGTACCATCCTTCGAAGTCCCTCCCTCATCCAAGGCCTCCGCATGAAGCATTCCATGAGCACTTCGTCGCAGTCTCTCCCCGAGCACATTCCTCGACGAACCTCACCCGTACCATGCCTTCGATGCACCTCGACTTCTGAGACCTTCATCGGGTGAACCTTCGAGTGCCTCCATCCGGAGCACACTTGGAACACCTTGCCTCATTGCTGAGGACTTTGTCCACCATACTTCAAAGTCACTCCTTTCGGAGTACCCTTTGAAGTGCCTCACCTCTGAGGACTTTGTCTCGGGGTACCTTCAGCTGGAGCCATGCTCTGCACTTTCTGCCTTTGCCCGGCGCACCTTGACCTGAGGACCGACCTTGACCCCTCACAGCCTTTGTCGCGTCCCGATTTAATAAATTAGGACTTTATTGAAATTCCATAAAAAATCAATAAAACAAGACGTTCATCATGCGACCTCGTACAAAACGGGCAATCATTCACGGTTCGTAGACCGCATTAATACAAAAGTGAATAAAGGTGAAGAGAAACTAATAAAATAAGGGTCCTAGATGAACGCCTTCTTCCAGTCTCACCTTGACTGGGTCGCTACTCCAGACCTTCATCCTCCTCGTAGTAGACGGGCTCTGATGGTGTAAGTCAACGGGGTGAGTACAAATGTACTCAGCAAGCCACCGAATGCAAATATAATGCAAGATAATAAAAAGGGAGATATTGACTAATTTTTGCGGAAGCGAGTAATTTGTATAACAGTTTAATGTGAACAATTTATTAGTACTGAAACGTAAACATGTGTATGCATCATCATCTTTCTAACTCGAGGAGTACGTTTTACCTCCTCGCACAACAGTCCTTACATGCCATGAATAACTCAATCATTCAAACATTAGTAAACCGGTACATTGGGCACTAGCTATTAATTTTATAGTAGAGTGACAAGAAGTTAAGGCTCAATAAGCATGGCTTGGGTTTGCACACAAGGACGGGGATCTAATAAATATAAGTGTAAGGCTTGATATTGGACTAATGCAATATTAATCTATGAGTTATAGTGATATTTTATTAAAACATGGGCTCAATCATGATCAACTGTTTCCACAGGGGTGGTCGATGACTTGCCTTGATCAGCAAATGGGGAGGGAGGAACCTCGGGGTAGAACTCCTGCTCCTCGACGAACTCGTAGTCTTCTCGATACGGAAAAATAAACCACACATTCAATAAACAGATAAAATCCACCAAATAATAAACATATATATTTGTGGGTTTTATTATATGGAATAAAGTTTCATTATTCTGATGTTTGGTGAATATACAGTAAACTTATATTTCTCAAGGCTTTTCTAGTTTATTTTTCTGAATTAATAATTTATCCCTAAGGGGTTTTTATTCATTTATTTATTAAAAATGTTTTGGGCAACAATAACATACTGTTTTTATGGCATTAAAGTGTAGAGAATAATGTACTGAATTTAACAAAATTGGAATGGTGAAATTTGGAGTTAAAATGAGCAAGTTATGAAGTTTCAAAGTTTAAATCAATTTCTGGAATTTTATTTAAACAAAAAATGGGTTTTGATCCACGGTGAGCCAAGCCCACGGTGGACCGCGGCACTATGCGCGTGGACCGGATCAACCAGATCCGTTGGATCCAGATCCGGCGGCCAGGCGCGAGGCGGCCAGGATTAAAACGGAGCGAAGGGGTACGCGTGGACGCACCGGATCGCTCCAAGGATTTAAGTTACGATCAACGGCCGTGATGGCACCGTACCCCTTCGATCAGATCTGAGGGCCCTGGTTAAATCCCGAAGGGATTTAATCGTAGCCCTCCGATCGTGATAGGATGGCCAGAGTGCGATCCGGCATGGCACGACGTAAGGGGCGCGTACCCCCCTTCGTCTCCGGCGACGGCGGGCTCGGGCGCGTCTGCGACGGCGGCGGCGAGGGCCTAGGAGCCTAGCTAACGGACAAAATGGAACGCGGAGGGAAAGGGGATCATGATGATACCTTCGGCGGCGAAGAAGGTGGTCCGGAAGCGACCAGCGGCGAGCGTAGACGGCGGAGGGGGTTTGGGTGGTCGACGGCGACGGCGATCCGGCGGTGTCCACGGCCAACCGAGTGGATGCCGGGGATGGGTGGGCGACGACGGATCCGACGGTGGCGATGGCTAGGGCTAAGGGGGCCGGGATCGACGGCGAGGGATCACCGGAGGCGAAGCAGAGCCGAAGGTCGAAAAGGAGGCGGCGGCGCTCTGTTTTTGCTCTAGGATGGCTGCGAGGGTGTGGGCTGAGGGCGGTAGCCGTGGAGGGTTTTTATAGGGGGTTGCCGGCGTCCATATGGCAAGGAACCGAAGTGTTCCCGAGAGCTCCGGCGAGCTCTTTCCAAAAGCTTCGGTTAGCTTCCATTCTCGCGAAACCGCGTCGGTCATGGAATGAAAGGGGGCGGTGGTGACCAGGGAAGGTGATCCAGGGTCGGATCGGGCGGATCGAGGCGGCCGGCGGAGGAAACAGAAGGCGATCACCGGGGAGAAGGAAGGGGGCGATCCCCTTCCATGGAGAAGATGAATCTGACAGGTGGGTCTGACAGGTGGGTTCCACCTGTCAGAGAGCGAACGGGAAAACGAGCGCCGACAGGCGGGGCCGAGCGGTCAGTGAGCGAAGGCGGGCGCAGGTGGCTGCCATGTGGGGCCAGGCGGGGCGCGGCGGGAGAGAGGGAAACGGGGGAACGCGCCGACAGGCCGGTCCCATATGCCAGTGGCTCATGGCTTGGATTGGGCCGGGCTCGTGTGCTTTGAGGGTTGAGGCCCGCTAGGGATTTTAAATGTTTTCTGATTTAAAATAAATCCAGTAATTCATATATTTGATTAAGGGTTGAATCACTGTTGATAAAAATTTGTAAAAATTCATGAAATTATGTTTTGGCCTCTAGTTCATCTCATAAAATTTTCAAGTCCATATTTTGATTATTTCTCCCCGTTTGGCTTTATTAGGGTTCTTTTAGGATTTTTCTTTAATAAATAAATCCAGAAATGATTTAAATAATAATTTTATTTTATTTTATTTGTTTTTATTTCTTGGGGTGTTACAGCCTTCGTCACCGAGCTCCCCGCTCGCCCAGCATCAAGACTCCCGCTTGACCCAGATTCACTTGCTGCAAACCGTCCGTCGCCTCCGAAGACACCTGCGCACCACAGACAGACAGAAGTGTATCCAGTACCCCGGAGACCTCTCCGGGTAAACAACCTCCGGTACACACTCCAGTGTACCGCCCAAAGTACCGAACCCATCGGTACAACTAAGTCATAATATACTGTCGGACCCCTCCGACAGGCACACTCCGCTGCAACAAAACCCACCGAACCCTTTGGTGAAACAACCTCCGAACCTCTTCGGAGGGACCCCTTCGAATCAGAGGATAAAATATGTCAATCACTCATCACAGACTCCGAAACCAACCGTTGGTTTCTCAGATGTTGTCATTAAATTTTGGATGTAGTGTCACGATCGGGCTTGTGCATTTGTACACGAAGAGGACTTTGTGTGTAGAATACAAAACCTTCCTCCACCACCCTGCCTATGCCCTAAGCTCGCGTGTCTGTCACTCTATCTCATGAAATATATTTCAGCATATCATTTAAATTGTAAGATCAAAACACACTACCTATGACAACCAGTGAGAGTAAATGGTTACAATATCCTAAATTTGGCAATTAAAATAAAACCAGAAAACTAATTCTCGACCAGGCTGAAAATTTCGGACCAATTTTTCCAACTAGACTAAAATTTGTTGGAATATTAGGCAATTGCAAGATTAATTTCTAAAATATATAAATCATAGCATCTGCACAAATTAGTGTGAACATATCTGTTGGACCGGAAACGGCGACCAGAGGGGGGGTGAATGAGAGCTTTTGAAATTTCTGGCTAAAAACTTAGCCTTCGGATTCAGTTCTGTCTTCTGCGGAACAGGCTTCGAACACAACCTTCGAAGGTCTGGTTCGGAGGTACTTCGACAGCTCCGAACACAGGCTTTGCAGGAACAAAAGTTCGAAGCCAAGAAGACTTCGCTCCACTATCAACCCTCGAAAATCTACTCTGCTAAGTCAGTGCAGGCTCCGCACACGGGGTGCTTCGAGCAGGCTTCGCACTTCACCCTTCGCAAGAGTGGACAGCCCTCTGAGGACTTCGACAAAGTACTTAGCGACAGCAACTGGTGCTGGGCTTCGTATGCGAAGGTCTAAACGCACACAAAAGAACTACGCTAAGGGCTTCGACACAAGAAGCACAACGAGATACGAACAGGGCTTCACTAGTAAGCAGCGAGGTCTAGCCTCGTGTTACACAGAGCGACAGCGCACTGAAAAAACACACTTCGCGAGAAAAACACCCTTCGCCTAAACAAGCTTCGGTGCACTAAGACTAGCGAGGTATGCAAAGCGAGCTCAAGCAAAAGCACAAGGTGGCAGGGCTTCGCCGCTTGAACAAGGAACACAAAATAAATGAACTCTGGATGAATACAGCGAGGTCTGTTTACAGGAGCTCAACAGTAAATGCTCAAAGTGTTAAATGTTACCTACCGAGCCCCCATATTTATAGCCCACGGCTTCATCCTAAGGAAGTGACTACTTTACCCCTAGGGTTTACAACTGATTTGTCTCTACAGTACTAAGGGGTACAAAAGGTAGTCCACCTTTATTCTGGAGGCTTCTCTGTCAGCTGCAGAGGGGACAGTGTCAGCCTTTTTCAGAACAGACAGTGTCAGCCTTTACAGTGTTGACTTCTGGAACCTCCCTTCGCACCGGAGGGTGCGGTAGCTTCGGCGAGAAGCCTGCAGCCAGATGGCCTTCGCTCCGCCGAAGAAGTCCTTCAATACAGTGACGGTTTTGAGCCGAAGCCGTCAAAGCCCTTGGGCCTTCGCACCACCACCTCCGGAGTGGATCACCACGGCTTCGCAGCTACTCCCTGCTCGAACACCGTCCGTCCGTGTACCGAAGCCATGCATGGCCGAAGCACCACAAGTCATCCTCACTCCGAAGCCCCACCTTCGGAGTACCACCCTTCGAAGTCCCTCCTTCGTCCAAGGCCTCCGCATGAAGCATTCCATGAGCACTTCGTCGCAGTGTCTCACTCCGAGCACACTCCTCGACGAGCCTCACTCGGACCATGCCTTCGATGCGCCTCGACTTCTGAGACCTTCGTCGGGCACCTTCGAGTGTCTCCCTCCAGAGCACACTTCGAACCCTTGCCTCCGCAGAGGACTTGATCCATCCAACTCCGAAGTCACTCCATCCGGAGTACCTTCGAAGTGCCTCACCTCCGAGGACTTTGTCTCGGAGCACCTTCAGCCGGAGCCACGCTCCGCACTCTCTGCCTTCACCTGGCGCGCCTCGACCCGAGGACCGACCCAGACCACCTTCGCAGCCACCGTGACGGAGCTCCCCGCTCCCCTGGCATCAAGCCTCCCGCTTGACCCAGGTTCACCTGGCTCGAACCTTGTCCGTCGCCTCCGAAGTCCCTGCGCACCACAGACAAGCAGACAAGTGTATCCAGTACTCCGGAGACCTCTCCGGGTTAGCAACCTTCGGTACACACTCCGGTGTACCGCCCAAAGTACCGAAGCCAACGGTACGAACCCAGTCATCGCATACTGTCGGACCCCTCCGACAAGCACACTCCGCTGCACAGCTGCAGCAAGCAAACACCGAACACACTCCGGTGACACCACCTTTGAACACACTCCGGAGGTACCACCTCCGAAGCCCCTTCGGAGGTACCCTTCGAACAGAGGGTAAAAGCCTGTCAATCACTCATCACAACACCAAAACCACCCTTGGTTTCTCAATCTCCCCCTTGATGAGTGCATTGACAACCAAATCCAATTTCAAGAAAAAATGAAAAGCTTTCAGCACACAAGTGACCATAAAAACTCAGAAAAGAGCCAAAGCATGTCACTTGATAAAAGAATTTTTCTCCCCCTTTCTCAAAAGAGTAAAAGCCCTTTTTGGCAAATCTCCCCTTGATAAGAACTCCCCCTGAGTTAAGCAAATTTTTCTCCCCCTTTATGTCAAAAATCTCTCCCCTTTTTCGAAATGATGCCCATGCCTTCTTGCGGCAGAGAACATAGCAAATCTCTCCGGAATTTCTCCCCCTTTGGCAATGCAAGCATCAAGGAGCATGTAAAAAGATGCAAAGCTTCGAAATGAATAGAATTGCAAAGACATATAATGCAAAAATATGCCAATATTAACACCAATGTTCATGTGCTCAGCTCAATTTAACAGTCTGTGAAACAAGATGATGGCATGTGATTTTGTCATTTTGAGATAGAAGCATCACCACTTAATCATAGCAGCTAGACATGTGAAGGCAAGGACTGCGCAAAGCTAACAAATTCTACCCTAGACAGACAAGTCTTGTTCAAAAGGAGCTGTGAAAGCAAACTTGATGATCAATTAATTTCGTTGTTCTTTTTCTTAATGCCAGGGGTTATTTGTTTGTCCACCTTATACTTTCCAATCAAGCCAAGCCTAGGCATGAAAGCCATCTGAAGCTTAAGGCGGTGATTTTGGCATACACTACACTATCCCAGTTCAGACCAAAGTGCAATGGTAAACAGTCTAGAATAGAGTAGTGCTACAAACAAACCCTCCTGGATCTTTTCATTTAAACCAGGCAAATCATGGATTTTTGATTTTGATTCAGATGAATGAAATATTTTGAAGAATATCCATGAATAAAGAACACAATTTTTCAAGTTGCAAATTTTAGCATCCAAGGAACAGTGTCTTGCTGTCAAGTAGATAAAAGATAGCTAAAAGCAGTCCTGCCTAAACAAGCTAGATACAAGATTGTGCAGTGAGCAAGTTTTGATTTTAGAAAATAAAACATCATGCACAACCAATGTTCCAGACATATTTCATAGAGCTGAGCTGACATGATTTCTTTGAATTAACAGCAGGCATATAATAGCAAAAGATGTAAGTGCAATTCCACACATAATGAGCATATGCAAGATAATTAAAATCAGCTCCCCCTCACAAAATGCCGTAGGGATGACAAATACCAAGTTCCCCACGCAAGTAAGCAAATCGAGAAGCATCGAGGGGTTTTGTAAAAATATCGGCAAGCTGGTGTTGGGTATCAACATATTGAAGTTCAATATCACCCTTCTCATTGTGATCTCTGAGAAAATGATACCGTACATCAATGTGTTTGGTTCTGGAGTGCTGAACCGGGTTGTTTGCAATACAAATAGCACTAGTGTTATCACAGAAAAGTGGAACACTCTTATAATCTAACCCGAAATCCCGCAAAGTGGAAACCATCCACAAAATCTGAGAGCAACAGCTAGCTGCAGCAACATATTCGGCCTCAGCCGTCGATTGTGCAACACTAGACTGTTTGCGGGAAGACCAGCAAACCAGTGAAGTACCCAGAAAATGACAAGTACCAGAGGTACTCTTCCTATCAATTCTACACCCAGCAAAATCCGCATCTGAATAACCTCTAAGACATAAAGATGAAGACGATGAATACCATATGCCAAATTCAAGGGTGTGTTTGAGATACCTTAAGATGCGCTTAACCGCTTGGCGGTGCGAAGCTCGTGGTGAAGCCTGAAAACGAGCGCACAGACACACAGTGAAGTGTATGTCCGGCCTCGTGGCAGTCAAGTAGAGGAGGGAGCCGATCATGCTCCGGAACTCCTTCTGATCTACGGCTTCTCCATCTTCGTCAGGGTCCAACGCTACAGATGTAGCCATTGGAGTGGCGAGGGGCTTCGCATCGGACATGTCGAATTTCTTGAGCAGGTCCTTGGTGTACTTCGTCTGGTGGACGAAAGTGCCTTGTTTGCTTTGCTTGATTTGCAAACCAAGGAAAAAGGTGAGTTCACCCATCATCGACATTTCAAATTCCCTGCTCATGGTATCTGCAAACTCGGCAACCAAAGCATGAGAAGAGCCACCAAAGATGATATCATCCACATAAATCTGAACTAGGAGGAAATCTTTGCCATGCTTGAGAGTAAACAGTGTTTTATCAACAGAGCCCATCAAATACCCGCGCTCAAGCAGAAAAGACTTAAGTCTATCATACCACGCCCGAGGGGCCTGCTTGAGTCCATAAAGAGCCTTATGAAGTTTAAGGACTTTATGTGGGTACTTGGGGTTTTCAAAACCAGGAGGTTGTTTTACATAAACATCTTCACCTATGAAGCCATTAAGAAAAGCACTTTTGACATCCATTTGATAGAGTTTGAATCCCCGGGATGTCGCAAAGGCAAGCAAAATCCTAATGGCCTCAAGGCGAGCAACAGGTGCAAAAGTTTCAGTAAAATCAATCCCTTCTAGTTGAGAAAAGCCCTGAGCTACAAGTAAGCCTTATTTCTAACAATTGTTCCATCCTCCCCTTGTTTATTTTTGAAAATCCATTTTGTTCCAATGAAATGAACATTTGGTGGAGGATCAACTAAAGTCCAGACTTGGTTTCTCTCAAAATTTTCAAGTTCTTCATGCATGGCATTGATCCAACTAGAATCAGAAAGTGCATGACTAACATCTAAGGGCTCGAAAGAAGCAACAAAAGCAGCATTAGTGAAATGGGCATGAGAACGTGTTACCCTTTGATCAAGCTCACCAATGATCTGCTCGGGAGGGTGCATCCTTTGGACATGATGTGGGGCCTCGCGGCGGGATGCAGTCTCCCCCTCAACTTGTGCGTTGGAGTGGTCCAAGATGACCGATGTTGAGGTAGTCGCTTCGGGACCTCGTGCCGAAGTAGTAGAAGCGGGGTCAGCTTCGGGGGTTGATGTCGAGGGTAGTGGGGGATCATCCTCGAATTCTCCGGGATCTTCGTCTTCGAATAAGGTCTGTTCCATGTCGTGTTCATTTGCCTGTTCAAGAGCAGAACTAACAGAGGGGGTTGATTCATCAAAGGTCACATCACATGACTCGATGACAGTGTTAGTTTCCAAGTTATAAACACGATAAGAATGACCATGAGTAGTATAACCCAAAAAGATCCCGTCAGAAGATCGCGACTCAAATTTATCCAAATTTCCACGTTTTAGGATGAAGCAGCGACAGCCAAAAACTCGAAGATGAGTAACCTTGGGCTGTCTCCCAAAACGCAGCTCATAAGATGTCAAGTTTAAAATTGAGCGCAAGAAAATTCGGTTTGAGATGTAGCAGGCAGTGTTAATGGCCTCAGCCCAGAATTTTCTAGGAGTCCTATGCTCATCAAGCATCGTCCTAGCCATCTCAACCAAAGTGCGGTTTTTCCTCTCAACAACACCGTTCTGTTGAGGAACCCGCGGAGCAGAGAATTGATGTTCTATGCCATGCTCCATGCAAAAGTCAACAAAGAGACTATTTTTGAACTCGGTGCCATTATCGCTTCGAATGAATTTTAATGCACCGGGGAGTTCAGTGAAAAGTCTCAAAGCCAAGCTCCGAAAGTGTGAAAACACTTCGTCCTTGCTGGCAAGAAAGAAGACCCAAGAGTAGTGAGAGTAATCGTCGACAATAACTAAAACATACCACTTGCCGCCTAAAGAACTAACCCGAGAAGGACCTACAGTGTCCATGTGGAGAAGTTCTCCGGGCTGTTCAGTCATCACTGTGGTGACTGGCGAATGCGAAGCAGCAATCATTTTTCCATGTCGACAAGGAGCACAAACTAAATTCTTCTCAAACTTGAGCTTGGGCAATCCTCGGATCAGGCCTAGGGCGCTCAGACGAGCGAGCAAATCGAAGCTCATATGCCCTAGTCTCCTATGCCACTTCCAAAGCTCAGAAGTCGAATGTGCAACAAGACAATGAGAATAGCCAGAAGACTCTGAAAAATCAGCTCCAAAAACTCTCCCAACTCTAAAGATCTTACACACCACAACGCCATCAGAATTGAGCACTTGCGAAGTATCGCGATGAAATCGCACTTCGAAGCCCTCATCAAGTAACTGAGATACAGACAGCAAATTGTATCCCAGGTTTTCAACCAAAGCAACATCTTTGAGAGTGAAGTTTGCGTTAATTCTTACCACACCTTTACCTTTCACTCTACTCCTTCGATTGTTTCCGAAGGTGATATGTTCCCTTTGCTTGGTTGTGGTGAGGCTGGAGAACCAAGCTGTATCTCCGGTCATGTGGCGCGAATAACCGGAGTCCATGATCCACGTGCCCTCCAAGCCTCGACCTGTCGCCTACACATGATGAAAATGTCTCGATCGCTCAGTGCTGGGGTGAGTAAAATAATGACGAGGCATCCAGCACTGAGTGACACGAGTGGTAGGCACAGTAGAAGTAGACGGTCTACGCACATAAAAATCAGAACGATGCAAAGTGCGAGGTCTACCAACATGCAAAGAACGGAAAGCATGTCGAGGTCTCCTACTCTGACGAGGTACAAAGCTACTCGCCCGAGGTCTACCACCATATGGAACATGGTGAACACCTCGAGGAGCAAAACCTCTCCGAGAAGCACGAGGAGCCTCGAAAACAGGACAAGAGTAATACTCAGACTCATGCATACCTAAAGATGGGTAATGCATGTCCTGATAGCTCATCGCCTGTGCACGTCGCTCATCCTTGATGCGACGGAAACAGAAACCAATCAAATGACCCGCCCGCTGACAATAAGAACAATGAAACACTCTCCTGGGGGCACTCTCATGGGTCACAGGAGCAACTCTCACAGGCTCCTTGGGTTTCTTCTGAGTGGTTTTCTTGGGAGGATTTTTCTTGGTAGGAGGAGTGGTTTTCTTTGGTGGATGAGTAGGCTTTTTGGCTGATGGGGTGTCCAACAGAGCTCTCTCTTTCTCTAGGGTGGTAGGAGAGGTAAAAACAGTTTTGGTCTTACTGTCTGAAGCTATCCTCTCAAAACCCAAACCTAGAGCTACCCCGGCTCTGTCAGCACACAACTTGGTCTTGGCCAAGAGCAAATCCATCCTACCCTTCCCCTCAGTGCATTTATTAACCACGGACAGGAGGTATTCATTTTCTGACATGAGGTTTTCAGCTCGCTCTCTAACAGTGCCTAGCTGGTCCTTAAGGGTGATGCAAGTGTCACAAACAGGTTGCACATCCTTAGAACTACCGGCCCTCTCCAATCTAGCCTCCAAATCATGAACATGCTTATCACGTAAATTAATGCTATCGCGTAATAAAGAGCAGTTCATGCAATCAATAATATCATGAGGTCTAGAATCCACCTCCAAAAGCTGCCTCTGTGCAGTCTCAAGCTCAGAAAGAGTTTGAGCATGAACAGAACGCAACTGAGCAAGCTCACTCATGACAACAGAACATGATTCACATTCAGCATCATTAAACTTAGACTTAAGCATGGCATATTCAGTAGAAACATTTTCTAGCCTAAGTCTAAGGTCTTTTCTTTCTCTAGCGGCTTGCACAAGTAATCTATCCTGACCAAGCACTACTTCATTCAACTCATCTAATTTAATTAAAAGCTGGTCAGATGATAGATTTACCTCAGATGAGTCAAGCTCATCGCCGCTATGATCGCTGTCGGCCATGAAGCAAAGGCCGGTGAAGTCACGTCCCTTCTTATCCTTCTTGTCCTCCTTCCTTGGGGACTCCTCCTCCTCAGAGCTCGACTCCTCAGTTGAGGAAGTGTCGATGTCGCTGAGAGCAGCAACAAAAGCTCTGGAAGCGGCTTTGGCTACTTTCTTAGCCATCTTGCCGCGCTTGCCTTTCACAAAAGGCTTCCTCTCCTTTTTGTGGTATTTAGGGCGGTCACTCTCATCTCTCTTCTTGACCTTGGGGCAATTTGCCTTAATGTGAGAGGTGTCGCCACATTCATAGCAGCCACTAAAACCACTTCTCCTCTGATCCCGTCTCTCATGATGAAAGCGGGTGAACCTCCGGGCAATGAGAGCAAGCTCATCATCAGCTAGAGTATCCACCTGTTCCTTTGTGACGGAGACCAGGGAGGACAAAGCAAAACCATCTGCAATAACACAAGTGCCTGATGTGCTTGGTTCTGCAGTGGTGCCACGGCTAGTGCTAGAAACCAATGCCAATGGCTGTGGCAAAGAGCTTCTGTGCACTGCAAGAGATGCCTTGGCAATCTCTGTGGACTTCAGCTTGCTAAAGAGTTCATCACAGGTCAATGTGTCATAGCCTGTGGACTCCTCAATGCTGGATATCTTCACCTCCCATATGCTACGGTCAAGAGCATAGAGAAGCTTGATAGCCCTATCGTGATCACTGTAAGCAAGCGTCCCGTTGGAGCGCAAGTTACTCACTATCGCGTCAAAGCGAGAAAACATGGCATCTACAGATTCACCAGGTGCCTGCACAAACAACTGATACTGTTGATTGTAGGTGCTTTGGCGCCTGGCCTTAATCTGAGCAGAGCCCTCATGAAAGACAGTGAGTGTAGTCCAAATCTCCCTAGCAGTCCTAAGGTGCTGCACCCTATCAAACTCACTCCGACTCAGACCGATGAACAGTATGTTCCTTGCCTTCGAGTTGGCAATATACTGATCTTTTTCAGTTTGAGTGGTGCGGGTATCAGGGATGGAGTATTGTGAGTCCACAATCTCCCAAATTGCATTTCCTTGGCTTAACAGGTAAGCCTCCATGCGCACCTTTCAGTATGCAAAATCTGTCCCATCGAACAGAGGAATTTTACTGCCTCTATCCATGTCGCCTAAAGATCACAAAACCGGTTAAGGTCAACTGGTGATCTTAACCTGCTCTGATACCAATTGTTGGACCGGAAACGGCGACCAGAGGGGGGGTGAATGGGAGCTTTTGAAATTTCTGGCTAAAAACTTAGCCTTCGGATTCAGTTCTGTCTTCTGCGGAACAGGCTTCGAACACAACCTTCGAAGGTCTGGTTCGGAGGTACTTCAACAGCTCCGAACACAGGCTTTGCAGGAACAAAAGTTCGAAGCCAAGAAGACTTCGCTCCACTATCAACCCTCGAAAATCTACTCTGCTAAGTCAGTGCAGGCTCCGCACACGGGGTGCTTCGAGCAGGCTTCGCACTTCACCCTTCGCAAGAGTGGACAGCCCTCTGAGGACTTCGACAAAGTACTTAGCGACAGCAACTGGTGCTGGGCTTCGTATGCGAAGGTCTAAACGCACACAAAAGAACTACGCTAAGGGCTTCGACACAAGAAGCACAACGAGATACGAACAGGGCTTCGCTAGTAAGCAGCGAGGTCTAGCCTCGTGTTACACAGAGCGACAGCGCACTGAAAAAACACACTTCGCGAGAAAAACACCCTTCGCCTAAACAAGCTTCGGTGCACTAAGACTAGCGAGGTATGCAAAGCGAGCTCAAGCAAAAGCACAAGGTGGCAGGGCTTCGCCGCTTGAACAAGGAACACAAAATAAATGAACTCTGGATGAATACAGCGAGGTCTGTTTACAGGAGCTCAACAGTAAATGCTCAAAGTGTTAAATGTTACCTACCGAGCCCCCATATTTATAGCCCACGGCTTCATCCTAAGGAAGTGACTACTTTACCCCTAGGGTTTACAACTGATTTGTCTCTACAGTACTAAGGGGTACAAAAGGTAGTCCACCTTTATTCTGGAGGCTTCTCTGTCAGCTGCAGAGGGGACAGTGTCAGCCTTTTTCAGAACAGACAGTGTCAGCCTTTACAATGTTGACTTCTGGAACCTCCCTTCGCACCGGAGGGTGCGGTAGCTTCGGCGAGAAGCCTGCAGCCAGATGGCCTTCGCTCCGCCGAAGAAGTCCTTCAATACAGTGACGGTTTTGAGCCGAAGCCGTCAAAGCCCTTGGGCCTTCGCACCACCACCTCCGGAGTGGATCACCACGGCTTCGCAGCTACTCCCTGCTCGAACACCGTCCGTCCGTGTACCGAAGCCATGCATGGCCGAAGCACCACAAGTCATCCTCACTCCGAAGCCCCACCTTCGGAGTACCACCCTTCGAAGTCCCTCCTTCGTCCAAGGCCTCCGCATGAAGCATTCCATGAGCACTTCGTCGCAGTGTCTCACTCCGAGCACACTCCTCGATGAGCCTCACTCGGACCATGCCTTCGATGCGCCTCGACTTCTGAGACCTTCGTCGGGCACCTTCGAGTGTCTCCCTCCGGAGCACACTTCGAACCCTTGCCTCCGCAGAGGACTTGATCCATCCAACTCCGAAGTCACTCCATCCGGAGTACCTTCGAAGTGCCTCACCTCCGAGGACTTTGTCTCGGAGCACCTTCAGCCGGAGCCACGCTCCGCACTCTCTGTCTTCACCTGGCGCGCCTCGACCCGAGGACCGACCCGGACCACCTTCGCAGCCACCGTGACGGAGCTCCCCGCTCCCCTGGCATCAAGCCTCCCGCTTGACCCAGGTTCACCTGGCTCGAACCTTGTCCGTCGCCTCCGAAGTCCCTGCGCACCACAGACAAGCAGACAAGTGTATCCAGTACTCCGGAGACCTCTCCGGGTTAGCAACCTTCGGTACACACTCCGGTGTACCGCCCAAAGTACCGAAGCCAACGGTACGAACCCAGTCATCGCATACTGTCGGACCCCTCCGACAAGCACACTCCGCTGCACAGCTGCAGCAAGCAAACACCGAACACACTCCGGTGACACCACCTCTGAACACACTCCAGAGGTACCACCTCCGAAGCCCCTTCGGAGGTACCCTTCGAACAGAGGGTAAAAGCCTGTCAATCACTCATCACAACACCGAAACCACCCTTGGTTTCTCAATATCTATCATACTAGTAGACAAGGTAATCATGATTTCACAAAACATGAATAATAACCGTACAAAAAGATAACACACGTACTATACGGTAGACGAAGATGAATCAATAGATTGTGCAGAGGTGCTGTTGTTGGTGTCGGATCATAGTACTCGACGGCGACCGATGATAGATTTAGACGGAAGGGGCGTTGTGATGACAGACATGAGCAGTCACGCGGAGCGCTTCCGAAAAACCTTATTCGCCTTCTCCCAATGCAGGATCATTAGGACGAGAGGTTCTAGAGACCTGCTCTCCCATTTGCGGTGAATGTCGGGGGATGAGATGGAGTAGATTATGACGGCGATAGAGAAAAGAGAGCCAAAAAACCTAGCACCGTTCTTGGTTCTGATATGATCTATTCTATCTTTTTCATCCATCTAGAATCGGCCAAATAGATGGGTATTTATATGGAAGAAACCTGATCTCGTGTCGCAATCACGATCTCAATCAAGTTGGTTTCCATATAACCATATCCCACAAACTTCATCAGGTTTCTAAAGAATCGGAACAATAAAATAAAAAAATTAAGTCCCTGCCGAACAAACTTCATCAGGTTTCTAAAGAATCGACCGATACACAATACTCGCACTGATAGGACCAATGATCGGGGAAAGCGATGTGCTGTATGCTCGGGTCGATTGAATATCCCTGATACCGATGATATGTGACATGTAATTAAAGATAACCTACCGGCTTATACTCCGATAGAACCTAAATCTAATATACCAGAAAATGTGTCTATACTATTAAATCATCATAACAGCAAGATCAAACTTAACCAAGACATTCGCTAAATCACGAATAACTCAGTATTTTAATACCTTGGGCATACTTTATTCATATGAATGATGCACAACAATAAATCATATATGATTGATCAAAATGTCATACCTAACCGATGAAGCCTCAAAAAACTATATCTAATCTAAATCAATCTAAGATATCGAAACGATGCAACCTTAGATGACATAGCTAATACACCAAGATAAACCAATGATTATACTGACCGAACTAGTGTACTCCAAGAGACAAAGCGATGCAGCCTTGAACAACACTAATCTAGTCGATACAATCATCGGGGTGGCAGGACTTACCTCCTCGCTGGAGATCGAAGCGATGCAGCCCAACTGTTGGCATGCTTTTTGGTCACACGTTGACACACGCGTAGCCTGGGAGATATGCTTAACTCTAGTTTAGGTCCTACATTCTTAGAAAAGGGGTTCAAGGTGTGCCAATAAGTTTGACCCTACAACTAATAAGGGATCGGAAAAGATAAACGTTAGTAGCATAGCCAATTGGCTGGCAAGCCGATGACCGTGGCAAAGACGATAAAATCATGAATCACCGTGTCGGTCGGCATAAGACCGATAGCCTAGGTTGACCCAATCGAGCGAGCGCACCATCGGCTGATAGAAAAGATAGATCACGCATATAGGTTGATGCGCACCCTTTGACAGTGAATATGATACGAAGATGAATTAAAGATAACCTATCAACTTGTACTCTAATAGAAATAAATAAAACATGCCAAATAATAGATCTATACCATGGAGATCATCACAATAACTAGATTGGACCTAACCAAGAGAGTAGCTAGTCACAATGATCTGAACAATATATCAACGAATCGAGTAAACTTTATTTAGATGAACAGTGTACGACATGAAAAAGATACAATATCAAGATATGTTGGACCCTACCGATGAAGCCTCAAACTATTAGACCCATATCACATCAATTTAAGAGATCAAACCTAACTAATGCAGCCTTAGGCCTAGCCAAATACACTAAGAACAACCGGTGACCGTACGGTTTCATCGTTCTCCTTAAGAGATTGAACTGAACCGATGTAGTCGTGGGGATACTAACCTTGTTGGTATGGACGTCAGGGGTGGCGGGACTCACCTCTTCGCTGGGGATCGAAATGATGTAGCCTAGCTCTGAGCGCCCGAGTCCTACCCGATAACCTCGGGGCTCAAGGGTGGCGATGCGCTAATTGGTTGGTTGAATGAGAGTTGTCTAATCTAACCTAAGGGATACATATTTATAGTCTAGAGACATGTCGTCCAAGTAACTTATCTAGCTGATTCTGGATAAACCTGTAACCATCTTCTGTTCTTATCTCCATCAGCTCCTCTATCTGATCATGTAGTTGTTGCAGATGGACTCCTCTGACTTTCCTTGACTGGATCCTCTTTGACCTTTTGTTGACCGTGTGGCATCTTTAGTGGGCCTAGGCTTTACCAAATCTTGGTGTCAATACATGCCCCCAGTTTTGGAGCATTAAGGGGTAACTGATGCTTTAAAATTATCGGTCATCATCGCCCATCTGCCATCACATCCTTTCGAACGTCCTTCTCAATTTTACTGCTAGCAGCTGAAACCCTTCATCTTCTAGTATTTTATAAAATCTTTCTCAAGTTATCGGCTCCGTATTACTTTTCTTCTTCCTCTTATGCCTCTTCTTCTCCTTTGTCCATGCAAGCATCAAGGTAATAAAATGATGCAAAGAGAGGTGTGAGAGTTAATGTAGATGCAAGCCTCTGAAACATGAGTAACAACAATTACAGCACAACACAAACTTTTGCCTTGAATATTGTCTAAAAATATTGTATGATAAGCTCATGTGAATAATATCTAAACAAAACCATGAGCAAGCAGTTTTTAGGTTTTGGCAAACAAAAGTATCACCACTCAGACTAGCAGACTAGGCATGATAATACATTAAGTGTAAAAGCTAGCAAATATCTACCAAGATAAGCTTATCCAAAATCATGGAGCTTCAACATACTTGTTATCCAATATTTTTAAGCTTTTTGTTTCCTCTTTCTTGTAGTGCCAGGGGTTATTTGCTTGTCAACCTTATACTGACCAACCAAGCTAAGCCTAGGTCAAGCAAAGACCATCATAAGCTTAAAGCATTGGTATTGGCATACGCTACAATATCCTAGTTCATACCAAAGTGTTATGGTAAGCAGTCTAAAACAAAAGCAGTGTGACAAAGCAAATCCACCTCGATCTTTTCAATTTTAGCACAAAAGGCATGAATTTCAATTTCATGATCTTTATCATTTTCCAGAACATTATTTCCATGAAAAGCATTTAAATGTTCAAGTTGTATGTTGCATCCAAGTGAAAAAGGAGTTAGCTACCAGGCATGTAAAAGATAGCAAAAGCAATCAGCCTACACATGCTAGTTACCAAAATAAGTGGTGACCATATTTTAAATTTTAAGACATAAAAGCCAAGCTCATGACAGATATCAGATATATTCAATAGAGCATAATCAACATGATCAAGGACAATAATTCAAAGGCATATACATGAATGTGCATGTAAAAGCAGCTAATCATATGACAGAAACTTATAAATACAATAACACAACTCCCTCATAAAATGTCATAAGGATGTGTTCTTCCTAGTATACTTATCACTAATTCCTCATATCTTGTACTATTGGCCGTTGAGTCTTCTGTGTTATGTTCTCCTTACTATTGGTGATTTTGTCTAAGGGCGATTTCTTCACACCGGCCATCTCAAGGCGACGCCATAGACATCGGCTGAATGTGATTCGTCCGAGCGCTTAGAATACTCTTCCTTAATATCTTCGCTCGGTTTCCTTTGCCTTGAATTCTTATTGTTGTGTTTAGAGGCTAAAGGTGATGCCTTTGCATCATCTATCTAAAGGCGACACCATAGACATTAGTTGTGTACCTCGTCCGAACGATCAGAAAATATTTCCTTAGTCTCATTACTCGACCTTTTTTCTCTTGACGTGGCAACCTTTTAACTCGCTATCGTTTCATTGGAGGCATGGTGCCTCGTGGAGGCTAACCTCGGCTAGCTGCCTAGCCCGACACCCGCACCGTAGTGGTTTATCAGTCATGGCATCGTCTGGCCAAAGTCGCCCTTGACGTCGTCCTTATAGCATAAGGCGATTCTTCGCTGACTGGCATGATACCATCCTATGACACTTGTAGGAAATTACCATCCCAAGCCTTCCGTGACAAACAGATGACTCCTTCTACCTCCCACATTGATAAATCGGTTGTAGCTATGTTAACCATTTTATCGACGGGAATCACCTCCACTCGATCACCAACCCACTGCATGAGGTTTTGATGCATTGTGGAGGGTGAAAGTTGCCTAGAGGGGGTGAATATGCGATTTAAAATTTTCTTGCGGAAAAATAATGTTCTGAGAAAAAGCCTGATCGAAAGTTCCGAAGTGCTATCGGAAGTTCCGATCTGTCGGATCTCCTGAATCTTCCGATGAATCGGAAGTTCCGATATGTATCGAAAGTTCCGATCAATAGACTGAAATAAACGAAATCAAAAACTTATTTTTTTCTGAAAAAGTGTTTGAATAGAAGTGTGTGCAAGAGTACTAGGAGAAACTTTAACACAGTGAGTTTCCTTGGATTAAAGTCAAATAATAGATCGGGTGAAAATAGAGTTTGACTTAGTATGTTTCCCGGAGTTTGGATCCACCGATCCTATGTCTCCGTTGAGGGACCTCGAAAGGCCGGGTCTCTTTCAACCCTTTCCTCACCAAGTCTTAGCCTATGCTAAACTTGGGTTTTCTCTTCGTATCCTTGTCCAAGCCAAGGGAAGCTTTTACAAATTTCTCCGGGCAACCACAAACTCCTTGGTTGCTCGCGGAGTAACTCCTAGCCATCTAGGAGAACGAATCCTCCAAGAGTAACAAATGCGTTTGAAGATTTTGCCGACTCAAACCATTTTGTGCTCAAATATTTTCAACAAAATCCAACAAAATCAACAAAAGCAACCCACGAAAATCTTCTCAAAAGATGCAACAACAAGAGCTCGAGAAGACTTCCAATGCGATCTCAAGGAGAATCGCAAAAACTCGCACTAGATCTAGCCTTGAATCACAAGAGAGCTTGAAGATGAGAGTTAGGGTTTGCAAGTGAGTGAGTTTTGGGGGCCAATAGTGCTGTACAAATGAGTGGGGGAGGGTTTTTATACCACCCCCCAAAATTGTAGCCGTTAGGGCACTTTTTGCCTTCCACCTCAGAAGTTCCGGTGGCACATCGGAAATTCCGATTTAAAAAATAATTCCAAACCGAGAGTTCAAATCGGAAGTTCCGATGGAAAATATAATTCCAGACATAGAGCTCAAATCGGAAGTTCCGATGCAAAAATAAATTCAAGGCCGAGAGCTCAAACCAGAAGTTTCGATCCAAACCGGAAGTTCCGATGCAAAATAAATTAAAGGACGAGAGCTCAAATCGAAAGTTCCGATCCAAATCGGAAGTTTCGATGAGTATAAAAATTTTGGAACTCAGTTTGAATTTGACCAAAAATCTTTCAGAAATGTTTTTCTTTGAGCACAAAGTTTTGGAACAAAATCCAAATGCATCCCTCTTAATAGTACGGCGATCCTAGACTCAATGTAAAGAATAAATCAATGATTTTAACCTTTTGAGCCTATTTGGACCAAATGGAGCTCTTTCTCCAAATTTGTTTCAACGAAACTTTCTTTTCATGTGAAATCTCTGTAATCATCTTAGCAAATTGATTAGTAGCATTTGATCAATATTGTCATTAACAAACCAAAATAAAATAGGGCCTAGGTGCACCTTGATGCACTTTCAATCTCCCCCTTTTTGGTGATTGATGACAACATGATCAAAGAAGTGATAAACTTGATACAAGAGATGCAACTTTAGCAATTTAGCTCCCCCTCAATGTATGCATAAGTTCACAAGTAACACATGTAGCATTTAGGGCATTTTAACTAATCATATTTGAGAATCACAAATAGCTCATATTTGCCACAAAACATAGGTTTGTAGCGAATAACATTAAACTTGAAGCAAATTAAGCATCCATGAGAGTTCATCCATGTCATACACAAGCATAGAGTAAATAGTGGTTCAACATTATTACAAGCCAAGTGTTCATGACACGGAAAGAGAAACAAACTAACTAGACTAAACTTCTTTGACTTTTCTCCCCCTTTGGCATCAAAGACACCAAAAAAGGAAAAAACTAGAATCACACGGAGTCACTCTCGGCTTCTTCCTCACCGCTATCGAAAGCATCTCTAGAAGAAGAGGACTGGTGAGGATGAGACTGTGGTGGAGGCGGAGGTGGCTGCTGATGGACGGAGTCCGCAGCACCAAAGAAGTAGGCATAAGGATCATCACCAACTTCTGCTCCCACGGTAGCATCAAACTCATCATAGCGAGCAAGCCAAGGTGCCATAGGTGGTGCACCAGCTCACTGTTGAGCTTCATTCATGGTCCGGTAGAGCTCCCTGGATACATCTCTCTGAGCATCCATGGCAACTGAGATGCCACGACACATGGTGAATATCTTAGAGAGCATCCTTTTGATAGGAGAAGAGGAAGGCAAGGAGCTGGATCTAGAAGCTTGACCACTGGGAGGGGTAGGAGGGCGAGAAGACACAGGAGCAGCTCGATTTGAAGTTGAAGCTGGAGCTAGAGCCTTGGGTGATATAGAAGTAATGTCACAGTGCTCCACTTTAGTAACCATCTTCACGCGAGTGATAGTGTTGATGATATTTTGAATGTAAGGAGCGAAGATAAGACTCCTCATGGGCGACACTGAGCAGTGCCAGATCCCGCTCCAAAGAAAATGAGCCACACTGAATGGGGGTTGGTCCTCCCTCATGGTGCTCAACAAGTTCCTGGCATTGGACAGTAGATGGGTGGTATCCCCTTGCTTGGGCAGCAAGGTCTTCCTGAACATGTTGTTCAGTACCTCAAAGAAAGGGAGGAGACCCTTGGTCGTCCCCGTAAGATATAAATCTCACTGGTAGAGGTACCACACATGATTTGCTTCCAAAGTCTGCTCTTGGTCTAATCTGTGATAATTGAGGTCATTTCGATCGAGCCCAAGAACGATGGCAAAGTCTGAAATGGAGACCTCATAATCAATTCCCTCAATCCTCCAGTGATAAGAGGGCTCATCATCCTCAACAGTCTGAAGAGAGTGGTGTAGAATTGACAAACGACCTCTTCACACTAGTCTTGCTTCAACCCCATCAAGTCAACAGATGCTTGTCCTTGCAAGCCCTTATCACTTGATTCATTACTAGATGATTTTTCTTCCTCAGATTTGACCAGTTGATCCACTTCATGTTTGCAATGGGATTCTTCTGAGGATCGATCACATAGTGATAGTAATTGTCATGAAAGGTGTTGTAGAATTTGTAGTCATGAGCATCCCTTTCATAGTCCCTTGGATCTCCATTCTGATCTCTGGCTACACGGTTGGAGAATCTGGAGTAGTCACACTTCCTCTCGACTTGATCAGGCAGGAAGGAAACATGCTTTCTCTTAAGAATGAGTAACCCTCCAAAAGAAGATCCACTAGGTGGAGCCCTTTCTTTACCCTTGGATTGGGCTTGGGGAACAACAGTTGGGCGAGGGGCTTGAGCACTTGTGCGAGCTAAGGATGTAGGAACTGCAGCTAGAAGATTAGTCTTTTGCGAAACTACGCGCTTGGCCCTAGCTGCTGAAGATGGAGATGGAACTAACTCATGATCAGAGGGAGTGTATTCACTCCCTAACCCTGAGTCATCCTAATGAGACTGGGGGTCAAGGCGAGCCTTCATGCGACATAGCATCGGGAATGGAAGAAATTAGAACCAAATTCAGAGTGCTGTCATAGCATCAGAACTTCCGATCAAGGGATCAAAACTTCCGACCTAGGGTCGGAACTTCCAATTTCCACAAAAATGTGCAAAATCTTTCGATATGCACAATGTGTCTAGGCTACACCTAAACTAGTTCACAGAAGCAATTTGAGCCAAAAAGAATGGAATTTAGATGGCTAAAACAAGGGGAAACCCAAAACTAGGGTTTGAGCAAAATACCTCAAAAATGATGAAAATCGACGGGGAAAAGAGCGGATCGGCGCTCTGGGGGACGTCCTTGACTCCCCTAAGGAGATCACTCAATTTCCACTGAGAAAAACAAATATTTGAGGTGGATTGGAGGTGAACCCGAGTGGGAGAGGAAAGCCAAAGGGAAGAAGAGAAGAAAGAGGGGCTCTTGGGCTATTTATACCAAGTCCTGATCAGAACTTCCGATCGACCATCGGAACTTTCGATGCGGCTAAAGATGATCGGAAAATTCCGATTGATCGGAACTTCCGATACAAAATCAGGACTTCTGACACAACCAGAAACACACAAAATAGCACCAGAATTGGAACTTCCAAATATATATTTGGAACTTCCGATTGCCCTGAGCCAAGAATTGAACTACGCAAAAAGAAAGCGAAGCACCATGAACTTTTGGGCATAGCAACAATATTTCACCAAAAACATTTTAAAACATGTATATGACCATAAAAGCATCATGGCTTTGTATATAATCAATCATTCAACGTAAGTTTCCTCAAACGACTAAAATCATCACAAAGTGGCATTTTTAGTATATCACAAGCATGACATTGTCAATGGCATGGAATAGACATGGAATAGCATTTGATACTTTTAACATATTCATGGCATAAATGAGAGATGATTTTGGTGTTTATTATCCAAAAATGTGGCCCAATACGTGAGAAGGAGAGTAATTAATTTACTCTCCCAACTTTTAACATGGGCAAAATCAATATGCAAGAATTTCAAACTATGTTGCGAGAATCAAGGATATTTAGCTCATTTCTTAACTCGCAAAACCGTTGCTCATCTATAGGCTTGGTAAATATATCGGCGAGTTGTTTTTTGGTTCTCACATGGCTTATGCTAATATCTCCCTTTATCTCGTAGTCTCTCAAGAAATGATGGCGAATATCAATGTGCTTGGTTCTTGAGTGTTGGACGGAATTGTTAGCTATTTTGATGGCACTTTCATTATCACACATAAGTGAGATTTTGGTCATGTTGAGCCCAAAGTTTTTTAAGGTTTGTTCAATCGAAAGGGCTTGGGCACAACAACTACCGACTGCTACATATTCGGCTTCGGCTGTTGATAACGCTATTGCATTTTGTTTCTTGGAAGACCATGAAACAAGTGATCTTCCAAGAAATTGGCAAGTTCCGGATATACTTTTCCTATCCACTTTGCAACCGGCATAATCAGAGTTTGAATAGCCAATAAGTTCAAAGGTTGGGCCTTTCGGATACCAAAGTCCTAGGTTTGGAGTGTGAGCCAAATATCTCAAAATTCTCTTAACAACTATCAAATGAATTTCTTTTGGTGCAGCTTGAAATCTAACGCACATACAAACACTAAGCATGATATCCGGCCTAGATTCACATAAGTATAAGAGAGAACCGATCGTAGAACGATATACCTTTTGATCGACGACGGTTCCTTCTTGATTTAGATCTAGGTGGTCGTTGGTTTGCATGGGGTCTTGATGGGCTTTGCACTCTCCATGCCAAACTTCTTCAACATGTCCTTGATGTACTTTGTTTGGCAAATAAAGGTGCCTTCCTTGAATTGCTTGATTTGGAATCCTAAGAAATACTTCAACTCACCCATCATGGCATCTCAAACCTTTTAGTTATCATCTTACTAAACTCATCAGAAAAATTATTGTTAGTAGAACCAAATATAATGTCATCGACATATATTTGGAAAATAAAGAAATCATCATTGAAATGCTTAAAGAAGAGAGTAGGATCGGCTTTGCCTATTTCAAAGCCTTTCCTTAGGAGAAAGTCCCTAAGGCATTCATACCATGCTCTAGGGGCTTGCTTGAGCCCATAGAGTGACTTATGGAGCTTGTAGATGTGGTCAGGTTGGATTGGATCTTCAAATCCAGGTGGTTGCTCCACATATACCAATTTGGAGATTGGTCCATTTAGGAATGTGCTTTTCACGTATGGTGAGTAGCAAAGGCTAATAATATTAAAATTGACTCAAGCCTATCTACTGGTGTATAAGTCTCACCAAAATCCAAACCTTCGATTTGTGTGAAGCCTTGAACAACCAACCTTGCTTTGTTCCTTGTGACCATGCCGTGCTCATCTTACATGTTGCGAAAGACCCATTTGGTGCCGATTACGTTTTGCTTTGGTCTTTCCACCAACTCCCAAACTTCATTCCTCTTGAAGTTGTTGAGCTCTTCTTGCATGGCCATTACCCAATCCGGGTCTTCAAGAGCTTCTTCCACCTAATAGGTTCCAAAGAAGACACAAAATAGTAACACTCACAAAAATTGCAATTCTAGAACGAGTGGTTACTCCCTTTTGAATGTCTCCTTAGATGTTGTCCACGGGATGGTCTCGTTGAATGCTTTGGTAGATTCGTGGGCGTTGAGTTGTTTCTTGAGCAACTTCATTTTGAGTTTCTTGTTCTTCTTCCAACACCACTTGCTCTTGAGTGGGATTATCTTCTTGTTGAGTCTCTAGTTGATCTTCTTGTTGTTCCGTAGGAGTATCTTCTCTTGGCCTAATATTTCCAATGGACATGTTCTTTATTGCTTCACATGGAGGTGATTCATCTCCTACATCACTTAGATCAACTCGCTCTACTTGAGAGCCATTAGTTTCATCAAATGTCACATCCCTAGTGACTTCAATAATACCGGTGGTTTTGTTGAAAACACGATAGGCATGTGCATTTGACTCATATCCGACCAAGAAGCCTTCATCTACTTTAGAAGAAAATTTTGAACTTCTTGGCTGTTTAACAAGAATGTAACATTTTCTACCAAAAACTCTAAAGTATGAGACATTTGGTTTGTTACCGGTTAATTGCTCATATGCCATTTTCTTGAGAATCTTGTGGAGATTGAGAAGGTTGATGGCATGGCATGCGGTGTTGACTGCTTCGGCCCAAAAGATGTTCGATATCTTGTACTCATCTAACATGGTCTGCTCTACTACTCCATTTTGAGGTGGATCATATGGAGCAGATAACTCGTGTTTGATCCCTTCCTTGTCAAGAAAGACCTCAATGTGAGTGTTCTTGAACTCACCTCTATTATCGCTCCTCACTTTCTTGATTTTTACATCATACTCATTTTGTGCTCTTCTTGCAAAATTCTTAAAAATTTCTTGTGTTTCTCCTTTGTCATGCAAAAAGAACACTCAAGTGAATCTAGAATAATCATCTATAATAACAAAACCATATTTGTTACCACCAATGCTTATGTAGGCCATGAGTCCGAAAAGATCCATATGAAGGAGCTCAAGTGGCCTCTTTGTAGCCATGATATTCTTGGAGGTGTGTGGCGCTCCAACTTGCTTTACGGCTTGACATGTGCTACACAACCTATCTTTCTCAAAAACAACATTTGTTAGTCCTAGAATGTGATCCCCTTTGAGAAGTTTTGCCAAATTTCTTATCCCAACATGAGCTAGTCAGCGATGCCATAGCCAACCCATGCTAGACTTGGCAACTATGCAAGTTTTCGGTTCCACTTTATCTTGTACGAAGTCGACAAGATATAGCTTTCCCTTCAACCTACCCGTGAATGCCATGGAATTGTCACTTCTTCTCAAAACGGTCACACCCTCATGAGAGAAGTTACAATTATATCCCATTTCACATAATTGCGAAATGGAAAGTAAATTGTAACTTAATGATTCAACTAGAAGGACATTTGAAATTGAAAAATTACTTGTGATAGAAACTTTACCTATACCCAAAACCTCACCTTCTCCATTGTCGCCAAACACAATGGTTTCATGTTGATGTTGATTTGGTTCAAAGGTGATGAACATGTTCTTCTCTCCGGTCTTGTGATGGGTGCATCCACTATCCATCACCCAACTTGATCCACCGGAAGCATATTCCTACAAGATATTAGTTCTTGATTTTAGGTACCCAAATATTTTTGGGTCCTTCAATGTTAGTAATAAGTACTTTAGGAATCCAAATTTTCTTAAGAGGTTTTTCATTTCTATTTCCTACAAATTTGGCAACCACTTTACCACGGTGGTTCCTCTTAACTAGGTATGAGGCATAAAAAGTAGCTTGTGAGGCGTGAGACTTGTTATTGGCTTTTTGTGGAGCACACTCTTCCCTCACAAACTTGATTACTTCTTTACCCTTGTTCTTCACTCTAGGGGTGGACTTGGTCTCATCAGGGTGATAACCAAGCCCACGCCTCTCAACATTACCTTTGGCGTTGAGCGTCTTGTATAGAGCATCCTTTGACTTGTAGGTCTTGATACACCCATAGCTCACTAAGGTGTCAAGCCTTTCATTTTCTTTTCTTAGGATCTCTATTTCCTTCATGTTAGTCTCATATGCATTTAAATCAAATGTATAACATTTATCACAACCATTACTAGTGGAAGCAATGAAGGGAGATGGAATAGGTTTTGAATTAATATACTCAAGTTTCTCATCTAGACACTTGTTGGATTATTTTAGAATCACAAGTTAACTAGAGAGAGACTTGATAGTCTCTTTTAACTCAAGATTTGATTCATTCACTAACTTGTTATCATTAGTCAATGTCTCAACCTTTTTCTTCTCCTTAGCAAAAAGCAATTTAAGATTCACATTCTTTTCCTATTCAAGAGCAAATAGCTCATCTTGATGTTCAAGAGTTTCCTCTTGTTTTTCAAGGGTTGCCTTTTGCTTCTCAATGGTTGCTTCTTGCGACTCTATTGTCTTCAGAAGTTCTTTAAATTTTAGCTTACATGATCTACTCATGGATTTAAGAAATAATTCATTTGATTCATCATCACTAGAGCTACTATCACTACTAGACTCAAAAACATTATTTTTAGTTACCTTCTTGCTTCTTGCCATGAAACACTTGGGGGAGATGATGTAGTCATCGTCGTCGCTTAACTCTCCAAAGAGTGATGGCTTTGGAGTCTTGAGATGGGTAATGGCGATGGTGGTGACTCCCTTCTTGGATGAATCGGAGTCCGATTCTGACTCTGATTTGGAGTTGGAGTCCCATTCCTCCCCAATGTGTGTGTGGCCTCTTGGCTTCTTCTTGTGGTACTTGTTCTTTCCTTTGTAGTCTTCATTCTTCTTCTTATTGGGACAATCAGCTATGAAGTGGTCAATGTCACCACACTCATAGCAACCTCTTTTAGATTGATGCTTCTTTTTCTTGTCATACTTCTTCTTCTTATGCTTATCATATCCTCCCTTCTTCATAAATTTCTTGAATTTGTTGACTAGTAGGGCTAGTTCTTCATATTCACTTCCATCACTTGAGTCTTCATCCTTTTTAGCCTTTAATGCTACATCCTTGCTTCTATTTGTGTACTTGGCAAAGTCATTCACCTCTTTTGCTTCTTCCTCCATTAGCTTATGTGCTACAATCCTATCTAGCACATCATTTGGAGTCAACTTCTTGAAGTCTTTCCTTTCTCGAAGCAATGTCACTAAGGTTGGATTCCTTGGTCCAATTGCTCGGAGAAGTCTTTTGACCACAACATGGTCGGTCATATCTTTGCTTCCAAGACCCTTGATCTTGTTGACCAACACCATGAGTCGGTCATACATCTCTTGGGGAGTCTCATCATCTTCCATCACAAATCTTCTAAGCTTCCCTTCAAGAAGCTCAATCTTTGACTCCCGCATAGACGATGTACCTTCATGAACCACTTGCAATGTGTCTCATATTTCCTTGGCACCTTCTATGCCATCCACCTTGTTGTACTCCTCGGGGCTCAAGGCGGAAAGTATGGCACTTTCTGCTTGAAAGTTACGGTGGAGGGCTTGTTCTTCCCCTGGACTCTAATCTTTTCCTTGAGCATCATAAACATCAAAATCTAAACCATCTTTCACAATTCTCCATATTTCAGGATGCATTGAAAACAAATGCATTTTCATTTTGTTTTTCCATGCCGCGTATTGTGTACCATCAAAGTAAGGTGCACGACCCACGGGAATGGAACTACTATGAGAACTAGGATTTAGTTTTGAATAATCAAAAGGATATGTGGATCCCCTTTTGTTGTTGTCGTTGCTCTTGGGAGAGACGGATCCATCTATTGTCTTGGTTGGTGATCTTCCCACCTTTGCTCTTCAAGCGGTTAAGCTTAGTCAAAGAGACTTGCTCTGATACCAATTGAAAGTTGCCTAGAGGGGGGTGAATAGGCGATTTAAAATTTTCTTGCGGAAAAATAATGTTCTCAGAAAAAGCCTGATCGGAAGTTCCGATCTGTTGGATCTCCTGGATCTTCCGATGGATCAGAAGTTCCGATATGTATATGAAGTTCCGATCAGTAGACTGAAATCGACAAAATCAAAAACTTGTTTTTTTCTAAAAAAGTGTTTGAATAGAAGTGTGCACAAGTGTACTAGGAGAAACTTTAACACAGTGAGTTTCCTTGGATTAAAGTCAAATGACAGATCGGGTGAAAATAGAGTTTGACTTAGTATGAATCCCTAAGAGAAATAAGAACACAATAGCACACAAGACAAATATATGTTTCCCGGAGTTCGGATCCACCGATCCTACGTCTCCATTGAGGGACCTCGAAAGGTCGGGTCTCTTTCAACCCTTTCCTCACCAAGTCTTAGCCTACGCTAAACTTGGGTTTTCTCTTCATATCCTTGTCCAAGCCAAGGGAAGCTTTTACAAACTTCTCCGGGCAACCACAAACTCCTTGGTTGCTCGTGGAGTGACTCCTAGCCGTCTAGGAGAATGAATCCTCCAAGAGTAACAAATACGTTTGAAGATTTTGCCAACTCAAACCATTTTGTGCTCAAAGATTTTCAACAAAATCCAACAAAATCAACAAACGCATCCCACGAAAATCTTCTCAAAAGATGCAACAACAAGAGCTCGAGAAGACTTCCAATGCGCTCTCAAGGCGAATCGTAAAGACTCGCACTAGATCTAGCCTTGAATCACAAGAGAGCTTGAAGATGAGAGTTAGGGTTTGCAAGTGAGTGAGTTTTGGGGGCCAAGAGTGCTATACAAATGAGTCGGGGAGGGTTTTTATACCACCCCAAAAATTGTAGCCGTTAGGGCACTTTTGGCCTTCCACCTAGGAATTTCCGATGGCACATCGAAAATTCCGATTTAAAAAATAATTCCAAACCGAGAGTTCAAATCGGAAGTTCTGATCTCAAATCAAATGTTCTGATGGAAAATATAATTCCAGACAAAGATCTCAAATCGGAAGTTCCGATCCAAACCAGAAGTTCCGATGCAAAAATAAATTCAAGGCCGAGAGCTTAAATCGGAAGTTCCAATCCAAACTAGAAGTTCCGATGCAAAATAAATTCAAGGCCGAGAGCTCAAATCAGAAGTTCCGATCCAAACCAGAAGTTCTGATGAGTATAAAAATTCAGGAACTCAGTTTGAATTTGACCAAAAATCTTTCAGAAATGTTTTTCTTTGAGCACAAAGTTTTGGAACAAAATCCAAATGCATTCCTCTTAATAGTACGGCGATCCTAGACTCAATGTAAAGAATAAATCAATGATTTTAACCTTTTGAGCCTATTTAGACCAAATGGAGCTCTTTCTCCAAATTTGTTTCAACAGAACTTTCTTTTCACGTGACATCTCTGCAATCATCTTAGCAAATTGATTAGTAGCATTTGATCAATATTGTCATTAATACACCAAAATAAAATAGGGGCCTAATGCACCTTGATGCACTTTCAGAGGGGACACAGCAATTCGCGTGTATCTAGTCATATCCCAACAACAAGCTATAGGATCCTTTCCCCTCTATCACGAAAAATGTGGTCGGCACCATCTTGCTTCCAACTGTCAGTTCTACATTTAAAACTCCCTTTGTGTCTGATGAGTTGCCGCTGAAATCCCTTAACACCATGTTAGTTCTGATGAGGTCTTCTAGCATCTTCCCAAGATTTAGGAAGGTGGTGTGAGGCATCAAATTGACGACCGCCCCTCTGTCTATCATCATTTTGGACATTGGCTTCCCATTAATCAACCCCTTAACGTAGAGAGGCCTCAGGTGCTGATGTTTCAGATCTTCTGGTTTATCAAAAATTGCTGGCTATGGAGCCAGCATTAATTGAGCCATGGTATCGGTCTGCTCCGTGTCATCCTCTGAGATGGCCCGATACTCTGCAGGAAGAAAGAATACCATGTTTATCTCTACATCCTTTTTGTCGTTGTGATCGGCCTTATCTTTTAGGCATAATTTCCTCTTGATCTTAGGGGGGCGATCAACTCCTTTGTCGTGCACTCGTGCCCTTCCTTCTCTTTGCTAAAGACACTGCACCCTTCTCTTTTGGCTTTGCGTAAAAATTCCCCGAGGGCACTATTGCGGCTTCTCCGTTATGTCTTCATTATTATCGGCCGTCAGGCCGATTCCTTCGGGACCGATGGGGACAATCTTTTCTAGCACTGATATCCTTGGAGGCGACAACCTTTGGTGCACGGTTCTTTGATCATGTGGCCTTCGATCGTCGTCACATGGCCGATGATCACCTAGTGCCCCCATTGCATTGCGGGTAGTCATCCATGGATGGTAGACATATCCCTTTGTTCCAACAAAGTCTGAAGAACTCACAATTCCAATGGGGATTGAAACACGAGTGGCTACAGCTATCTCCGCTACCTTCCCTCTTTGCCAAACTCTTCTGATATTTATTGATAAGTCTTGCTGAGGTGACATTTCCACTGGTCTGCCTTCTATTCCTTGTATGCCGATTGTCTCCATAGTGTGTGTGCACCATGTTGACTAGGAATGAATTGCCGTCTATATTCATCGGTTGTCTCCCATCATCAAACTTGAGTCGGCCTTGTTCTACGACCGATTAGATTTGCTGCCTGAAGACCTTGCATTCGTTAGTATGATGCGATGGGGAATTGTGCCACTTACAACATTTTCTCTTCTTTAGTTCTTTGATAGGTGGTATTATGTGGCCAAGCGACAGGTAAATTTGCTTCTCCCTAAGTAATAGGTCAAATATTTTATTGGCCTTATTGATATTGAATTCATACTTCTCTTCCTTTTCGGTCGGTTTTATCCATGGGCAATCGACATGTTTCTTGTTCATAAACCACTCGACCATCCCGACCTCTGCGTCAGAGTCGTTGTCCTCATCGGAGTCCGAGTGGTACATTCGGGCGTACGCAACCTTCTTCTAGTACTTGTCCTGTCTGGCTTCTTGGAATCGACTCTCATGGGCCGATACCCTTTGCAGAAGTTGCGAGAGGCTTTCGAACTCATGTGATGAAAAATTCTCCCTGATAGAGCCCAAAAGTCTCTTAAACGCCAACTCTGCCAACTAACTGTCACTGAGGCTGTTGGACCGGAAACGGCGACCAGAGGGGGGGTGAATGGGAGCTTTTAAAATTTCAGACTAAAAATAGCCTTATAATTTTACTTCCGTCTTCTGCAGAACAGGTTTCAAACACACCCTTCGAAGTTCTGGTTCGGAGGTATTTCACAGCTCCGAAATCAGGCTTCGCAAGGAGCAAAAGTTCAAAGCCAAGAAGACTTCGCTCTACCCACAACCCCGAAAATTCAGCTCTGCTAAGTCAGTGCAGGCTCCACACACAGGGTGCTTCGAGCAGGCTTCGCACTTCACCCTTCGCAAGAGCGGACTTCCCTCTAAGGACTTTGATCAGTTTTGCTAAGGCAGTGTAGGCTCCGCACACTGGGTGCCTTCGAGCAGGCTTCACACTACACCCTTCGCAAGAGCAGACTTCCCTCTGTGGACTTCGACCAAATACTCAGCGACAGCAACTGGTGCTAGGCTTCATACTTCGAAGGTCTAAACGCAGACTAAACAGACTTCGCCGAGAACTGTAACTGAGGCTGTTGGACCGGAAACGGCGACCAGAGGGGGGGCGTGAATGGGAGCTTTTAAAATTTCAGACTAAAAATAGCCTTCTAATTTTACTTCTGTATTCTGCAGAACAGCCTTCGAACACACCCTTCGAAGTTCTGGTTCGGAGGTATTTCACAGCTCCAAAATTAGGCTTCGCAAGGAGCAAAAGTTCAAAGCCAAGAAGACTTCGCTCTAGCCACAACCCGAAAATTCAGCTCTGCTAAGTCAGTGCAGGCTCCGCACACAGGGTGCTCCAAGCAGGCTTTGCACTTCACCCTTCACAAGAGCGGACTTCCCTCTGAGGACTTTGATATGTTCTGCTAAGGCAGTGCAGGCTCCGCACACTGGGTGCCTTCGAGTAGGCTTCGCACTACACCCTTCGCAAGAGCAGACTTCCCTCTACGGACTTCGACCAAATACTCAGCGACAGCAACTGGTGCTAGGCTTCGTACTTCGAAGGTCTAAACGCACACTAAACAGACTTCGCCGAGGACTTCGACCAGGGAGGACTTCGATTCAGCACAGAGACAGTGCTTCGCTAGTAATCAGAGAGACCTAGCCTCTAGTTTACACAGAGTGAACAGACACTGAAAAACACACTTCACCCAGACAGACTTCTCACACACCTCTCCAGAAAAACTCACAAGAAGATGGTGCACAGATAAATCAAAGCATGCAGAGAAGTATGCATACAAGTTCAAGCAGTAAAAGAAAACAGAATCAAAGCTTCATTGCTTGAATAGGGAACACAAAATGAACTCACAAGATGAATACAAGAGTGTGGCGGCTAGCACGGGAGCTCAAAAATGAATGCTCAAAGTGTTGATGTGACCTAGCCAGCCTCCACTATTTATAGGCACTATTCAGCCCTGTGAATAAACTACTTTACCCCTAGGGTTTACACCGGTTTTGTCTCATCAGAACAGGGGGTACAATGGGTAGTCTACTTTATTTGGAGGCTTCTTTTGTCAGCTTCGTAGAGGAGATAACACCAGCTTTTGTAGAGCAGACGCTATCAGCCTTTGCAGTTTTGGACCCTTCTGAAGCCCCCCTTCGCACGTGAGGGGTGCTGTAGCTTCGGTGAGAAGCCTTGAGCCTGATGGCCTTCGCTTCACCGATGTCAGCCTTCGATACAGTGACGGTTTTTAGCCGAAGCCGTCAAAGCCCTTGGGCCTTCGCACCAACAGCTTCGGAGTGGACCAACCTTCGAAATCCCTCCTTCGTCCAAGGCCTCCGCATAAAGCATTCCATGAGCACTTCGTCGCAGTGTCTCTCCCCGAGCACACTCCTCGACGATCCTCACCCGGATCATGCCTTCGATGCACCTCAACTTCTGAGACCTTCGTCGGGTATACCTTCGAGTGTCTCCCTCCGGAGCACACTTCGAACACCTTGCCTCATTGCTGAGGACTTAGTCCACCATACTCCGAAGTCACTCCATTCGGAGTACCCTTCGAAGTGCCTCACCTCCGAGGACTTTGTCTCGAAGTACCTTCACCCGGAGCCACACTCCGCACTTACTGCCTTCTCCTGGCGCACCTTGACCCGAGGTCCGACCTCAACCCCTTCGCAGCCTTTGTGATGGAGCTCCCTGCTCACCTGGCATCAAGCCTCCCGCTTGACCTAGGTTCACCTGCTGCGAACCGTCCGTCGCCTCCGAAGTCACCTGCGTACCACAGACAAATAGACAAGTGTATCCAGTACCCTAGAGACCTCTCTAGGTAAGCAACCTCCGATACACACTTCGGTGTACCGCCCAAAGTACCGAGACCTTCGGTACAACCCAGTCATCGTGTACTGTCGGACCCCTCCGACAGGCACACTCTACTGCAACAGCTGCAGCAACCAGACCCACCGAACCCTTCAGTGAAACCACCTCTGAACCCCTTCGGAGAGACCCCCTCGAATCAGAGGGTAAAATCTATCAATCACTCATCACAGACTCCGAAACCAACCCTTGGTTTCTCAATCTCCCCCTTGATGAGTGCATTGACAACCAAATTCTAGTTCAAGAAAATTTGAAAAATTTCAGCACACAAGTGACCATAAAAACTCAGAAACGAGCCAAATCATGTCACTTGACAAAAGAATTTTCCTCCCCCTTTCCAAAAGAGTAAAAGCCCCTTCAGAAAATCAATTTCTCCCCCTTTGGCAATGCAAGCATCAAGGAGCATGTAAAAGATGCATAGCTTCAAAATAGCAGAGTTGCAAAGACACATAAAGCAACAAATATGCCAACATTAATACCAATTATCATGTGCTCAGCTCAATTTAACATTCTCTAAAAACATGATGACATCATGTGATTTTATCATTTTGAAATAAAAGCATCATCACTCAATCAAGGTAACTAGACAAGTCAAAACAGGGACTGCGCAAAGCTAGTCAAATTCTACTCTAGACAGACAAGTCCAGTTCAAGTGGAGCATTAAAAGCAAACTTGATGATCAATGAATTTTGTTGTTCTTATCATAATGCTAGGGGTTATTTGTTTGTCTACCTTATACTTTCCAATCAAGCCAAGCCTAGACATGAAAGCCATCAGAAGCTTAAGGCGGTGATTTTGGCATACACTACACTATCCCAGTTCAGACCAATGTGCAATGGTAAGCAGTCTAGAATAGAGTAATGCGACAAACAAACCCACCTGGATCTTTTTGCTTTGAAGCATGCAAATCATGGATTTTTGGGATTTTGATTAAGTGAACAAATTGTTTAGCACTTGATGAATATCCATGAGTAAGTAGAACAATTTTTTCAAGTTGCAATGTTTAGCATCTAGGGAAAAAGAGTCTTGCTATCAAGCGGATAAAAGATAGCTAAAGAAGTCCTACCTAAACATGCTAGATTCAAGACTAAGCAGTGAGCATGATTTAATTTTGGAAAGAAGAATCATGCACATAATGTTTCAGACATATTAAATAGAGCTGAGCTGACATGATTACATGACTTATAATCAGGCATATAAGTGCAAAAGATGTAAATGCAATTTCACACATGATGAGCATATGCAAGACAATCAAAATTGCCCCCCCCCTAATAGAATGTCATAAGGGTGACAAATACCAAGTTCCCCACGCAAGTAGGCAAAACGAGAAGCATCGAGGGGTTTTGTGAAAATATCGGCTAGCTGGTGTTGGGTATCAACATATTGAAGTTCAATATCACCCTTCTCATTATGATCTCTGAGAAAATGATATCGCACATCAATGTGTTTGGTTCTGGAATGCTGAACTGGGTTGTTTGCAATACAAATAGCACTAGTGTTATCACAGAAAAGTGGAACACTCTTATAATCTAACCCAAAATCCCGCAAAGTGGAAACCATCCACAAAATCTGAGAACAACAGCTAGCTGCAGCAACATATTCGGCCTCAGCCGTCAATTGTGCAACACTAGACTGTTTACGGGAAGACCAGCAAACCAGCGAAGTACCCAGAAAATGACAAGTACCAGAGGTACTTTTCCTATCAATCCTACACCCAGCAAAATCCGCATCGGAATAACCTCGAAGACACAAAGAGGAAGACGCTGAATACCAAATGCCAAATTCAAGGGTATGTTTGAAATACCTGAGAATGCGCTTTACCGCTTGGCGGTGCGAAGCTCGTGGTGAAGCCTGAAAACGAGCGCACAGACACACTGTGAAGTGTATGTCTGGCCTCGTAGCAGTCAAGTAGAGGAGGGAGCCGATCATGCTTCAAAACTCCTTCTGATGTACGACTTCTCCATCTTCGTTAGGATCCAATGCTACAGATGTAGCCATTGGAGTGGCGAGTGGCTTCGCACCAGCCATGTCGAACTTCTTGAGCAGGTCCTTGGTGTACTTCGTCTGGTGGACGAAAGTACCTTGTTTGCTTTGCTTGATTTGCAAACCAAGGAAAAAAGTGAGTTCACCCATCATGGACATCTCGAACTCCCTGCTCATGGCATCTGCAAACTGAGCAACCAAAGCATGAGAAGAGCCACCAAAGATGATATCATCCACATAAATCTGGACTAGGAGGAAATCTTTGCCATGCTTGAGAGTGAACAAGGTTTTATCAACAGATCCCATCAAATATCCCCGCTCAAGCAGAAAAGACTTAAGTCTATCATACCAAGCCCGAGGGGCCTACTTGAGTCCATAAAGAGACTTATGAAGTTTAAGGACTTTATGTGGGTATTTGGGGTTTTCAAAACCAGGGGGTTGTTTTACATAAACATCTTCGCCTATGAAGCCATTAGGAAAAGCACTTTTGACATCCATTTGATAGAGTTTGAATCCCTGGGATGTCGCAAATTCCAGTAAAATTCTAATGGTCTCAAGACGAGCAACAGGTGCAAAAGTTTCAGTAAAATCAATCCCTTCTAATTGTGAATAACCCTGAGCTACAAGTCTAGCCTTGTTTCTAACTATAGTCCCATCCTCCCCTTGTTTGTTTTTGAAAATCCATTTTGTTCCAATGAAATGAACATTTGGTGGAGGATCAACTAAAGTCCAGACTTGGTTTCTCTCAAAATTTTCAAGTTCTTCATGCACGACATTGATCCAACTAGAATCAGAAAGTGCATTACTAACATCTAAGGGCTAGAAAGAAGCAAAAAAACGGAATCAATGAAATGAGCATGAGAACGTGTTACCCTTTGATCAAGCTCACCAATGATCTGCTCGGGAGGATACATCCTTTCAACATGATGTGGAGCCTCGCGGCGGGATGCGGTCTCCCCCTCAACTTGTGCGTTGGACTGGTCCAAGATGACCGATGTCGAGGTAGT
The DNA here is from genome assembly GCA_019279435.1 of Zizania palustris. NCBI lineage: Eukaryota > Viridiplantae > Streptophyta > Magnoliopsida > Poales > Poaceae > Zizania > Zizania palustris. The sequence goes on along the minus strand of JAAALK010000290.1, from coordinate 70,387,429 downwards.
TGCTTCGGGACCTTGTGCCGAAGTGGTCGAAGCGGGGTCGGCTTCGGGGGTTGATGTCGAGGGTAGTAGGGGTTCATCCTCGAAATCTCCGGGATCTTCTTCTTCGAAGATAGTCTGTTCCATATCGTGTTCATTTGCATGTTCAAGAGCAGAACTAATAGAGGGGGTTGATTCATCAAAAGTCACATCACATGACTCGATGACAGTGTTAGTCTCCAAATTATAAACACGATAAGAATGACCATGTGTAGTGTAACCCAAAAAGATCCCGTCAGAAGAACGCGACTCAAATTTATCCAAATTACCACGTTTTAGGATAAAGCAACGACAGCCAAAAACTCGAAGATGAGTAACCTTGGGTTGTCTCCCAAAATGTAGCTCATAAAATGTCAAATTCAAAATTGAGCGCAAGAAGATTCGGTTTGAGATGTAACATGCAGTGTTCATGGCCTCAGCCCAGAATTTTTTAGGAGTCCTGTGCTCATCGAGCATCGTCCTAGTCATCTCAACCAAAGTGCGGTTCTTTCTCTCAACAACACTGTTCTGTTGAGGAACCCGCGGAGCAGAGAATTTATGTTCTATGCCATGCTCCATGCAAAAGTAAACAAAGAGACTGTTCTTGAACTCAGTGCCATTATCACTTCGAATGAATTTCAATGCACCAGGGAGTTCAGTGAAAAGTCTCAAAGCCAAGCTTCGAAAGTGTGAGAACACTTCATCCTTGCTGGCAAGAAAGAAGACCCAAGAGTAGCGAGGGAAATCGTCGACAATGACTAGCACATACCACTTGCCGCCTAAAGAACTAACCCGAGAAGGACCTACAGTGTCCATGTGGAGAAGTTCTCCGGGTTGCTTAGTCATCACCGTGGTGACTGGCGAGTGCGAAGCGGCAATCATTTTTCCATGTCGACAAGGAGCGCAAACTAAATTCTTCTCAAACATGAGCTTGGGCAATCCTCGGATCAGACCCAGGGCACTCAGGTGAGCGAGCAACTCAAAGCTCATATGCCCTAGTCTCCTATGCCACTTCCAAAGCTGAGAAGTAGAATGTGCAACAAGACAATGAGAAGAACTAGACGATTCAGGAAAATCAGCTCCAAAAACTCTCCCAACTCTAAAGATCTTGCAGACAACAACGCCATCAGAATTGAGTACTTGCAAAGTATCGTGATGAAATCGCAATTCGAAGCCCTCATAAAGCAATTGAGATACAGAAAGCAAATTGTATCCCAGGTTTTCAACCAAAGCAACATCTTTGAGAGTGAAATTTGAGTTGATTCTTACCACACCTTTACCTTTCACTCTACTCCTTCGATTGTTGCCGAAGGTGATATGTTCCCTTTGCTTGGTTGTGGTGAGGCTGGAGAACCATGCTGCATCTCCGGTCATATGGCGCGAAAAACTGGAGTCCATGATCCACGTGCCCTCCAAGCCTCGATCTGGTGCCTACACATGATAAGAAAATCTCGATCGCTCAGTGCTGGGGTGAGTGAATACATGACGAGGCATCCAGCACTGAGTGATACGAGTAGTAGGCACAGTAAAAGTAGACTGTCTACGCACAGGATAATCAGAATAATGCAAAGTGCGAGGTCTACCTACATGCTGTGATCTAAAAGCATGACGAGGTTTCCTACTCTGATGAGGTACAAAGCTACTCGCCTGGGGTCTACCACCATATGGAACATGGTGAACACCTCGAGGAGCAAAACCTCTCCGAGAAGCACGAGGAGCCTCGAAAACAGGACGAGAGTAAAACTCAGACTCATGCATACCTAAAGATGGGTAGTGCATGTTCTAGAACCTCATCGCCTGAGAGCGTCGCTCATCCTTGATGAGACGAAAACAGAACCCAACCAAGTGACCCGCCCTCTAACAGTAGGAACAATGAAAAACTCTCCTAGGGGTGATGTCATGGGTCATAGAAGCAATCCTCACAGGCTCCTTGGGCTTCTGCTGAGTGGTTTTCTTGGGAGGGATTTTTGTAACACCCCAGAAATTAAAAGGAATAAAATAAAAAGAAAAGTATTGTTTAAATCATTTTTGATTAATTATAAAAGGGAAATTCACAAAAGAACCCAAATAAAGCCAAGCAGGGAGAAATACTAAAAATCTGGACTTGAAAATTTTATGGGATAAACTAGAGACCAAGAAATATTTTTGAGAATTTTTACAAAATTTTAGTAACAGTGCTTCAAGCCTTAAGCAAATATTTGAATTTCTGGAATTATTTTAATTGAAAAATACATTTTAATACTTATTGGGCCGCAACCCCATTTTCCCCTCTGAAGGCCTTTCGGCCCAGCCCATTCCGGCCAAACCCACCGACAGGCGGGACCCACCTGTCGGCACGCGTTCTCCCTCTCTCTCCCGCCACTCGCGCCAAGCCGGCCCACCCGTCAGTCTCTGCAGTGCGCCCCCTCTCCCGCTGACAAGCATGGCCCGCGTGTCGGCTCACTCTCACCCACGCCCGCCCACTGACAGGTGGCCCCCACCTGTCAGGCCCTTCTTCTTCCTTGGAAGGGGATCTCTCCCCTTCCATTTCTAGCCGGCGCCGCCCCTACCCGAAATCACCTCCGCCAGCTGCCGTGAGCCAAATCTGGCCCTAGCCGAAGCCTACCATCGGCCGGCGATCCCTTTCCTGTGATTCCCCACGCGTTTTCGCCCAAATGGAAGGTGATCCGTGCGGATGGAAACCTCGCCGGAGGAAATATGGATCCCCTCCCCGGATTCCTCCATTCCCCTTCCAAACCAGCACCGCCGGCAGTACTATTTAAACCCTGGCCTTCACCGCAGCTCAGGCCACCCCCAATTAAGCCTAGCCACGCCTTCCCGAGCCGCCACTTCGGTTTTCGGCTATTTGCCCTGCCTCAACTCCGGCAAGCCCTCCCCGGCGCTCCGGGCCACCGCCGCCCTCACCGTCGCCACCTACGTGACCGCAGAGACGCGCCCGTCCTCGGTCACACCTCCGTTGGTCGAGAGGACCAGCGGATCGCCTCGCCGCCGGCGAACCCGAGGAACTCCACCGCCCCTCTTCGACGCCGGTCACCGTCAGCTCACCGTCACCGCCACCACCGGTACGACCGAATTCCCCTAGCCTCGCCAGTCCCATTTTAACCCCTAGCTTGGTCGATTACCCCTCGCCGTCGCCGGAATTCGTCGCCGTCGCTCCGCCGGAGCCAGAGACGAAGGGGTACTTACCCCTTCGCCGCGTGCCGTGCCGGACAGGACCTCGGCCGCACGATCCGCAGCCCACGGCCACGATTAGAACCCGAGATCGAGGGCCCGGATTGCTTTGACCGATGTTGACCGGTATCAGGCAATCTGAGCCCTCCAATCTCACTTAAGTGCCCCGCCCTGCGGTCGCCCGTTGGATCTGGATCCAACGGTCCTGCTCGGCCTGGTCCACGCGCGCGGTCAACGGTTCACGGTGAACCCAGTTCACCGTGGACCCGAGACGATTTTCAGTTTAAAAATAATTCAGAAAATAGTTTAAACTTCAAAAATTCATAACTTGCTCATTTTAACTCCAAATTTCACCATTCAAATTCTGTTAGAACCAGAATATTATTCTCCACACATTAATGCCATAAAAACAGTATGTTTCTGTTTCCCAACATATTATTAATAAATAAATGAATAAAAATCCCTTCTGATTAAAATGAATAATACAGAAAATAAATTGGGAAAAATCCTAAAATATTAGACTTTACTGTTTTATATAAAACTCAGAATATTAAAATACTACTTCACATAATAAAACCAACAAATGCGTATGTTTAATATTTGGTGAATTTATCTGTTTATTGAATGTATTGTTTATTTTCCGTATCACGAAGACTACGAGTTCGTCGAGGAGCAGGAGTTCTACCCCGAGGTTCCTCCATCCCCATTTGCTGAGCAAGGCAAGTCATCGACCATCTCTGTGGAAACAGTTGATCATATTGAGCCCATGTTTTAATAAATTATCGCTATAACCCATAGGATAATATCGCATTAGTCCAATAATCAAGCCTTACACTTATATTTATTAGATCCCCGTCCTTGTGTGCAAACCCAAGCCATGCTTATTGAGCCTTAACTCCTTGTCACTCTACTATTAAAATATTAGCTAGTGCCCAATGTACCGGCACAACTGCTATAGGATAAAAAGAACGAGTCGTAGATAGCTGGATTCTGTATATGTATTTCCCTGTTATTCTCGTCTCTGGACTCTGTTGGAGTTGGCTAGGTTATAAGTATGGTGGGTTCCGGGTGCAAGCTCGGGCACTGGTTTGTCGCACCCGGGGCACTATAAGGACCGGTCTGCGGGATCTGTTGCAAAGCACTTCCGTACCAACCACAAGTCTAATGGGTAAGTCCTAACTGGAAGTGTGGAACTCTTCGGCTCTATGCACCATAGTGGAGGGGTACAAGGGGCTAGCCTGCGGGCGACTTGTACCAAAGAAGGCTCAAGGGGGGGTATGGTGAGCACTCGACATGTCGAGACACGATACGAAACCCATAAGAGGGTGTTGTGGAGTCGGAGGGAACCATATGGAAGGTTTTGGCACGAGTTCCCGTGAAATGGGTCATCTCGTTACACTTTGGTGTAAGTGATGAGTGCGTGCCTTGTGGGTACAGTGGTACATCTCTGATCAGAGTAATTTAATCTTTTCGAAAAGCCGAGCCCACGGTCAAGGGCGGGTTGTGTGACTACTCGCAGTTAGTTTACAATTGTGTGAATGTTCGGATTATCCATGGCACGTAAGGACTGTTGAGCGAGGTGGGGTGACTGTACCCCTCGAGTTAGAAGATGATGATACACATGCACAGGTTTACTTTTCCATACTAATAAATTGCTCTCATTTAAAGCTTTACAAATATGCTGCTTCCGCTAAATTAGCCACTATCTCCCTTGTTATTACCTTGCATTATATTTGCATTCGGTGGCTTGCTGAGTACATCTGTACTCACCCCGTTGACTTACAACATCAGAGCCAGTCTACTACGAGGAGGATGAAGGTCTGGAGTAGCGACCCAGTCAAGGCGAGACTGGAAGGAGGCGTTCATCTAGGACCCTTGTTTTATTAGTTTCTCTTCATCTTTATTCACTTTTGTATTAATGCGGTCTACGAACCGTGAATGATTGCTCGTATTGTACGTGGTCGTGTGATGAACGTCTTGTTTTATTGATTTTCTATGAAATTTCAATAAAGTCCTGATTTATTAAATCGGGGCGCGACAAGATGGTATCAGAGCCGACTTGACTGTAGGAAGCCAAACAGACCTGACCTTAGGACTTATATATATATTCACTATATTTTACAAAAGATTACTTATCCTCTCATCTTCCGAGATTTTCACAAAAAAATTTTTTCTCTCTTTTGTAGATGCCGGTTCACACCATGAGCGGAACTCTTCGTGATGAGGCCGGATTCATCCGCGAGCTTCGCGTGCTCGTCGACTTTTTGGGGTTTCCCCATGAGCCTGCGTTCCACGGGATCTTTCCCGATGCGAACGAGAGCTACTGCGAGGTCACGGTTGTGATCCGCCCCTCTTCCACGCAGCCACCCTTCTACACCCATGGAGTTGGAGGACCTTCATTCGTGGTGGCCAGCCAGCGAGCCGCTCTCCAGTCCCTCGCCGAGCTTCGACTGGTCTACGACTGCCACCTCCGTGACACCGTCTACCGCTTCATGCCCATGCGCACACCCGGGAGTCACCGCAGCATCTACATCAGTCCCCTCACCCAGAGCAACTCCGTCATCACCCGCACGATGAGACTCTTGGAGGCCATGGACAACCTCCACACGGAGGCCGTCCTCGACGCAGACAGCCAGCACGACACCATCGACTTCTACCGCCACACTTCGGAGAACCTGACCAGGGAGAACGCCGAGCTCCGTCGACAGCTTGAGCAGAACCCCCTGTTGACCCTTGAGGTAGAGGAGTTGAGACGTCAGAACGAGCTTCTGCGCCAGGGCGCCATGGTCCATACCCAGCTTCGTCAGCAGCTCAGAGAGTTGAAGAAGGATATTGAGGAGATCGCACCTCTTCCGCCTCGCCGGAAGAAACCCATTCAGACTCCCACAGTGAGGCCCAAGAGGATCTCCCACAGTGCTCCACCCGCCAGACCGTCAAGTTCCTCGACCCCGACCAGCTCCCACGAACCCGAGATCGAGCCGTCCCCCGAGCTACCGTAGACGTAGTTTTTTTCGGTTGAGTGTTTTTCATTTTGCTTGATTGTATTAGCATTCATGTCAAAACATAAGGCATGAATGAAGTAATAAATAAATGTAACCGCAAGAACGGCATTTTTGGAATAAAATTTAATAAAAGTATCCACTAAAAGAATGTTGTCTAAATTTTGGAAACCTCAGGATGTCGAACAACCTAGGCTCCGACGCTCCCCAGAACGGAGGAGAGAACGGCAACTTGCCATAGTGGGGAGCGACCGGGCAAAGGCAAGCCCCAGTCGCCAACCACCCCACATTGGCTGAGATGATGGCTACTCAGAACCAGTTGGTTTCTGCCTTATTAAACCAGATGCAACAACAGCAGCAGCAGATGCAAGAGCAGCAGGCTCAGTTTTTCCGCCATCACCAACAGCCCGAGCTGCATCATCACGCCGCCCCAGCTCCCGCGTCCCAGCTCTCGGAGTTCCTCCGAGTTCGTCCACCAACCTTCTCCAGCACCACCAACCCCATGGAGGCTGGGGATTGGTTAAGGACCATTGAGAAGAAGCTAGATCTGCTGACCTGCACTGAGCAGGAGAGGGTGGCCTTCGCCACCCACCAGCTTCATGGTCCCGCCGCGGAGTGGTGGGACAACCTGCGAGAGACTCTGCCCGAAGGACATGTTCACACTTGGGCAGAATTTTCTGAAGCTTTCCGTGCCGCTCATATCCCAGAAGGCATCATCGCACAGAAGCAGCAGGAGTTCAGGGACCTGCAGCAGGGGAGCAGGTCCGTCACAGAGTATTTACACGAGTTCAACCGGCTGGCTCGTTACGCGCCTGAAGAAGTCCATACTGACGCGGCCAGGCAATCTAAGTTCCTTCGAGGTCTTAAGGATGAGTTGTCCCTTCAACTCGTTTCCGGAGATTATGCCAACTTCCAAAAGTTGGTTAATAAGGCTATTATTCAGGAGACTCAGCAAAATAAGGTCGACCTGAAGAGGAAAAGAATGATTGCTTTCAGGCAGAACCAAGGCATGGCGCAGAGGCCTCGTTTCACCCCTCCTCCTCCGACGCCACAGTACCACCCCCGCCCAGTGCATCGTCCGGCACCACCTGCCGCCAACACCGGAACCGGACAACCTCGCCCTGCTCCTGCCGCGCCAGCTGCACCACCCGCCCCGGCAAAGAAGGCAGAGATTCTGCGCGACAAGCACGGCAAGCCCGTGGTATGTTTTAACTGCCGCCAGGAGGGGCATTTCGCCTATCAGTGCCCCCACCCCAAGCGCACACAGGGAGTCACGACGAACCCCGCCATCCGTGCTCGCGTCAACCATGTCACCGCTGAGGAAGCCCAGGCTGCGCCCGAGATCGTGATGGGTAAGTTCATGGTAAATTCAGCAATTGCAATAGTTTTGTTTGACACCGGAGCTACACACTCCTTCATCTCAACTGAATTTGTGGAAAAGAACAATCTAAGCACAGAAGAACTACCCAGAGCCGTACAAATAGTCACCCCGGGTAAACAAACTCTAGCCCTAACCTATAGCCCAAAGGTATGGATAGATATCCACGGCACCGTATTTTGGGCCGACCCCATCCTAATAGAATGCCAAGGCCTGGATCTCATTCTAGGAATGGATTGGTTAAATAAATACCAAGGAGTGATAGAATGTGCCCAAAGAAAAGTGACTGTGACCAGCGAAGAAGGTATTGCCATCACATTTCAGATGCCAAGATTGAAGATCAGAAGACCAAGACTACATCAGATTACCTTGGAAGAGATACCAGTAGTCAGTGAATACCCGGACGTATTCCCAGAGGATCTACCAGGGATGCCACCCAAGAGGGACATCGAGTTCAGGATTGACTTGGTGCCAGGAACCACCCCTATCTACAAGCGACCATACCGGATGGCCGCCAACGAATTAGCTGAGATGAAGCAACAGTTGGAGGATCTTGAGAAGAAAGGTTATATCAGACCAAGCACATCACCGTGGGGTGCCCCCGTCATCTTCGTCGAGAAGAAAGAAGACAAGGCAAAGCGTATGTGTGTGGATTATCGCGCTTTGAATGAGGTAACCATCAAGAATAAGTACCCGTTGCCTCGGATCGACGATCTCTTCGACCAACTCAAGGGAGCTACGGTATTCTCGAAGATCGACCTGCGGTCTGGTTACCATCAGTTGAGGATTCGAGAAGAGGATATACCCAAGACTGCCTTCACTACCCGTTATGGATTATATGAGTGCACGGTTATGTCCTTTGGATTGACCAACGCCCCTGCATTTTTCATGAATATGATGAATAAAGTGTTCATGGAATATTTGGACAAGTTCATCGTGGTCTTCATAGACGACATCCTCATTTATTCCAAGGACCAGAAGGAGCACGAGACTCACCTCCGGTTAACCCTAGGAAAGCTAAGGGAACACCAATTGTATGCCAAGTACAGCAAATGCAAGTTTTGGACGGCAGAAGTAAAGTTCCTTGGACATATCATCTCTGCGCAAGGAATCGCAGTAGACCCTGCCACCGTAGAAGCAGTTACGGATTGGTTGCCACCCACGAACGTATCTGAGATACGAAGTTTTCTGGGATTGGCCGGATATTACCGAAGATTTATCGAAAATTTTTCTAAGATAGCCAAGCCAATGACCAAGTTGTTGCAGAAAGGAGAGAAGTTTGAATGGACTCCTGAATGCGAGGAAAGTTTCCGCACCCTCAAGACCCGTTTAGTGTCTGCACCTATACTGACCCTACCGGATATCCGCAAAGACTTTCATGTCTATTGCGACGCATCTCGCCAAGGATTGGGATGTGTTCTTATGCAAGATGGGAAGGTTATCTCTTATGCCTCCCGTCAATTAAGACCTCATGAGTTGAATTATCCTACTCACGATCTGGAATTAGCCGCCGTAGTGCACGCCCTTAAGATTTGGAGACACTATCTAGTTGGAAATCGCTGTGAGATCTTTACGGATCACAAGAGCTTAAAGTATATCTTCACACAGCCAGATCTGAATTTGAGGCAAAGACGATGGCTGGAATTGATCAAGGACTATGACGTAGGTATTCACTACCACCCCGGAAAAGCAAATGTGGTAGCTGATGCATTAAGTCGCAAGGGATATTGCACCGCCATGATGATTCAAGAACACGCACCCTTGTTATGTAAGGAGATGGAAAAGTTGAATCTTGGATTGACCACCAGAGCATATCTAGCCACCTTGGAGACCCAACCGGTCTTGTTTGAGCAGATCCGTGAGGCTCAGATGGAGGACCCGGATATAGCTGCCATTAAGAAGAACATGAGACAAGGAAAAGCCCCCGGATTTTCAGAGGACGAGAGTGGCACCATATGGTTTGGAACTCGGATATGTGTGCCGGATAAACCTGAAATAAAGACTCTTATCCTAAGGGAAGCCCATGAGACGTTGTACTCCATTCATCCCGGCAGTACCAAGATGTACCAAGATCTGAAGGAACGCTATTGGTGGGTTAGCATGAAAAGAGAGATTGCCCAGTTCGTCGCCGAGTGTGACACCTGCAGAAGAGTAAAAGCTGAACATCAGAGACCTGCAGGATTGTTACAGCCACTTAAAGTACCGGAATGGAAATGGGAAGAGATCGGTATGGACTTCATCACCGGATTACCAAAGACCCAACTGGGGTATGATTCTATATGGGTGATCATTGATCGGCTTACAAAAGTAGCTCATTTCATAGCCGTCAGGACGACCTTCAGTGGCCCTAAGCTAGCAGAGCTATATATGGCCCGGATAGTATGTCTTCACGGAGTGCCCAAGAAGATAGTATCCGATAGAGGAAGTCAGTTTACCTCTCGTTTCTGGAAGAACCTTCAAGAGGAGATGGGCACGAGATTGAATTTCAGTACCGCCTACCATCCTCAGACAGATGGACAAACAGAGAGGGTAAATCAGATATTGGAGGATATGCTTCGAGCATGTGTTTTGGATTTTGGAGCCACGTGGGACAAGAGCTTGCCGTATGCTGAGTTTTCATACAACAACAGCTATCAAGCCAGCCTTCAGATGTCTCCTTTTGAAGCCTTATATGGACGTAAGTGCAGAACGCCCCTACTTTGGGACCAAACTGGTGAATCCCAAATGTTCGGAACGGACATTCTTCGTGAAGCTGAAGAGAAGGTACGAATCATCAGAGACCGACTCAAAACAGTCCAATCGCGACAGAAGAGCTACGCAGACAATCGACGCCGAGACTTAGTCTTTGAAGAAGGAGATCATGTATACCTTCGAGTTACACCCCTCCGTGGCACCCAACGGTTTAACATGAGAGGAAAGTTGGCCCCTCGATACGTTGGACCATTCCCCATTATCCGACGCCAAGGCGAGGTAGCTTATCAGTTGGAATTACCACCCTCATTGGCTGGAGTGCACGATGTATTCCACGTATCTCAACTAAAAAAGTGTCTCCGCGTCCCCACAGAGCAAGTGGACCTTCAGCAGTTGGATGTCCAAGAAGACCTGACCTATGTGGAAAAGCCGGTCAAAATATTGGAAGTCAAAGAAAGAACCACCAGGAGTCGAGTAATCCGCTTCTGCAAAGTGCAGTGGAGCAATCATCCGATAGAAGAAGCTACTTGGGAAAAAGAAGATGAACTCAAGGCGCAGCATCCTGAGCTATTCGAGGATTGATCCGAATCTCGAGGACGAGATTCTCTGTAAGGGGGATAGGATTGTAACACCCCAGAAATTAAAAGGAATAAAATAAAAAGAAAAGTATTGTTTAAATCATTTTTGATTAATTATAAAAGGGAAATTCACAAAAGAACCCAAATAAAGCCAAGCAGGGAGAAATACTAAAAATCTGGACTTGAAAATTTTATGGGATAAACTAGAGACCAAGAAATATTTTTGAGAATTTTTACAAAATTTTAGTAACAGTGCTTCAAGCCTTAAGCAAATATTTGAATTTCTGGAATTATTTTAATTGAAAAATACATTTTAATACTTATTGGGCCGCAACCCCATTTTCCCCTCTGAAGGCCTTTCGGCCCAGCCCATTCCGGCCAAACCCACCGACAGGCGGGACCCACCTGTCGGCACGCGTTCTCCCTCTCTCTCCCGCCACTCGCGCCAAGCCGGCCCACCCGTCAGTCTCTGCAGTGCGCCCCCTCTCCCGCTGACAAGCATGGCCCGCGTGTCGGCTCACTCTCACCCACGCCCGCCCACTGACAGGTGGCCCCCACCTGTCAGGCCCTTCTTCTTCCTTGGAAGGGGATCTCTCCCCTTCCATTTCTAGCCGGCGCCGCCCCTACCCGAAATCACCTCCGCCAGCTGCCGTGAGCCAAATCTGGCCCTAGCCGAAGCCTACCATCGGCCGGCGATCCCTTTCCTGTGATTCCCCACGCGTTTTCGCCCAAATGGAAGGTGATCCGTGCGGATGGAAACCTCGCCGGAGGAAATATGGATCCCCTCCCCGGATTCCTCCATTCCCCTTCCAAACCAGCACCGCCGGCAGTACTATTTAAACCCTGGCCTTCACCGCAGCTCAGGCCACCCCCAATTAAGCCTAGCCACGCCTTCCCGAGCCGCCACTTCGGTTTTCGGCTATTTGCCCTGCCTCAACTCCGGCAAGCCCTCCCCGGCTCTCCGGGCCACCGCCGCCCTCACCGTCGCCACCTACGTGACCGCAGAGACGCGCCCGTCCTCGGTCACACCTCCGTTGGTCGAGAGGACCAGCGGATCGCCTCGCCGCCGGCGAACCCGAGGAACTCCACCGCCCCTCTTCGACGCCGGTCACCGTCAGCTCACCGTCACCGCCACCACCGGTACGACCGAATTCCCCTAGCCTCGCCAGTCCCATTTTAACCCCTAGCTTGGTCGATTACCCCTCGCCGTCGCCGGAATTCGTCGCCGTCGCTCCGCCGGAGCCAGAGACGAAGGGGTACTTACCCCTTCGCCGCGTGCCGTGCCGGACAGGACCTCGGCCGCACGATCCGCAGCCCACGGCCACGATTAGAACCCGAGATCGAGGGCCCGGATTGCTTTGACCGATGTTGACCGGTATCAGGCAATCTGAGCCCTCCAATCTCACTTAAGTGCCCCGCCCTGCGGTCGCCCGTTGGATCTGGATCCAACGGTCCTGCTCGGCCTGGTCCACGCGCGCGGTCAACGGTTCACGGTGAACCCAGTTCACCGTGGACCCGAGACGATTTTCAGTTTAAAAATAATTCAGAAAATAGTTTAAACTTCAAAAATTCATAACTTGCTCATTTTAACTCCAAATTTCACCATTCAAATTCTGTTAGAACCAGAATATTATTCTCCACACATTAATGCCATAAAAACAGTATGTTTCTGTTTCCCAACATATTATTAATAAATAAATGAATAAAAATCCCTTCTGATTAAAATGAATAATACAGAAAATAAATTGGGAAAAATCCTAAAATATTAGACTTTACTGTTTTATATAAAACTCAGAATATTAAAATACTACTTCACATAATAAAACCAACAAATGCGTATGTTTAATATTTGGTGAATTTTATCTGTTTATTGAATGTATTGTTTATTTTCCGTATCACGAAGACTACGAGTTCGTCGAGGAGCAGGAGTTCTACCCCGAGGTTCCTCCATCCCCATTTGCTGAGCAAGGCAAGTCATCGACCATCTCTGTGGAAACAGTTGATCATATTGAGCCCATGTTTTAATAAATTATCGCTATAACCCATAGGATAATATCGCATTAGTCCAATAATCAAGCCTTACACTTATATTTATTAGATCCCCGTCCTTGTGTGCAAACCCAAGCCATGCTTATTGAGCCTTAACTCCTTGTCACTCTACTATTAAAATATTAGCTAGTGCCCAATGTACCGGCACAACTGCTATAGGATAAAAAGAACGAGTCGTAGATAGCTGGATTCTGTATATGTATTTCCCTGTTATTCTCGTCTCTGGACTCTGTTGGAGTTGGCTAGGTTATAAGTATGGTGGGTTCCGGGTGCAAGCTCGGGCACTGGTTTGTCGCACCCGGGGCACTATAAGGACCGGTCTGCGGGATCTGTTGCAAAGCACTTCCGTACCAACCACAAGTCTAATGGGTAAGTCCTAACTGGAAGTGTGGAACTCTTCGGCTCTATGCACCATAGTGGAGGGGTACAAGGGGCTAGCCTGCGGGCGACTTGTACCAAAGAAGGCTCAAGGGGGGGTATGGTGAGCACTCGACATGTCGAGACACGATACGAAACCCATAAGAGGGTGTTGTGGAGTCGGAGGGAACCATATGGAAGGTTTTGGCACGAGTTCCCGTGAAATGGGTCATCTCGTTACACTTTGGTGTAAGTGATGAGTGCGTGCCTTGTGGGTACAGTGGTACATCTCTGATCAGAGTAATTTAATCTTTTCGAAAAGCCGAGCCCACGGTCAAGGGCGGGTTGTGTGACTACTCGCAGTTAGTTTACAATTGTGTGAATGTTCGGATTATCCATGGCACGTAAGGACTGTTGAGCGAGGTGGGGTGACTGTACCCCTCGAGTTAGAAGATGATGATACACATGCACAGGTTTACTTTTCCGTACTAATAAATTGCTCTCATTTAAAGCTTTACAAATATGCTGCTTCCGCTAAATTAGCCACTATCTCCCTTGTTATTACCTTGCATTATATTTGCATTCGGTGGCTTGCTGAGTACATCTGTACTCACCCCGTTGACTTACAACATCAGAGCCAGTCTACTACGAGGAGGATGAAGGTCTGGAGTAGCGACCCAGTCAAGGCGAGACTGGAAGGAGGCGTTCATCTAGGACCCTTGTTTTATTAGTTTCTCTTCATCTTTATTCACTTTTGTATTAATGCGGTCTACGAACCGTGAATGATTGCTCGTATTGTACGTGGTCGTGTGATGAACGTCTTGTTTTATTGATTTTCTATGAAATTTCAATAAAGTCCTGATTTATTAAATCGGGGCGCGACAATTTTCTTGATAGGAGTGGTTTTCTTTGGAATCTAGTTAGGCTTTTTGGCTGATGGAGTGTCTAACAGAGCTCTCTTTTTCTCTAAGGTAGTGGGTGAGGTAAAAACAGTTTTGTTCTCACTGTCTGAAGAAATCCTCTCAAAACCCAATCCTAGAGCTAACCCTGCCCTGTCAGCACACATCTTGGTCTTGGCCAAGAGCAAATCCATCCTACCCTTTCCCTCAGTGCATTTTTAACCACAAAAAGAAGGTATTCATTTTCAGTCATGAGGTTCTCAGCTCGCACTCTAACCGTGCCTAGCTGGTCCTTAAGGGTTATGCATGTGTCACACACAGGTTGCACATCTTTAGAACTACCGGCCCTCTCCAATCTAGCCTCTAAGTCCTGAACATGCTTATCGCGTAAATCAATGCTCTCACGTAATAAGGGGCAGTTCATGCATTCAATTATATCATGAGGACTAGAATCAACCATCAAAAGCTGCTTCTGTGCAGTCTCAAGCTCAGAAAGAGTTTGCGCATGCACATAACGCAACTGAGCAAGCTCACCCATGACAACAGTACAAGATTCACATTCAGCATCATTAACCCTAGACTTAAGCATGGCATAATCAGTAGACACAGATTCTAGCCTAAGTATAAGGTCTTTTCTATCTCTAGCGGCTTGCACAAGTAATCTATCCTGACCAAGAACTACTTCATTCAGCTCATCTAGTTTAATTGAAAGTTGGTCATAGGATAGAGGTATCTCAGATGAGTCAAGCTCATCGCCGCTGTGATCACTGTCGGCCATGAAGAAAAGGCCGGTGAAATCTCGTCCCTTCTTGTCCTTCTTCTCCTCCTTCCTTGGAGACTCCTCCTCCTCAGAGCTCGACTCCTCAGTTGAGAAAGTGTCGATGTCGCTGAGAGCAGCAACAAATGCTCTGGAAGCGGCTTTGGCTACCCTCTTAGCCACCTTGCCGCGCTTGCTCTTCACAAAGGGTTTCCTCTCCTTTTTGTGGTATTTGGGGCGCCCACTCTCATCTCTCTTCTTGAGTTTTGGGCAATTGGCCTTGATGTGAGAAGTGTCGCCACACTCAAAGAAACCACTAAAACCACCTCTCCTCTAATCCCGTCTCTCATGGTGAAAATGGGTGAACCTTCTGGCAATAAGAGCAAGCTCATCATCATCCAGAGTATCCACCTGCTCCTTAGTGATGGAGACTAGGGAGGACAAAGCAAAACCATCTGCAAGAACACAAGTGCCAGATGTGCTTGGTTCTGCAATGGTGCCACGGCTAGTGCTAGAAACCAATGCCAATGGTTGTGGCAAAGAATTTCTGTGCACTGCAAGAGATGCCTTGGCAATCTCTATGGACTTCAGCTTGCTGAAGAGCTCATCACAGGTCAATGTGTCATAACCTGCAGACTCCTCAATGCTGGATATCTTCACTTCTCATATGCTACGATCAAGAGCATAGAGAAGCTTGATAGCCCTATCATGATCATTGGTCTGCAAGTTACTCACTATTGCATCAAAGCGAGAAAACATGGCATCTATAGATTCACCAGGTGCCTGCACAAACAGTTGATACTGTTGATTGTATGTGCTTTGGCGCCTGGCCTTAATCTGTGTAGAGCCCTCATGAAAGATAGTGAGTGTAGTCCAAATCTCCCTAGCTGTCCTAAGGTGCTGAACCCTATCAAACTCACTTCTACTCAAACCAATGAACAGTATATTTCTTGCCTTAGAGTTGGCATTATACTGATCCTTCTCTGTTTGAGAGGTGCGAGTTTCAAGGATGGAGTATTGTGAGTCCACAATCTCCCAAATTGCATTTCCTTGGCTTAGCAAGTAAGCTTCCATGCGCACCTTCCAGTATGCAAAATCAGTCCCATCGAACAGAGGTATTTTACTAACTCTGTCCATGTCGCCAACAGATCACAAAACTGGTTAAGGTCAATTGGTGATCTTAACCCGCTCTGATACCAATTGTTGGACCGGAAACAGCGACCATAGGGGGGTGAATGGTCGCTTTTAAAATTTCAGACTAAAAATAGCCTTCTAATTTTACTTCTGTCTTATGCGGAACAAGCTTCGAACACACCCTTCGAAGTTCTGGTTTGGAGGTATTTCACAGCTCCGAAATCAGGCTTCGCAAGGAGCAAAAGTTCAAAGACCACTTGACCATCCCGACCTCTGCGTCAGAGTCGCTGTCCTCATCGGAGTCCGAGTGGTACATTCGGGCGTACGCAACCTTCTTCTAGTACTTGTCATGTCTGGCTTCTTGGAATCGACTCTCATGGGCCAATACCCTTTGCAGAAGTTGCGAGAGGCTTTCGAACTCATGTGATGAAAAATTCTCCCTGATAGAGCCCAAAAGTCTCTTAAACGCCAACTCTGCCAACTGACTGTCACTGAGGCTGTTGGACCGGAAACGGCGACCAGAGGGGGGGCGTGAATGGGAGCTTTTAAAATTTCAGACTAAAAATAGCCTTCTAATTTTACTTCTGTATTCTGCAGAACAGCCTTCGAACACACCCTTCGAAGTTCTGGTTCGGAGGTATTTCACAGCTCCAAAATTAGGCTTCGCAAGGAGCAAAAGTTCAAAGCCAAGAAGACTTCGCTCTACCCACAACCCCGAAAATTCAGCTCTGCTAAGTCAGTGCAGGCTCCGCACACAGGGTGCTCCGAGCAGGCTTTGCACTTCACCCTTCACAAGAGCGGACTTCCCTCTGAGGACTTTGATATGTTCTGCTAAGGCAGTGCAGGCTCCGCACACTGGGTGCCTTCGAGTAGGCTTCGCACTACACCCTTCGCAAGAGCAGACTTCCCTCTACGGACTTCGACCAAATACTCAGCGACAGCAACTGGTGCTAGGCTTCGTACTTCGAAGGTCTAAACGCACACTAAACAGACTTCGCCGAGGACTTCGACCAGGGAGGACTTCGATTCAGCACAGAGACAGTGCTTCGCTAGTAATCAGAGAGGCCTAGCCTCCAGTTTATACAAAGCGAACAGACACTGAAAAACACACTTCACCCAGACAGACTTATCACACACCTCTCCAGAAAAACTCACAAGAAGATGGTGCATAGAGAAATTAAAGCATGCAGAAAAGTATGCATATAAGTTCAAGCAGTAAAAGAAAACAGAATCAAAGCTTCATTGCTTGAACAGGGAACACAAAATGAACTCACGGGATGAATACAAGAGTGTGGCGGCTAGCACGGGAGCTCAAAAATGAATGCTCAAAGTGTTGATGTGACCTAGCCAGCCTCCACTATTTATAGGCACTATTCAGCCATGTGAATAAACTACTTTACCCCTAGGGTTTACACCGGTTTTGTCTCATCAGAACAGGGGGGTACAACTGGTAGTCTACTTTATTTGGAGGCTTTTTTTGTCAGCTTCGCAGAGGGGACAACACCAGCTTTTGCAGAGCAGACGCTGTCATCCTTTGCAGTTTTGGACCCTTCTGAAGCCCCCCTTCGCACGCGAGGGGTGCGGTAGCTTTGGTGAGAAGCCTTGAGCCTGACGGCCTTCGCTTCACCGAAATCAGCCTTCGATATAGTGACGGTTTTGAGCCGAAGCCGTCAAAGCCATTGGCCCTTCGCACCAAAACCTTCGGATTGGACCACCACAGCTTCGCAGCTTCTCCTAGCTCGAACTCCGTCAGTCCGTGTACTGAAGCCATGCATGGCCGAAGTACCTCAAGTCAGCCTCACTCCTGAGACAGCCTCACTCTGGAGCTAGCTTCGTTCCGGAGCCAGCTTCGCTCCGAAGCCAGCCTCACTCCGAAGTCAGCCTAGTCAGCTTCACTCCGAAGCCTGCTTCACTCCAAAGCTTGCCTCACTCCGAAGTCAGCTTCTCTCTGAAGCCCCACCTTCGGAGTACCACCCTTCGAAATCCCTCCTTCGTCCAAGGCTTCCGCATGAAGCATTCCATGAGCACTTCGTCGCAGTGTCTCTCCCCGAGCACACTCCTCGATGATCCTCACCCGGATCATGCCTTCGATGCACCTCAACTTCTGAGACCTTTGTCGGGTATACCTTCGAGTGTCTCCCTCCGGAGCACACTTCGAACACCTTGCCTCATTGCTGACTTAGTCCACCATACTCCGAAGTCACTCCATTCGGAGTACCCTTCGAAGTGCCTCACCTCCGAGGACTTCGTCTCGGAGTACCTTCACCTGGAGGCACACTCCGCACTTACTGCCTTCTCCTGGCGCACCTTGACCCGAGGTCCGACCTCGACCCCTTCGCAGCCTTTGTGACGGAGCTCCCTGCTCCCCTAGCATCAAGCCTCCCGCTTGACCCAGGTTCACCTGCTGCGAACCGTCCATCGCCTCCGAAGTCACCTGCGTACCACAGACAAATAGACAAGTGTATCCAGTACCCTGGAGACCTCTCCGGGTAAGCAACCTCCGATACACACTCCGGTGTACCGCCCAAAGTACCGAGACCTTTGGTACAACCCAGTCATCGTGTACTGTTGGACCCCTCCGACAGGCACACTCCGCTGCAACAGCTGCAGCAACCAGACCCACTGAACCCTTCGGTGAAACCACCTCCGAACCCCTTCGGAGAGACCCCTTCGAATCAGAGGGTAAAATATGTCAATCACTCATCACAGACTCCGAAACCAACACTTGGTTTCTCATAGGCTCACACTGTAACATCTGCTTCGCATGTCTCAAAACCTCTATATATAATCTGGGACCGACTCGTTCACCTTTTGTCCTGAGAACTTTGTGAAATCTGACACCTTGTATCGGCCTGGCAGCGGCACTCGATCAAACCATTCTGGATATGGTCGCCGATACATGTATGTATGCTCTTTGGGCTTCAACCCGAATTGATCCTTAATTAGCTCTGTGATCTGATTTACCCAATCATCTTCTTGTTGGCCCAGTGACAGACATTGGGCAAGCATTGGCGCTTGTTGATATTGGTCCCACCGAGCAGCGTCGTATCTATATTGCCCTGCATCGCTATAGGGCATTACTTCGTAGTACACCGTCCGATGATATCTAGGAGGGATGATATCGAGTGCCCCCCTTGGCGGCATGAGGTCCGCCGGGGGTCTCTTACAGTGTCGTACGTCACTTGCGGCACTCCTTGCCCTGGAATTCTCGGGTCGGATCCTGGGAACGACGTCTGCACATTCTTATCAGCCCTACCCGACGTGCCCTGGGGCGGACTATGTGAGGGGGCCAATGGTTGGGTCACCTTGTTGACTTCATAGTCGAGCGAAGGGTTCGGCTGGTCTGGCCTCATCAGCCCTTGTGGCAGCGATGCCGACCGAGTGTGCTGAAGTAGTCTTAATTGGTCATCGGGGAGGTATGCCGGACCTTGCGGTGCCTCGCAAACCACCATGCCCCTGATGGCCTCCTTGATTAGCCCTTGAATAGTCTTGGCCAGTGTTCCTGATTGGCTAACTAGCAAATGGCAGATCGCATGATCGACGACCTCCTAGAGACTGGCCTTAGAGTTCTTTGCCGGTTGGCCACCATATGTGGTTAGCATTGGCGTTGGAAATGGGGTCCTTTGAATGGGACCCAGTCGATTCATGTCATAGACTTGCAGGCATGACTTCCGGAATTCCTCCGGGTGTTGCTGCACCTCTCACCTCTCCTCTTCAGTTAGAGCGTCCATGGTGATCGGGATGACATTTCCATCATTAAGCTCACCCGCCATGGCTAAGTTGTTGGAGATGGTCCCACCGAGCGTGCCAAAAAGCGTGTTGGCGTGCTTTTTGGTCACACGTGGCCTGAGAGATCTGCTTAACTCTAGTTTATGTCCTACGTTCTTAGAAAAGGGGTTCAAGGCGTGCCAATCAGTTTGACCCTACAACTAATAAGGGATCGAAAAAGATAAATGTTAGTAGCAAAGTCGATCGGCTGGCAAGCCGATGACCATGGCAAAGACGATAAAATCATGAATCACTGTGTCGGTCGGCCATAAGGCTGACAGCCCAAGTTGACCCAATTGAGCGAGTGCACCATCGGCCGATAGAAAAGATAGATCATGCATATAGGCTGATGCGCACCCTTCGATGGTGAATATGATACGGAGATGAATTGAAGATAACCTAAGCATGCTAGATAACAGATCTATACCATGGAGATCATCACAATAACTAGATCGGACCTAACCAAGACAGTAGCTAGTCACAATGATTTGAACAATATATCAATGAATCGAGTAAACATTATTTAGATGAACTGTGTATGGCATGAAAAATATACAATAGCAAGAGATGTCGGACCCAACCGATGAATCCTCAAACTATCAGACCTAGATCACATCAATCTAAGAGACCAAATCTAACTGATGCAGCCTTAGGCCTAGCCAAATACACTGAGAACAATCGGCGACCGTACTGTTTCATCGTTCTCTTTAAGAGATCGAACAGAACTGATGTAGCCCTGAGGATACTAACCTAGTTGTATGGACGTCGAGGGTGGTGGGACTCACCTCTTCGCCGGAGATCGAAATGATGCAGCCTAGCTCCGAGCGTCTGAGTCTCGCCCGATAACCTTGGGGCTAAAGGGTGGCGATGCGCCGATTGGTTGGTTGAACGAGAGTTGTCTAATCTAACCTAAAGGATATATATTTATAGTCCGGAGACTTGTTGTCCAAGTAACTTATCCAGCCAATTCTGGATAAACCTGTAACCATCTTCTGTTCTTATCTTTATCGGCTCCCCTATCTGATCATGCATTTGTTGCGGACAAACTTTAGTATGACTTTCCTTGATCGAATCCTCTTTGACCTTTTGTTGACCGTGTGGCATCTTTAGTGGGCCTGGGCTTTACCAAATCTTGGCGTCAACACCAGCTCCAGGTGCCCAGTCCCTCCGAGATTGGACCTTGTATGAACAAGGGTGGTGATGCACCAAGAGTAGTTTTGTAGTTGTAGTTGTGTGTCTAATCTACCTAGATATGTATATTTATAGTCCAGAGACTTGTCATCCAATACAATCGTAACTAATTCTGACTCTTATCTCTATCTCTTTATCTCTATCGTCTTCACCATATCCGGTCATGTATAACGGATAGACTTCTTTAACCAATCTTTGATCGAACTTCTTTGACTTCTGTTGACCACTCTAGATCCTTACTGGGCTTAGGCCTTAACCAAAGTTTGTCATCAACACTACATTGTGTTCTTCGCATTCTTGTTAGCTTCTATTTTTTATATTGCTTGATCTACTTTCTAGCTACTTTCAGACCCCAGAACTTCCACCAAACCTCTAGTGCCCTAGAACTTCTAGTTCTACTTGGAATTTCCGAGTCTGGGGATTTTCAAACTAACAATTTCAATAAGAAATTTTTAGATCGCTTATTTACCCCCCTCTAGGCAATTTTCAGGTATGATGTCTTCATGTCCATCTTCCTTTTTGCACTGATAACCATCATGTATATTGTACTGATTCTTTTTATTCAAGAAGAAGGAGTACAAAGTAGCCATAAAAGAGACTGCAAAATTAGACATGTAAATCCTTAAGCAATTTATGGCTAGTAGATAGAGAGAATCTCCACAAGATACTATTTAAACTCTTGATACCGCTCTTAGACAATGCCCCAATGGAAGTTAGAAGTTAGTTATAAGTTAGAAGTTAATACTATGGAACTTTGTTTTAGCCAATTTTTCTTCAAGATAATAAGTTAGAAGTTAATATATATTGGAATGTTAGATATGTTGGCCACCAAATCTTGGCTTTGATTCAAGATATAGGATAAAAATAATTATTTTTTCAAAATAACTATAATATTAGTGATGAGTGATAATAATCACACATCACTAAATATTCATTTAGTGATGGATAATATTACTATCTGTCACTAAAGGGTCATAAGTGATGGATAATATTACTATCTGTCACTAAAGGGTCATAACAGGTGAGCCGATAGTCTTCCATTTAGTGATAGGTGAATATTGTCACGCGTCAAAAGGTCCTTTAGTGATAGGTAAACACTCGTCACTAATGACATATCTTTAATAACATGATAAGAGTGATAGAAGACTTGTTTGTCATTAATAGAGGTTATTATCCGTCGCTAATAATGGCTTTATGTGGTAGTGCATGCAATTTTTTCTATTATGTAAAAAAACTGGTACACTGCCTTAGCCACTTATTAATGAAAGAAAAGAAATGATTATCTTTGGATACGTCTTTATAAATTCAATTAGAATCATTTTCTCATGTTCTTAGCTGTTCATGCAGGTACGTACGTGGTATGGGATGGTGATATTGCAATTAATACGGCTCAATTTTTCACTTGACGTTTATTGTGTAATATGTACTCCTACATATAGTATTTCTTCTGAAACAGGCATACTTAATATTATTTGGTTCAATGGGATTTTTGGCAGTCATTAAACAGGAATATTTGATGTGTGGTTTACCCACACAGTTGATATTAACTATATTTCTTATAGAGATTACACTTTGATATCAACTGGCCGGTTTATCAAGGTTTGTTTAGACTTTTTTCATTCATGACCATCAGAATAAACTCACATATATATTTATCTTATGAAAACTACAAAGATTGCTGTAATTTAAGCAGCCACCAAGATATATATAACAGTCTTAATTAATTAGAGTACTTCAGCATATATCAAATGATCAAATGATTCAGATAAAGTTTCAAGGTTATAACAAAGTTACACACGCAAACATACTAAGAATCTTAAGTTCAAATACATCATCGCTCATCACTCCAAATAAGTAACAATACATGCAAGCTTGCGGCGCCTACCGCATCCTTATTTTTCACTATTCATTGTCATCGTCGTCATCATGGTAACCAAGGGGGCATGTAGGTGTTCATGGATGGGCTATTCATCGTCTCATGAACAGCAGCAGGGTACCTGCAAACAATTGTCACATCCAGCTGACAGAGATCAATAATCCATTCGAAGATTTAGTAGATATCAGTGTGCATATATATATATATATATATATACACACACACACACGGAAGCTAGCCTAGCTAGAGATAGCTAGGAATTGAACATACAGTGGCTTCGTATCCTGTGCACAAAGCATCCTTCGTGCATAAATGCACAAGTTTGATCATAGCTCTTCATCTAAAATCCAACGACCATTCATTTTTACAAAAAAACCCCTCCACAATGCCCCTCCACTTCTTCCTACCAGTTTACAAAAAACCCCTCCGAACCATGGTCATTGGATTTTAGATAAAATGTCACGATCAGATTTGTGCATTTATGTCCGGAGGGTGCTTTGTGCACAGGATATGGAGCTGGTTGCAAATAGTATAAGAGACCATGAGCTAGCACATAATACCCTATCTGAAGCGTGGGTTCACCGGCAGCATCAAGTGGATGGAAGAACCCGTTGCCGCCGTGCATAGGAGGCTGCACTTCAGGCTGCCGTTCATAGCCGAGTAGGTTGCAGCCCTGCTCCCACACTTCCAGCCCGCGAACCTGGTTGCTTTCCTCCAGCTACAATCCCAAAACAAACAAGATCACAATTAAATTTTGCAGTTACTAGCTGTATATACTTTCTGTATCTCATGGACTGGGAGCCATACATTACTAAGTACCACAGAACTCTAAGTTAGTACCACCGTTTATAAGGGTGCCAATTCACTTGCTATAGTACCATAAAAGTGGCACTACAAATTCTAGAATATATATAATTTTATAAAAAAAATAGTGCCGTCTTATTATACTATCTGCATTGACCATGAGAAATACTAGCTAAAGAAGACTCCAACAACTAGGAAACACAAGACTCACTACGGGAATCCCCACGTTTGCCGTCGGCACTCGGCAAAGCCTTTTTTTTCACTCGGCGAAGGCTTCGCCGAGTGTCACACTCAATGAACTCCACTTGACACAAGTCTTATCAGCAATTTGGTGTTCGCCGAGTGTTTTTTATCGAACACTCGCCGAGTGCCACGTGGGGCACTTGGCAAAGGCTAGGGTTTGTCGAGTGTATAAAGTTTGCCGATTGTATTTTCTGGTACACTCGGCAAAGTGTCCGAAGGAATGTACTCGGCAAACCCTTGTGCACTCAGCAAACGGTGGCTTTGCGGTAGTGACTACACGATACCCGCTACAAGCAAGCAGAAAGTGCAATTTCGTTGGAGTCCTACGGAGTCCATGTTTACATCTTAAGCTTATTTCTTGTGTGTCAGAATTGATACTATTAGAAGTGAAGAACTTTTTTAGATGGTAATGGAAGAGTTGTATAACTTACTCTTCTCCTAAGGCATCTATTTGCTTCAGAAAACATTTGTTCCTGCAAATTGAATAAACATGGTCATTTACTAATTAAGGAAATGAGTGTTTCAATGTTTAATATTTGCTAATTAAAAGAATACCTTTCTCTGAAGGACTGTCAGTTGATCAACCATATGTTTTGTCTACACAAGAGGAATATAACTTTGTCAAGTATATGATTTAGAAATCAGATATTTCATGCATATATATGGGATGCCTACAGATTTTACACAGAAAGTTGATCGATAATTGTATGAGGTAGATATATATCACACTGATCAACAGAATAGATAGCATGATCGATGATGCATGCATTTAAGATAATAACATGCAGACAAGCATATATACGTGTGTGTGTGTGTGATCGATCGAGTACGTAATTAAGCCCCTACTTTAAGGAAACTACACTTATTATATCTTTGATCTAACACACCCAATGCAAAAACACTGTACCCTTGTAGTTCTGACGTGCTTCAAGGATGAATCAAGCTGCTTCTCAAGGCTGTCGAGCTCTCTTATGCCTAATGAATCAAGATCATCCCCGAGCAAATTCCTGTCGCGGTCCACATTGAAAGCGTAGAAAAGTAATTATATATATGTACATTGGAATATAATTAACAAAACATGAAGGTAAACTATATATTTCAAGAGAAAAGGAAGTTAGAAAGTGTTCCGAAACGATGTATTATTACACGCACGTCTAACCTCCAGCTACATTTATATTTTGCGTTTCTGTAGTCAACAACGTTAGTTACTTGCCTCTGAGTCCGTTGTAAATTTTCAACCCTTGCCTTCAGTTTGAGGTACTCATTGCGGCTAGATTTCAATTGCTGAGATAAAAAAATATTTCAATTCAGCATTTTAAAATGTAGAACATATATCATATTGCAATTGTGGAAAGAATTGAATATATACAAACCGTCTCCTTCGCACACATGCATGCTATATATACGATGCTATTAGAAATATAGTAATTTTATACACATGAGAAAACATTGATGTGTAGAGGTCGACTCAAAATTAACTTGCTCAGCTAATAATTAATGAGTACCCAAAAAATAATGCAATTGCAATTACCTCATTTTCTCTATTTTGTATAGTTGTTTCAGGTCCTGCATAACTGCATTTCTGATACTTTTCAAGTGTTTTTGTCATGCTACAAGTTCAAAGACATGAAAAATGAATGAGACAGGGAAATCATTAATAGTAATATATATAACATATATCATAATTTAATTCCCTTTTTTATTTGTCTTAGTTCCTGAAACTACATGCAGAAATGAATGGTTCTTAATTACAAGCCCCTTTGAGAAATTCTATTGAGAATCATATAGTACTCTAAAACATGAAGCTGTTCTAGATCTTTATATATGGACAGTAGTACTGCTGCTTTGTACGTACGTATTACTGATCTACCAAATTAATCCTTCTTTTATACACCATTTCGTGTACACAACAATATTTCTAGTTTCTTTTAGCTCATTTTGTTTCTAAAACCATCATTTCTTCTGCAATGGAGTATTGGATAGCTTCTTTCAAGTAAAGCAAGTTCAAAGATAGTCAGATCCAGAGAAATAGTAGTAAACAAGGTATATTTTCAAGTTCCTTTTCGAGTTCCGAGACCATAGATCATGAAATTGCACGATGTGAACATAAAACCAACAGATCGGAGAAGACACACACCGACAGGCAAACTGGCAAAGTAGGCATCGATAGATCTACCGGTTGAACCAGCAAGCAAAACCCTAAACCCAGGATATTGCACAGTCCCGGCCAGCATGGGAAGCTAACCAACGGGAGCAACGTAGCTAGCTACCTAGCGTAGTTTCTTGCACGAATCCTCGGAAAATTGCGCGACCTGCAGCTTCGCCGCGAGCAAGGGACGGCTTTTGATGCGCAGATCTGGACGGATCCGTGGCCTGGGCGACCGCTGCATCGCTATCTGCCTTTGTGCACGATTCGAACTTTGATCGGAGTGATAATTGTGAGTGCGTTTGTTTATACCTCTGGGTGCTGCAGAACTCGAAGAGCTTGCCGCGGTTGGAGAAGATGATGAGCGCGACCTCGGCGTCGCAGAGGACGGAGAGCTCGTAGGCCTTCTTGAGCAGGCCATTCCGGCGCTTGGCGAACGTCACCTGCCGGTTGATCTTGTTCTCGATCCGCTTCAGCTCCACGCGCCCCCTCCCCATGGCCGCCACCGCCTACCTCTCTATCTCTAGATAGCTTCTGCCGGCCGGCCGGCGACCCAAAGACAGCTTCTACTGCCTAGATCTCTCCTCCTCCTCCTCCTCCTCCTCCTCCTCCTCCTCCTCCTCCTCCACTGTCTAGAGCTTGTTGAAGCAGAGGGCCATGGCAGCAGCAGCAAAGTGATGCGCAGCGCACGCAAGTAGAGGGGGTTAAAAGGTGGGGATCGATGAGTGGGAAGAACCAGTGGGCGCAAGGGTAGTTCCTCCCGCTGCCATTTTTGGCAAAGCAGTACATGGTGGGAAACCCTAGAGCCCCATCAACGTAGCGCGTTTCGGGAAGCTAGGATGGAATATGGATGGGTCCCGTCGCCCATGCCCACCCATCCATCCATCCATCCATCCATCCATCGTTAATTCTAGAGTCTATTTAAATTTCGCTCTTAAAATTAAATATGCCAGTATCAACATAATATATTTGAGTACATATGAGTACGTTTATGTTTTATATTTTGAATGCAATATAATACTATCTCTATTAACTTTTAAATGATATTATTGATTATTAACTTTTAAATGATGTTATTGACTTTTATTTTAATATTTGATAATTCGTCTTATTTAAAAAATAAATATTATTTATTTTGTTATAATTTATTTTATTATTGAAGTTAGTTTGAGTATAATTTATATTTTTTATATTTCCATAAATTTTTTGAATAAGACGAATGATAAAATATTATGATAGAAGTCAACAACGTCATTTAAAAATTAATGGAAGGAGTATATAATTTAGTTTAAATATCATGTAATATATATTAAACAAATTTTAACATCCAATTTTGATGTGTACACTGGTATTGCTCGAAAGGGTTATAATTGATCTGTGTGATAATAGAATTGAGTGAAATGATCAGTATTATACCAAAATAATACATTATTAAATGTATATAATTTTTAAGTACCTAAATATTACATCCATCTTTTTTCTGAAATAATACATTATTAAATATATATAATTTTTTAAGTACCTAAATATTCCATCCATCTTTTTTCAACTCGCCTTTTTCCTGGCTTACTCTACCCAATGCACCTTAGACTCCCATGCTTACAAATTCGATAACTTTCATCCGAAATTCGTGAAATTCAACCAATACAACACAGCTCGAATCGATGAAATTGAATAAGAATTGGTGAAATTTTGTGAAACTCGGTAAACTAGACTGAAATTCGTGGTTTTCGATTTTTTTTAAAAAAAAATCTCGAATGCGATGCTACATACGCTGTACCAGTGTGAAGTACTGAAGTGGTTCAGTTGGGCTGGTCTAGGTTGGGCTGCATCTGAGACCACCAATTTGGAAACCACCATGATTTGGGCCTGCGAACTAGTACGGCCCCCCCGGCTCCCGTGGTATAAAATTTTGCGATTTTCAGCCCAAAACACTGTTCTTACAGAGAGAAAGACGTTTTCCATCTTCTTAACCCGAAATAAAATGACTGAAGAAAGGAAGGTGGTCCTTGCTGATTCACATGGGATTCCACATGCCCCATGCTACTCGGGTCAAAGCGTAAGCTAGTGATGCTTTTGGCTACTGGACTTTAGCCATCTAGGGTGCAGTCTTATTTCTTTCATTCTTGCTCGAGCCGGGTGATGAAAAATTCTCATGTCCGGTTCCTTTGGGGGCTGGATCCTATATTTGTTCTCTGGGCTCCCATATTCGTCCTCCGAGTCTTCCTCTCAAGTCCTATATTTTCCCTTCTTGGACGGATTTCTCCTTTTGCTCCTTCAGGGTATTGGCAACCTCTTGTAGTGGCAAGTTACTTCGCAACCTGCTCAATTTGGCCCTCTAGGGCCGGCTGTAATTGGACGTACATGTAAAGAGTTCAAATGTGAAGACGGTGTTTCTAGTGGCGAACGGGTGAGTAACGTGTAAGAATCTGCCCTTGGGAAGGGAACAACTTCATTTTATGCTTCATTTTAATAGAAATAAATAAATAAAATAATATTAAAGTAAAATGATTTAATATTTTTTTACACCGAGAGACGAAAGATAGGGGAGCAAATGGGATTTTCAATGCAAAAGGATGAAAGAAATATTGTCTTTCTAGAAAGAAGAACATGGGTTTACAGGGCATTAGATTCTCACCAATGTTTTCGTTACTCAAGCCAACATTCTCGCTTCCGCTTCGTCGACCCCCGCTTTCGTGGTTTCTTCCCTCTAAGGCGGGACAAAAGATCCTCTTTCTAAAGAGATTCGATTCAGAACTCTTATATGTCCAAGGTCAATACGGAAATTCTTTTAGGCTTGAGATTTTTTGGCATTATCATCACAAAGAAGAAATTTTGGATTTTTCTTATTTGATATCTTCAAGGCAAATTGACCCAGTGGCTGATGACCTTTCTCTTATAGGAAATGGTTCAAAAATCGCTATTCCACCTTTTGGGTATCGTGAAAAGTGATAGGCAGTGGCTTGGTTAAGGGAATGGAACCCACTAGAGCCGTAGCGAAAGCGAGTCTTCATAGGGCAATTGTCACTGCTTATGGACCTGAACCTGGGTGATTTGTCCTCGTGTGCAAAGGCAGAAGGGATCCTCATTTAATTCTTTCGAAGGGATCCTTTTCCTTGTTCGAGAGTCTCCGCCTTTCTTCCACTCCATCCCGAAAACTTGTAGTTCTCCCCGTGAATCCTCCAGGACCCAAACAACTCACTTTTCGCCCATGAACAGTAGTTCCCACCACCTATCTAGGGTTGAGCCCTAGGATTTGACAGTGGACTTTAAAAGCCACCTACAGACGCTTTACGCCCAATTAGCATGGAGCAAAAAGTAGAGAGGATAGATAGGGGTATCATGGATTCTTATCCAACCAAGCTAGAGATGTACCAAACAGTTTTAAATTCACTAAAATATAAAGTGAAGCTTGTGAATCTCTTTGGCAAAAATAAACCGCACCATTGAAGCAAGGCCTCGGTCGCTACACACGCTCCGCTCCATCAATCTTCAAAGTAATTACCCAAAAATGCCACTGCCTAAACTTTCCATCTCCCTTGCTATTGTTCAACCTAGCTGATCCTTCTTCTATCTAGTGCTAGTGGCGATGATACAAAACCCATCGTCGGTGTGAACGACGATAACAAACAAGTTGATGCTTGTAACAAAATCAAGAATAACATCCTCGACACTGCCGTGTGTAGGTTTTTTTCTCCTCATGCTTCCATCTACATCTCCTTCTCTGTCCCTCTTATTTTCTTCATTATCTGGTGACAGGGAGACACAACGGATACCATCGAGATACGACTGATCCAGCGAGATATGGCCACACCGGCGAGATACAATAGTCGAAACTTCAAAGATAGGTATATTTATACCCTACAACACTTTTATTTTGTCATTTGTGATTTTTGCATGTTCTCTTTAGCTCTACGTGTTTCAGGATATTTGTAATGTATATATGTCGTGCGATTTTTATTCAATTGTAAAGGCATGTTTTGTCTTCAAAGTACCATTTCAATGTTCACCAACTAAAAATTAGTTTAGTGTGAGGTATGTTAATTTTGGCCAAGGGAAACGTAGGGTGCCTCAAAGCTAAATACACCACCTGCTAACCATCTTATAACATGTTGTGCTTTTGGATAATTATTTTGGAAGTTGTGTGAGGCAAGTTATGACATGCATGCTATGTAAACATGATATTTGTAGACTATCAGTAGAATTGCTATTACTAAGAAATTTTATTAAGAAAGGATTGGTGTGAGTGATCGGATGACGGGCATGGCTTTAAGCGTGCCATTGCCAAGTGTTAAACTACATGCAAACAATGCTGATTGGAATGATTACAACGCTAGGGTAGTTTGTGAGATTTTTCAGATCAAGTAGCTGCTGGTAATCGCCCTAATACTCGTTTATCAAATAAGGGCTTTGATGAAGCTATTGAAACATTTACGGCAAGAACATGTCTTGCCTACACAAAGCGACAACTAAAAAATAAATGGGACAAGCTTAGCATTGAATACAACACTTAGAAGAAATTCAGAGGTCAAATAGGTTTGGGATGGGATGAAGCAAAGAAAACAGTGTTGGTAACTCCTAAGCGTTGAGCTCTACTAAAAAAGTAAGTTAAGTTCTTATTTATGTTCTGTACTTGCCATTTTAAATTGTATGTTCTTATGATAAATTAATGTTGTCATTTTATAGGATATACCAGGTGTAGCAAGTTTATGAAAGCTAGCTTGCAAAATGAGAAATTGTTGGCAAGGATATTTGAAGATATTCGAAATAGTGGTGCGGGCCATTGATCTATAGGTATGGGAACAATACCAATGTCAAATAATGAGACTATTAATGTTGAGAATGATAACTATAAGGATAGTGAGCAAGATGATGAAACATTGTGCCAGAAGAGAAAGAGACCTACTAGCTCAAAGTTTGACAAGATGAAAAAGACCAAGCATGCATCTGAATTGATTGCATATGAAATGTCACGCGCCGTCGATATCTCTAGGCAAACTTTGAGTTCCATCCAATCATTTACTAAATATAGAGAGGATGCATCAGGTTGTTCAATAAAGGAGGTTATGGCTTTGGTGGAAGAATGTGGTGCAGTTGAAGGGACTAATGGACACTTTATTACAACTGAAATATTTGTTAAAAAGGATCAAAGAGAGATGTTTGCTACATAACTACATCTATAGGGAATTTTCAATGGCGTACAAATAAGTATGAAGTTAAGTATGAAAAATAGTTTATGTGAAATATATGAACTATTGTATTACTACAACTTTTTGTGTCA
The DNA here is from genome assembly GCA_019279435.1 of Zizania palustris. Taxonomy (NCBI): domain Eukaryota; kingdom Viridiplantae; phylum Streptophyta; class Magnoliopsida; order Poales; family Poaceae; genus Zizania; species Zizania palustris. Next base: position 70,356,092 of record JAAALK010000290.1, on the reverse strand, counting down.
TGCTAGGAAGAAATTGTATACTTTAATTTGGCATTTCCTGTTTGTGAGTTGATGACTTAAGTATTTGTGATGTTCATTTGTTCCTCTTGTTTGAGTGGATATATATTGTAATTTTGGTTGTCTTAACTCATATCGTTTCAATTTGTCTAACTATATAGGTGTCAAGTCAGAGTGAAGACAATACATCTAGTGATGATGGAAATGAGTTTGATGAGCATGCCATGCATATGTATCAAGCTATTACAAATAATCTTCTTGTGGCTACAAGAATTGTAGAAAAATATTACTCAACCTACATGGAAAAGGCTACACCTAGGATTTCACAGCTAAGTGGAATGGGATGGGTCAAGGAAACTTTGTCCACTCCAGATGAATGCTATCGCATGTTGCGTATGAATGCCAATGTCTTCATTGATTTCCATGATGTTTTGGTCAGTTCCTATGGGTTGACATCAACTACACATATGCATTCTAGTGAGGCACTAAGCTAGCCATTTTCTATATATACATAGTGGGTGGTTGTGAGTCAAACCGAAAGGTGCAGAACCGTTTCAAGCATTTTGATGAGACCATCAGTAGAAAATTTGATTAAGTGTTGCATTGTGTGGTCAAATTGAGTGCTGACTTTGTGAGTCCAAAAGATCCATACTTCTGAAGTGTCCATAGTAGAATCATGAATGATCGTCGCATGTGTCCATGTTTTAAGGATTGTATAGGTTCCATTGATGGTACTCATATATATGCAGTTGTTCTGGAAGAATAAAAAGTGAGATATATTGGTCGATCTCATTTTGAGTTGTTGTTTGAGATCTCAGTTGTAGATGGGGTTTTGATTAGATAAAATTTTAACCAATGCTACTTTTTCGTGCAAATCTGTGATCTGTTAGATCGTCGGTTTCTCGTTTCATAACCCCAAATATCTTTGCATCTTTCATATTCAACAATATTAGTTGCTCCTTTATCTTGTTCTTGCTCATTCTTCGATTGCTTGTAGGAATAAGGTTGATCACTTGTAAGATCAACAACCCTTAGACTTGGTGTATCAATCTCTAAGGCACAATATAAACGTCTCGTACGGTTGTAGTCGGGTCGTCAACATCGTCTCCTTCTAATCGAAGTTATATCAACTCACCAAAAGATCGGGCCAACTAAACACACCACAACTGTGGTGCCCATCAGGTGGTATAAGAGATTTCATTGCTCGATAAATTTTTTCTACCTACATCCAGAAATTTGCCATACAAAAAATCACTTTACCTGGCCATCTTTGAGCCACTGCATTGTTCTTTTTACTTTTTGCTTCGTTGAATTTTAGATTGCATCATCGTGTCGATTGCTAGTCTTAGTTCTAGCCTGGTCTTAGATTGAGTTTTGCATCTCTTTCAACACGTATTTCTATAGCTTTTTTCACCGCAAGTTTTTGCTCACTATCCTTGGCTCGTCTAGTTGCATCTCTATCGTGGTAGCAAAAAAATCCTTGCCATGGCATACACATCCCTTGCCGCAGCCGCACATCGGCAACCAGATTCATTGCCACATCAATAGATCTATAGCCTATTTGGTATGTATGTGAAAGGAAAGAAGAGGAATGGAAGATGAGTTTATAGATTAGATCACTTTCCTTGTGGTGGGAGAATTCCATGATTATGGTCTGCATGTTCATTTGAGTGCCTATAATTTTTAGTTTCACTCACATTTGTGTCTATAATTTTCAGTTTCACATTTTGAGTACCAACAAATTTGCAGTCGCGTCTCGGGTAAAAAAATAAGAAAAAGACAAAAGACAAAAAGGTGCAAAAAAGGATAAAAGGAAAAGAAAAAAGTCGCGCCAAAAAAACTCCAAAAGAGGAAAAAATTATAAGTGAGAAATAAAGAAAGAAAATTCAATTGTTGTTCGGGCTTGTTTCTTCATTTCAGAGTTGCTTGAGTTGTTTCTAGTTTTTAGTGTCATCGATTACTCGCTTGAGATAGGATTAAGACTAGGCTAGCATATTGACCATTACTTTGAACTATTATTATTCAACTTTGCATTCTCTGAATTGAGCATTTGCTATTCCTTGCTACATATTTAAGTCTACCTATAGCTCCACAAATTTTATTGTAGCTATACAGAAAGTATTTGACAAGGAATCAATACATCTAATCTATGTAGTGTTTGTGGTTAAGTCGGTGTATAACACTTCTTGCTTGCATTGGTAAGAACTTGTAAGAGCTTGATACATGATTGAGCGAGTGTGACTTTTGTGCTTTCACAACCTTATAGTTAATAGGAGCGTACATATTTTTAGTGTGTATGTTTCTTGTCTACAACTGATCATGATAGCGATACATAAGGAGATAGGATATTGTGAAGCTCAATATCATTATCTTTATCGACAAATTAGGGATCAACACGATAAATATGATGTATGTGATGATGTTCTAGTTAGGTTCAAATGTATAATACCTTATTTTGAAGGAAATTATGATCCTCATGCATATATTCAATGGGAGCTAGCTGTAGATAATGAATTTAAAAAACATAACTTGTCTGAAAGAGAAAATGTTATGGTTGCCTCCAAAGTGTTAGTTAAAGATGTTGTATATCATTGAAAACATCTTTATAAACATGATAAAATACCTCAATCTTAGAAAGACTTGAAACAATATTTGAGAGACGCTTATGTTCCTTCATATTATGCCGACATTCTGTTAAATAAATTTTAATGTTTAAAATAAGATAGCAGAAATATTACCTCATACTATCATGATATGCATGTTTGTTTATTACGTTGTGGTTTATATGAATGCAAAGAAGCTATATGTCATTGCGTACGAACAATAGCTCACTACGGGGGTACCCACAGTGAGATTTGGTTATGTCTAAGGGGGAGTTGTTGTACTGCCTCAATAGTTAACTCAATAGATGAGGCAAAATAAAAGACTCAAAGGAGGTTTAGACAGGTTCGGGCCTCCCTGAGGATATATGATTGAGAGAAAGGGTTCTCTTGAGAATATGAGAAAATGTGTATGAAAATACGTGCATAGAATGTCCTCTCTTCTACAGACTCCCTCTGATCCCTTTATATAAGAGGGATCGGGGATTACAAACGGTGATTAAGGCACCCCATTGATGATAGATTATGGGGATAGTTGTCATATTATGGTGATTATGGTGCCCCGCTAATGACCAATTATGAGGATAAACAGTCATATTGTGGTTAATGACTTCAAGTGGTAATGGATATATTAACCATACAATTATGAAACTTTAATAGAGTGGATTGGGTCTTGACGGTGACCGTTCGACTGCCTGAAGTCGGGAAGAACTCCCGAATGCTGATCTCGGGGAGCCCTTAGATTCTCAACTGCTAGTAGGCTCATTAATGTTGTGTCTGGTGGCTCCTCCTCCACTCGAGCTTCATAAATCCACACGGGATTACCCCGGGATCATATTCTCGACACTATAGAACAAAGTTTTTTTTACGTGGGCTTAATAAAGAAATTCAAGAAATGCTTCTTCATGAAACATATAATTCTTTCTCTCAATTGTTTGAACTTACATGTGGAGCTGAAATTCATATTGATATTGATTTAAAGAAAAACCATTTGGTATGCCTTCTAATGCTACTGACCTTGAACATGAAAAAGAGATCAAGTATGCACTTACATCATCGGAGAAGGTTTTGCAAGGTAATATATGTACTGAAATTAATCAAGGTGAGTGTGCTCCTAATAAAACACAATTGTCCACTATTCTTACTATTATAGAGAAACCGTTAGTGGAATCTTTTGCTAAAATTCCTTTTTTTACCAGATGATTTGCATGACATTCCTTGTGATAAAGAAGAGTTGTGTGTTAAGGATTTACTTATATACAAGCCACAACTAGTGAAAGAACATGTTATTCCTTTTTAAACATGTTTTTCACATTACTAATAAGAAAGAAGAATTTAAATTGTTATCTATATTGAATTTATGGATCTTTGTGAGCTCATTTTTTAAAGGAGAAATTACTTGCACGGTATAATTTATCATGTCCTTCCAATGCTATTTTTCATATATTTGGCCCATACCATAAGCAAGACATATTTTTGTGCATAGAGTTTATATCTATTCAAATATAGAGTCTATTATTTCTATGTGAGAATATTATCTAGAGAGATGTGTATTAAGCAATCAAGACATTCCAAGATTCTCTAGAGATGATTTCAATGTACGAGTTTATTTTCAACAAGGAGAGTGTTAGGACCGCACAATATCACCACAATCTTATCTCTCTATATCACTAGTGCTACTTCGTTGTCACATGAGAACTACATAAACCATGAACACAAGAACATACCGAGGACGATTTACAACCAAGAAGGAGAGAATGATGAGGACATCACTAGCTCGAATATGACAATGATTGCGAGCATATAAACTAAAGTGCATGCTTTCTATATTAGATTTACTTTTTATATATTTGAACCATGGATGTTATACCATGAGCAAACAAACTATTCAAGTATTATCATGGAAGTTGATTGGGGACCAATTCAGAGTTTGGAAACACATCAAGCATGTCGTATCACGCCAAATAACAAGAAAGGAATGATCGGTGTATTAATTATGTTTCTTTTTTCTAGTTAGAGTCTATTTAGGAAATAATCAATAGTTTCTATAAGCTAGAATCGACGTATTAATTATGTTTTCTTTTTCCAGTTACAGTGTATTTAGGAAATAATCAATAATTTCTATATGCAAAAAGTTTCCATGTATTGGGTGACATCCTTGGAGCTATAAATATGCTAGAGACCTCAATTGTAGATGGGGTTTTGATTAGATAAAAATTTAGTCAATGCTACTTTTACGTATAAACCCATAATCGGTTAGATCGTCAGTTTCTTGTTTCATAACCCCAACTATCATTTTGTGTGTTTTTCATATTCAACAATATTAGTTGCTCCTTTATCTTGTTTTTGCTCGTTCTTCGATGGCTTGCAGAAATATATAAGGTTGATCACCTGTAAGATCAATGACCCTTAGAGTTGGTATATCAATCGCTAAGACATAATAAAAATGTCTCATACAGTTGTAGTCAGGTCGTCAACATCATTTTCTTCTAATCAAAATTATTTCAACTTACCGAAAGATCAAACTAACTAAACACATCACAATCGTGGTGCCCATCAGCTAGGGTCTCGTGTCTCGTGAGCTAGCTCGGGTTCAGGCGAGTCTAGGTCGAGTCCTAAGCCGGAACCAGGCCAGTTTCCTTGGCTCGTTGGGTGAGCAAGACCAGTCGGCTATCTCACGAGCCGCTCGCTAGCTCAGTCTACGGGATCGCCAAGCCACTTGGTCGATGGCCAGCACTCGCCCTTCTGCCTTCCGACCGCCAACCGGTGCCTACCTGCTCGCTCGGGGCTCGCAGTGGCACGCTTGCTCCTGTCGGACAGATCTGGGCGGCGCCCAAGTGCGGACTACGTCGGCGCTCGGTTGCCGCCCATCCCGGCCACGACGTGGAAGGTCGGCTCGTTAGCTACAAGGCTCCACTGCTGCTTATGGTGACAATTGAGACAAGGCCATGTCTCGAGCTAGATAACAAATTAGCTTCGTTTAGCTCAATCTTTTTATATTAACAAGCTCGGATCCGCTCGTTAACATAATGAGCAAAAAAAACTCAGCTCAGTTCAGCTCAGGAGCTAACTTGTTGTGGACCTCAGAATCTAGCATTGTTGTGGACATCAGAATATAGCATTATCAGATTCAGAGAAGTGGAAGCCCTAACCGATTTGGCAAAGCGTATGCGTAACTCTGCGCACATTACAAGTCCTAGATTTGTTGTTTTGCCCCATAATTAAAAGGAATTTTTGTAAACACGCCATTACAATTTTCTATAATTTGAAAAATACCACTGTCAGTGACTGTGTAGGTACTATCTGTCAGTGACACGCCGATGGCATATTTCAAAACCGTGAAAATTATAATGGCATGGAAAAATTTGGCCCTAATTAAAAATAGATAAGTTTTTTCGCAGTTATCCCCTAAGATTTGTTATAAATAAGTATATTGGGAAAATTTGTAAATCATCTCACGGATCTATTCAATTCTAGTTTGTAACGTAGTACGGCTTGGCCCCTTGCTTCGCAGCATTCCCGCGCTAAGATTAATAGACTCAAGGCCCACCTGTCTACCAATACTCCAATAGGCTCAACATGACAAAACGATCAATGAACGACCGGACGAGCCCCTTTTTTATAGTATATATGCATCTTCATCAGTACACAAACTGTGTACCTCTCTACTTTTCGCTAGCTTTGCCCTTTCTACTCGGACTGAAAATAACTAGTGAACTATGTTGACTCCTGCTTACATTACCTGGCATATTTACATCATGTACTATGTTGAGTATAGCAGCATTCCATGGAGTCAAAGAGCGAGATCTCGTGAAGTAATTACAACCTCCTACGAGAGGTCACCTGAAGAGTAATTCAAGCTGCCTTAAAAGCAAATGTTTGCCGCGACTCTTGTTCTTCATCTTCTGTTGCCATCCAATCTAGCTTAGGACCCTGAAAAGCAGGAAAGGAAAAACTTAGGGCCATCTGTGCATCCATACAAATTAATAAACAGATATGAAGTTGCAGCATACTATAGGGTTAATTGTTTCCATTTATTATGCAATCATAAGTTAGCCATATAGCAGGACACAAATACAGACTAGATAAAGAATGCTTTAAGATAGACTTTTTTGAAAAAAAACTAAATGCATTATGTGATATAATATATATTGGTTTGTTCAAGTCCTATATGTCAATAAAACTAACTTTCCTGGTTTTTATGGTATGCCGAAATGTTCAGGGGGAATGAAATGAGACAAATCTTTTTGTCTCATATGATGGCCCTTTTAGTCCATTGATTAAAATGGATACCTTTCCCTGACGAATAATGGTAGGATGACTTCCAGTCATATCAACCACGGTAGATGGGTCAGCAATTCTGGTACCTCCATCGACAATGAAATCAAGGCCCTGAAAATGGAAACACAAAACAATAAAGCATGGCATGCCATGTGACACTAACTCTTGTTTCAGTATGATACATGAATCGGGACACAACCACACATCAAAGCAATGCAGAATGGACACTTTGATGCTCCATAATTGTTTTACTAGCCACTTAAAGTAGTTCTGTCATAGGTAGTGGGCTAGGGCAGTTAGGCCCAGCCCGCGTGAACAGTACCGCGCGAGAATAGTACCCGTGGATATTGTAGCAATAATCAGGTATTTGGTATTTTAAAAGGTAAGGTTAGATTAGATCTAGTCCTCAAAGGTAACATTAGATTGAATCCTTGAAAAGTAAGGTTAGATTGAGTCCTATTGGTTTTAGTTAGGAATTAGATATAGAGATTAGATTGGTTTTATAATAGAGATTATTTTCTTAAATGTCACTAGGGGTGGGCAATCGGTTTTTTCGGTTCGGTTTATTCAGTTTTTAGGAAATTCGGTTTGTACAAAATAGGAATTGAACAACAACATAAACTTATCAGAACCGAACCAAAAAAATTCGGTTTGGTTTTCAGTTTATTCAGTAAACTGAATACAAAAGAACCCAGGGAGCATCGGGCGAGGAAGGCCCAGCGTCTTAGCGGATGGCGGCATTCCTCAGTGCTGCATCGCGGTGACTTAGCGAGCTGGCGGCATCGTGGCAGCGGTGTCCCTCGGAGTGGCGTCGCGCTAGTTGGTGGCAGCAGGAGACGGTGTCCCTCGCCGCGGCGTCACGACGTCTCGACGAGTTGGCGGCAGCAGGTTGGTGGTGGCTTGGTGCCTCGGCACTCAGCGGACAGCAGCTAGGGTTGATTACAGCTTGCTTGCGCTGGTGCCCTCTACATTCGTCGTCCGGAATGCTGGAAGTCTAGAACTACCAAACTGGAATGGGTATTGGGTGAATGGCTGAATGCCCTAGGTGATGGATCACGTGAGTTGTGACTAGTGAGATGGCTAAATGGGTTGGGCTGACTAGTAGCTATGCTGTTGAAACTGTGAATCTGCTATTTTCGATTCGGTACTACGGTTTTTTGGTTTTCCAAAGGTAAAAACTGAACCGAACACCGGAAACCAAACTTCGGCCAAATCAAAACCGATTTTTTAAGAAAAAACAAAATTAGCTATTTTTCAGTTCAGTCCAGTTTTCGGTTTTCGGTGATTTTTTGCCCACCCCTAGATGTCATGTTGGTTCTCCCTATATAAAGGGACCCCTTGTACTCAATTGATAAACAATAAAAAAAGAAGTCTAATCTCTCATCACAATGTTCGTCTCTCTCACCCGACATCTACTTCTCATCCCAAGCAACCAACGCCGCCTAGCTACCTCCACGGCGGTGTTTATCCCATCACCATGGCTTCTGCTGTTGATCTAAGTGTTTGATGTCTATGGTGCCGAGAAGAAGATCCGCATCAAATTAGAAGAGGGTTTGGTGACACATAATAGTCTTAGATTGTTTTTGGTTTTCAATAATGTATTAAGCCAAGATGTAAAAGGCTTAAGTCAGTCTTATTTATGTTAGACATCGAGTTAGGATTAAAGTCATCCTATAGCTCGAGAATGAGCTGCTCAAAAGGAGAGATGTAGTGTCATAGGTAGTGGGCTAGGGCTGTTAGGCCCAACCCGCGTAAACAATACCACGCAGGGTACTGTAGCATGAATAGTACTCATGGATACTGTTGGTGTAAAAGATTACGCTAACAGGTTCTCTGAGATCAAGAACAAACAAATAGTGAGCTTGTGCTTAAGGACTATCTCAAGCCTCCGAATGGATAATAGCTTAAGTAGCCCGAATGTGTGTATTAGAATAGTTGAGTCTTTCATCCCCATTACAGGGTAAGGAGGGGGGTATTTATAGGCAAAAACATCTAAGGAAAAGACCTATTTACCCTTTGATTACAACCGACATAGTGAAAACTATTCGGTACCCTGAACAGGGTTAAAATGGTAAAATCTACCCGAGGCAAGTGGATAAGCCAAACGTCTTATCAATCCTGTCGTTTGGCTCCAAAGCCTCATATCTTGCGGAGGGCTCCTTCAGATCGTAGCTCGAAGCATCCTTCGGCTTAGCGACTCCTCCACCTTCGAATATGAACCCATCAGCTCCGAAGCTTAATAAGTCTTTTTGAACTGTTAATCTCTAAGTCCTGAAAGTGAAGCATTTTCCCCCAACAGTAGCCCCTCGAATACGCCTCTCCGAATTTAACCTGTACAAAAGGGAGGCAGTATACGCAAGGAATATTTTCATTTTCTGAGACTTAGAGAAAGTTTGAACACATTACAGTCTTTCGAAGGATCTCTGATCCAAAGCATTCGGACCACGACTTCGAACTCCCAACCGCTGTGTGAACGCTCCGTGGGAAAGAGAACCGTTACGAAGCCCAAACGTTGTGAGAAGCCGTTTGATTATAACCGTTACTGCGCAAGTAGTCGTTACACTCTGTAAAAGGTAACGGTCAAAATTTACAGCGGTCTCACGCCGTTCCACTTTCGGGCCCCACCTGCCAGCGACGGAAGTCGAACCTGCAATGTGAATGCGATCGAAGCACAGCAACTAGCGGATGGTTATAAAAAGGGGATTAGAATTTACCCAAGACCTTTTACCGTGCCTAGCATCCGTGATTCACTTCCTTCAACCTTCAATTCTCACAACTTCCCAATCCACCGAACCATGGCGAGGACCAGCCACACCGTGCCGGCGGCAGCGGGCACTCTGGCGCAGAGGCAAGCGTGGGCCGCTTCAGCCGTAGCAGCAATGGCGGGGGCTCCGGGTGACGCTTGGCCCAAGAACCCCCGGGAGCTCCGCCCGCCATCTAAGAAGAAAATCCCCCAAAGCTTCCTCATCGACCAATCCACCAGCACTGCAGAGTCCATCGAAGAGGCCGTGGAGGGGAAACTAGGGACTGGACTGAGGACTCGAGTCCCCGGGTCGGAATCGACTCCGTGGCCACGGAGCGGGGAAGTTGTGGTCTTCGAGGCCTTCTTCGAGGCAGGCCTAGGGCTCCCGGCCATCGACTTCTTGTCTGAGGTATTGAACATATTCCACATCACCCTACCTCAACTGTCCCTCAATGCCATCGCCCGCCTGGCTGTCTTCGAATGGGCGCTCCGGGCTGAAGGTTGCGAAGGGCGATCGGAGGTCTTCGCCGCCACCCACGAAGCCATCTGCCAGCCGAAGCCGCAAGATGGCCCCGGAGACACCAAGGTGATAACAGCCTTCGGCAGCGCCAACTTCCAGTTGCGGAGGGAGCACGCCCAACACTTTCCAGCGAAGGCCATCAACGACCGATGGTACACCAACTGGATCCTTCGGTGGTTCTACGCCGAAGTCGGAGAGGACTCTCCCCTCGCTGGGCCTCTTCAGGAGATCTGGTTCCGGAAGGAGGCGGAGGTTACTCCGAACCCTAGCCTGCTCTCAACGCGGCTAGGGATACTGACTTCGGTGGCCAGCCGCATGAGCATGCGCGACCTCGCCGAAGAGTTCATTGCTCTTCGGATTCCACCCCTCTGGGCCAACTGGCCGATAGTGTTTAAACAAGCTTCGGAGGGTGAGCTTCGAACTCTAGGTAAGACCAACTCCTGCAGTAATATGTTAGGTGATGAAAATAACATACTTATAATATGTTATCCTTTTTTCAGCGACTCCACTGGCGTTAGCTCTGGAGGAGATAGCTCGGGCCACCGAACGGGTCCTCGGAGCCCCTACGGTGGCTGAAAGGCAAAAGAGGTTGGAGCTGGTGGGGAGCTGGGAGCGCTCCAACAGAGTGTGGGGAGCTCTCAGGATGGTGCCCCCTCCTCTGCCGGATTTTAACTCGGCCAGAGCGGCCCCTCGGAAAAGGAAAGCCGTCGCCGAGCCTCCGAAGAAGGCCGGCAAGACCCCCTCGAAGAAGAAGAAGGTGGTGAAGATCCCTCCTCAACTGACCCCTGCTTCGTCTACTTCGTCTTTGGACGTGCGGAGCTCGGCTTCGGGGGATTCCGGCAACGAGGACTCCAATGCCCAACTGGTGAAGACCTTCGAGAACTACCTCTTGGAGGGTGACGAAGATGCGGTAGGGGTCCCAACCGAGGCTCCTTCTCGAGAGGCTGCAGAGGTGGACACGGCTCACACTCCCGCACCCGTTGTCTTGAGCTTGGAGCCAGAGACCGTCGCCCCTAACTCACCCGTAGCCGGGGTGATCACGACGGAGGTCGAGGTTCCAGCAGCAAACACACCAGAGAGGACTTCGGGGGATGACCTCGACGAGATTCTCCGAATGTACGAAGTCCTAGGGGACCCGACGATTTTACCTCACGGTGCCTCCGAAGGTACGCTTCGAATCTTTTGCCTTGGTCGATTCCTGCAACAATTTTTACTTGCAAATGTTCACCAAATACCTTGGTACCGCAGGCGCATCGAGGGGTGACGAAGCCCCGGCTGCACACGAAGTCCCAGCTTCTTCGGGGGTCGTGGTTCCGATGGACACCTCGACTCCACTAGACGCCCCGGCTCCGGTGGCGGGGGTCGTTCCTGCCGATGCGGCTCCGGTGGCCGAGGTCATCCCTGCTGATGCGGCTCTAGCCGAAGGGGTAGCCGTCGAAGGAAGAGCTACCCCCGCCGTAGTCGAGCCGCCTGCCTTCGTGCCGGGGAGGGGCAAAAGCATGTCCAGCCTCGGACTTCCTCCCGGCCCAACGACGACCTCGGCTAGCAACTCGGAGGAAGAGGCCACGGCAGATGACCGCCAAGCTTCGTCTTGGCTTCCTCTGCTGGCTCCGTTTTTGGAATACCGGACGGCCCTCCGGGCGCTCTTGGAGCCTTTGGCGGAGAAAAGCCAGGACATTGCCAACTCTGACTTGGTATCTGTTCTGAGCGAAGCCAGGGCCCCGGGGCTCAACATGGCCCTCGAAAGGACTGCCCTTCAGGTATAAAGAGTACTGCAAATATTTTCAATTAATAAATATAAACACATGATTCTTACTTGTTCTTTTTGCAGCAATTCGTTCTTGCTAGAGCGACAGCGACTTCTAATGAAGTCGAAACCAATCGACTCAAACGAAAGGTTACCACCCTCCAAACCGCGCTCAAGGGCTCCGAAGAAAGAGCGCTTCGGTTGGAGGAAGTCCTCGAAGAACGGAGGGCTAGGGCCAAAGCCGACGAAGCCCTCCGACTAGCAAGGCAGGACAGCGACGCACTCTGGACTTCAGCCCAAGAAGCTGAAGCCCAGTGCTTAGTGCTCCGGGCGGAGGTTGAGAAGCTCCGGCAGGCGGCGACCACTTCGAGCACCCAGTTAGTAGAGCTCCAAGGCTCTCTCAAGCAGGCGATGGCCTAGAAGAGCTCCTTGCTGCTCCAAGTGGCCGAAGTGACTGCTACCGCTGCGGAGCTGGAGACGACAGAGAAGAAGAATGTCAGTGTAGCAGAACGTACCTTGGATGCCCTTCAGGGTACCTTGGAATATTTTGGCACTATGTGCCCTTCGTCTTCTGCGGCGGCCAGCGAACCCCTCGATCGGAAGCCGAAGAGGATCCAAGTGGTGGTGTCACTGATGATGAACTCCGGTGTCCGGTACGGAGAGATCTCCGGCCAGTGCGCCGGAATTGGAGTTCTCCGCCACCTCGAAGCCCTTCAGATTCCCATCGCTCTAGTCGGGGGTTCGACCCCCGGAAGCTTTGCCTCCGAGGACCTGTTGCATCCTTCGCCAAATGTAGCCTCGGCCTGGGAAGTTTTCCGGTCAACCTGGAAGACGGACCACAAGGCTGCAGCTAAAGCTTGGATCGACGAGGCCCGTCGGCAGAAGCAAGCACAGACAAGGCTGCCGCTTCCAGCCTCGCCAGCTCCGGCACCTCCTGCTCCACCAACCGACACGCAGGTCTAGCTCATAGGGCAATTATGCATAAGAAATCTTGTAAAGCCCCTTGCATTAATGAAAAGTTTATAAACGAAGAACTTGTTTGGGTGTTTTGTTCTTTTAGGTTCTGTCATGCCCTTCGGAACCTGACTTCGAAATACTGGATTTTAACGAAGGGCTCCAGAAGGAGTGGGCAAGCCTTGAGAGCTTAAGGCCTTACCGCCGCTCTCGCTTCTCTGTTCCTCGCGGAGATAAAAGGGAGGTAACCCTCGAGGTTTTTCAAGAAGTATTAGCTTATATCAAGGAAGAGGAAAAAGAGAAGGCACCTTCATCCTCCGAACATATGGATTGGTTTGATTCGGAGTTCCAGGCCGAAGACCCTACGGAGGCTAACTCCGAAATACTTCTGACTTGGGCCGAGCTTCAGAAGGAACAGAAGAAACCGCTAGCCTCGAAGAAGAAAAGAAGCACTCGAACAAAAAGGACAATCTCGGTGGCTTCGAGCTCCGAAGGACAGAGTAGCCGGATAAGTAGCTCTAGAGGCCGACAGGGTCTCCGATTTTTCTTAGGCTTGGACCAAAATTTCTCTTAGTGTAAAAGTATGATGAATTAATGTGAATTGCACCGGAAGCATCTTGTTTGTTCTTTACCCTCCTACCCCTCCTTGTGGGTGGGGGACCTTACGCATTGCAAAAAAGGTTCGTCGGACACAATGACGCGCCGAACAAACCGATGCTTCGCACAACACTTAATATCCATATTTCACCTTTTCGTAGAGTTCTCCGAACATAGTTTCGTATTATGATTTTGTGAGTTTCGGAGCTGAATCTACCTTGGCAGGCTCTTATACTAGTCGCTTTAGGACTTTAAAAGTGTCTCACTGGCCGGAGCCTTGAAACCTTATTGCTTGGTCACCTTCGACTCTTTTACAGATGCTTTGAACCCGTAGGCCGGAATTCTGCTTATCTTTAAAGTCCTTGGACTCTTCTACGGATCCTAACAAGCCTAGGCCTGGAATCCGTAGGGTGGCCACCTTCGGCTCTTTTACAGATACTTCGAACCCGGAGGCCGGAAACCTGTTATTTTAAAGTCCTTAAACTCTTCTACGGATCCTAACAAGCCGGAGCCTGGAATCCGTAGGCTGGCCACCTTCGGCTCTTTTACAGATACTTTGAACCCGGAGGCCGGAAACCTGTTATTTTAAAGTCCTTAGACTCTTCTACGGATCCTAACAAGCCGGAGCCTGGAATCCGTAGGCTGGCCACCTTCGGCTCTTTTACAGATACTTCAAACCCGGAGGCCAGAAACCTGTTCTTTTAAAGTCCTTAGACTCTTCTACAGATCCTAACAAGCCGGAGCCTGGAATCCGTAGGCTGGCCACCTTCGGCTCTTTTACAGATACTTCAAACCCGGAGGCCGGAAATCTGTTCTTTTAAAGTCCTTAGACTCTTCTACGGATCCTAACAAGCCGGAGCCTAGAATCCACAGGCTGGTAGCGAAGCCCTTGAACCCACGGTTCGCAGGCTGTTGCCCGGGTCTTGGGAAAGATGCTTGACTCTGCAAGCATCTTCGTCCTCCCGATGCGTCCATCAGGAGTAAGGGATATTCGAAGAGCAAACAAAATTCGACCCTCCACTTTATTTAGAAAAGGAATAATTTACAAGTGATTACAAGGAGCCCCTAAGCGTAGTAACGCTTAAGGTGCTCCGCATGCCATGCATGTTTCAATTCTTCCCCTTTAGATTAGCTAATTTAAATGATCCGGGGCGTCCTGAGCGTAGGATAATATATGGTCCTTCCCATTTATTTCCTAGCTTCCCCGGGGCTATTACACTTCTCAAAACTAGATGACTTGGTCTAAGCTCGTTCAGCTTTATCTTCGGGTCATACCATGTTTTTGTTTGGCCTTAGTACTTCGTCAGATTGGCGACAGCTCGAAGCCTTGTTTCTTCTGATAAGTCCAGCGAAGTGTTTCTTTCATCTTCATCTCCGGGCTGCACTACACGAAGGGATCCACCCCTAAGCTCCGTAGGAGTCATGGCCTCATCTCCGAATAGTAGCCTAAATGGGGTAAAGCCTTTGGACCTGGCTTGAGTGGTTCGAATGGACCAGAAGATTTTGGGAAGCTCCTCGATCCACAGCCCCTTGGCTAACCCGACAATCCGTCGATTCAGACCGGAGAGAATGTTTTCGTTGGCTCGTTCGACAGCTCCGTTGGACTGTGGATGGCGCACTGTTGCGAAGCATAACTTAATGCCCAGCTCTTCACAAAATTCTTTGAATGTGTCAGCTTCGAACTGGGTTCCATTATCCACGGTTAGCTCCCTTGGCACTCCGAACCTGCATATAATATTTTGCCAGAAAAACTTTTGCACATTCCTTGAAGTGATAGCAGTTAATGGCTCTGCTTCGACCCACTTTGAAAAATATTCGATTGCTACCACCGCAAACTTCAAACTGCCTTTTGCTATTGGAAAAGGGCCTATAAGGTCCATGCCCCACCGAGCCATTGGCCATACCGGGACAATAACTTGAAGTGGAACTGGCGGACGGTGGCTTCGTCTTCCCATCCACTGGCATCCTTGGCAAGTTCGAACCAACTCCTTCGCATCTCTTACAATTGTCGGCCAGTAGAGCCCCTGCCGAAGTGTCTTTCCTGCTAGAGCACGAGAGGTCAGGTGGCTTCCGCACAAACCTTCGTGAATGTCCCGAAGTATGTCTTGGCCTTCGGGTTGTGAGATGCATCGAAGTAGGGGGGAACACACTCCGACTTTGTACAATATTCCGTTGACAAGCTTGTAATTTCGAGCCCTTGCTTGCAATCTTCGGGCATCTGGATCTTCTAAAGAATATGTGCCACCTTGCAAGATATTCATTATGAGAGCTCGCCAATCTGTAGCTGGAATGCAAAGTACTTCTGCAGAGGGTAATTGAATGACTGCAGGCTTGACTAGTTCTTCGTAGAAAGCACCCTCCGGGAGGTCCAATGCTCCGGCTGCAGCTTTTGCTAGAATATCTACGAGTTGATTATCTGCCCGAGGGATACTTCGAATAGAAAATCCTTTGAATGCTGCTTCAGTCTTGCGGATTTCTTCAAGGTATTGTGCTAGATGCGGGTTCTTTGCTTGGAAGCTTTTATCGACATGCCCTGCGACGACTTGGGAATCTGTTTTAATTATTATCCTTGCTGCTTCAAGTGCCTTTGCTTTTCGGACCCCTTCGTATTCTGCGATATTATTGGTGGTCTTAAAGTTGAGCCTCACAGAATACATGGCCTTTTGCCCTGATGGTGATATGATGACCGCTCCAGCTCCGGCACAAGATGCCTGATAAGCTCCGTCAGAAAATATTGTCCATAACCCTTCGGAGGGCTCCTCCGGAGCCCAAACTGCAGATGGCGTCCACTCTGCTACGAAGTCAGCTATGATTTGGGATTTGATAGTTGTTCTTGTCGTGAAGGAGATTCTGAAGGGGGCTAGCTCGACAGCCCATTTTCCGATCCTACCCGTAGAATCTTTGCTTCGGAGCATATCACCAAGAGGGTACGAGGTAGGAACGATTAGGTTATGCGCCAGAAAGTAATGCCTTAGCTTCCGCGAGGCCATTACCAGGGCATAAGCAAATTTCTCGAGCTCGGAGTATCTAATCTTAGCTCCGGACAAAGCTTCTAAAACAAAATAAACTGGGTTCTGTACCAGCATTCCCTTAAGCTCAACTTCCCTGACCAGTACTGCACTTACTGCGGAGCCTGTTGCTGCGAGATAAAGGAGGAGTGTTTCCTCCGGGAGGGGCACAGTAAGTGTTGACAGGCTTCCGAGGTATGCTTTTATATCATCGAAGCTCTTCTAGCACTCCGACGTCCAATTGAAGCTTTCGGACCCCTTTAGGGCTTTGAAAATTGGGAGGCTTCGTTCTGCTGACCTGGCCAGGAATCTACTAAGAGCTGCGAGCCTTCCTGCTAGCTTCTGGACTTGCTTCAAATTCCCTGGTGGAGCCATTCTTTGCAGTGCACTTATTTGCGTTGGGCTAGCTTCGATTCCCCTGCGTCTTATCAATCCTGTCGTTTGGCTCCGAAGCCTCATATCTTGCGGAGGGCTCCTTCGGATCGTAGCTCGAAGTATCCTTCGGCTTAGCAACTCCTCCACCTTCGAATATGAACCCATCAGCTCCAAAGCTTAATAAGTCTTTTTGACCGGTTAATCTCTAAGTCCTGAAAGTGAAGCATTTTCCCCCAACAGATATTGTAACAATAATTAGGTATTTGGTATTTTAAAAGGTAAGGTTAGATTAGATTGAGTTCTTAAAGGTAACATTAGATTGAGTCCTTAAAAGATAAGGTTAGATTGAGTCCTATTGATTTTAGTTAGGAATTTGATATAGAGATTAGATTGGTTTTATAATAGAGATTATTTTCTTATATGCCATGTTGATTCTTTCTGTATAAAGGGACCTCTTATACTCAATTGATAAACAATGAAGAAATAAGAAGTATAATCTTTCATCCCAATGTTCGTCTCTCACCTGAAGTCTACTTCTCATTCCAAGCAGCCAACGACGTCCGGCTATCTTCACGGCGGTGTTTATCTTGTTATGGGTTCAACCCATGACAAGTTCATTACAACTTTTTTGTACATTTATATCAATATAAAATAGCTTAATGTGAAATGTGCCAAAACTGACTAACAGAGTCAACACCCCACTGTAGACATTTTCTTTTGTGAAGTTACAGTTTTTTAGCTTCGGTTAATACCCTAAAAGCCAGATGATAACTATGAAATCTAAAACAATGAGTCAGTATGTAGTAATACCAATATGACCTAGAATTCTTTGTATGATAACAACAACTGATACTCTTTAAAACAATCAACAAGAGTAAATGCTATTGCTACAAAAAAACTCTTTGAATAAGATTGTGATGCAGATAGTTTTAAGTGCAGTGATGGAAGTGAAGAAAGATACCTCTGGCTCATAAATATCAGCGATGATTATGGGATCGAGTATCCATTCATCCTCTGACAAGGACTTGACACTGTAAATAAAGGAAAAGGAGAATGAACACAAACTTTGAGAAAGACAAGTTTAAAGTGTGGAATCTCTTGATCATAATATATTCTTTTCAAATGCTAAGGACACACAAAATATACTTGAAATACTAAAGAAATATAGTAGCACAAGAAAACTCCCTTTGTTTTTAATTGGCAAGGCCAAAATAGAGTGGTACACACTATGCATAGTTAAGTATTGTGAACTGTCAAGGGTGTTGATCACTAGGGTTGGAAGTCTGTGTAGATCATAACGGTAGGGTAGGTTGGAGCAGGGTTGATCCCCTTACCAAGCTATGTTAAAAAATGGGGGAGACTTTAGAGAATAGGAGAGACTTTAGAGAATTGGGATAGGGATTGTAGATTGATATTTATTTCCTGCTTCCTAATTACACGCTATGGACCCCTTTACATAGAGTATGGATCTCCTTTATTTCTAATCGACTCTAACTGCAATTGGAGAAGTAAACTAACAAGACTCTAACTAACCCTAACTAACATCTGGCGCCGTGGGCTAGGCTGTCATGGCTGGGCTACGGCCTATGTGGCAGCCCATTGCATGGCAGACCATGACATCTCCCCCTCACTTGAAGATCAGCTCATCCTCGAGTTGGCAGAGCAGGAGAGGAATTATCGACGTCTTCCAATGCGGCGGACTAGCAAGGCCACACCAAGAAACCATGTGATCCTTGCACCAAAAAGACATAGAGAGTGTACTAAAATCCTAAGTGATCAGCCCGAGTGACGCTAGCCACTGTAGTCAACCAGGGGCAGTACGTAGAAGCTAGGAAACACGAATACTTCTTAAAAGCCACATATCAGTATCAAATACGTATCCGAATATGGATATGTATCCGATACGCTCGGATACGTATCTGGTGTGTATCCGGTGATTTTCCATTTTCCAAATAATTAATTTAAATCGGATACGTACCCAATACGATGGGATACACAAGCGCAGTGTAGGTTTTACCTCCTCTCTCCCCATCCCGAGTGGCCATGGCAGTTCTCCAGATCCGGTCTTGACGCGCCACCGCCTCCCATCTCACCGTCGTCCGCCACCACGTAGCCACACGATGCCACGCCGCCGACCCTGTTGTGCTGTCTCCCACGCACGCGCAGCGCAACCGCGTGCATCTCGTCGGTCGTTGCCTCGTTGCGTTGCCGCGGCTTGGTGCTGCCGGTGGCCGCCGAAGCCAAATCCTCAAGTTAGTGAGCAGATCCATGAGGCATCATCGCGCTGCCTCTACTTGGGCCGCCGCCGACATCCGAAGCTAAATTCTTTGGATCCACACAAGTACAGCTCAATCAAATCCACGCGAGTACAGGTCTCTTCTCTGTTTTTTCTCATTTTCTGGCTTTCTATGCTCTACACTCAGTCTGTGACTTTGATGCTTTTCATGGTTGAACCATGCGCCGCCTGTCTTAGTCTCTGGTATTTTAATTTGTTCACTTAAATATTAATGGCTTCTCTACTTGTTTTGTTTGTTCTACGATTAAATTTGTTCAATGGTTTTATTACATTTCTGTTGTTATTTTATATCTATTACTAATATTTGTGTGGATATATATATGTGTGTGTGTGTGTGTTTGTGTCGTCCTCGTATCCATGTTTTTTTGGAAAATGATGTATCGAAGAATCGTTGTATCGCGTATCCGTATCCATATCTGTATCCATGTATCTGGGTAACATAGCGTAGAAGTCCGCTTGGAAAGCTTCGTCGCCGATCTTGAAAACGGTGTAGTGGCACATGCCCAAGCATGGAACGCGCTCACTGGTGGCTCACCCTATTGTGGCTAGGGCCGAATTTCTCATTGCAGTTGAAGCAGAGCCTGAGACAAAGACATTCCACCACCTCTTCCTGGGACAATCGTTTTACCGACTGATCCTCCACCGAGACTGGCGTTGTCGTAGAGTTCGGTGGCGGGGTCGCTGGTAGTGCCAATTGGGTCGATAGTGTGGGCAGAAGGCATTGATCGCGAAGCTCCAACTTGCGGGCCAAGCTCATGGCAACGGCGAGGAAATACGGGTTATGCAGTTCAACGTTGAGGCCGAGTGGTGGTTGTAGGTCAGCAGTGAACAGCTAGACGCGCTACTTCTCGGTGAGGACATCCGCGTGTGGCAAGAACACCTGGAAGCGGTCTTGGAACTCCTCCACAGATCCAGTGTGCTTGCATGCGGCAAGCCCGCCCAAGGGATTGGAGCGGAGGGGCAGTCCAAAGCGCAGGTTCAGGAGCTCCAAGAACCGTCACCATGTTGAGGTGCCTTCGTCTATTTGGATCTACATATACCCGACTTGCACAGCATCGATGAGATTGTATGACGCCATCCATACCTTCTCTTCCTTGATGATGCGCTGCTAGAAGAAGTACGACTCGTAGTGGTTGAGGAAAGACAATGGGTCGCCCTTGCCGTCATACTTAGGAAAATCCATCTTCCGGAGTTGTGGAGGCTGATTGCTATGGTGCTCGCATGTGTGCTGCTGATCGACAAGACATGCCCAAATGTGCGGTTGCGACTGTAGGCGCTAGATCGCTTGGGATTTGTTAGCGGTGGTAGTGGAGAGGGTTTGGACGGTGGTGGAGAGGTCTCGGAGCTAGACCATCATCTAGACCAAAGCAGCCTTGACGTCTTCGATGCCAGACATGGTGGCAGTGGTGGTGGTGTCGACAGACTATCCGGTGGTAGGGGTGGACGATGATCTTCTGAGTGCTGGTGAAGATGGCGCGGTGGAAGAAGTCGAGGATCTTCTAGAGTCTATGTCACCGGTCGCAAGAGAAGACGAGATTGGACGCACTCCCGAACGAAGATTATATTGAAAGGAAGGAACAGACCGAGGTCCCTGACCTCGGCGATGCAGCGGCGCCATGGCGGCGCATCTGCTAGCCGAGCAAAGCCAAGCCCTCAGCCGAACAAGTGGCTACAAACCTAACTCAAAACTCACCCCCTAAACACATCCTTGCCCTCTGTTTATATAGTGCACAGAGGCTAACTAACCCCCTCTTATCTCTAACAAATAGCTAACAACTTGTAGATAAAGATAAACTAACAAAGAGATAGAGATAAACTAATCCTAATAGCTAAAATAGAATTATAACTAATCTGCTACAGTACCAAGTGACAGTCTAATACCAAGTTGTCAAGGGCATTGTTCCCTAGGGTTGGGGGCCCTCGAGTGCTTAGATCGTAACGGTAGGATAGGTTGGCGCAGGGTTGATCCCCTTGCCAAAGCTATATTGGGAGAACGCGGGGACTTTAGAGAATAGGGGAAACTTTAAAGAATTGGGGTAGAGATTGTAGATTGATCTTTACTTCTTGCTTCCTAATTACACGCTATGGACCCCTTTATATAGAGTAGAGATCCCTTTATTTCTAACTGACTCTAACTGCAATTGGAGAAGTAAACTAACAAAACTCTAACTAACCCTAACTAACTTATGGCGCCATGGGCTAGGCTGCCACGGCTGAGCTAGGGCCTGTGTGGCAGCCCATGATATGAACATTCATACATGCCAGAGGAAAAATCAAGTACTCTGTCAAAACTGTTTGATTCTACTATAATTCAGCAATACAAGTATACAACACAACACACAACTGCATAGAGAAGGAAGTAAATAAAGGAGGGAGTTGCAAGCCTACACCAACCTTGTGCAGATCAAAGGCTCATCAAGACTTTGCAATATTGCTTCACATATGGAGTCATCTGGAAGTCGGACACCAACCTGTTTCCTTTTTGCGTACCTAGTCGATGATCCATGCCTTATGCATTGTTTGGGCAATTGCTTGGTTGCAGGTAAAATAAAGGTGTACTGCATGGGATTAAATAAACCAGTCATGCTGAAGTACAGGACTGTGGCCCAAGGTGAAAAGAAGAAACTGTTAGGAATCACTCCCTCACTCGGTAAGTGTTTATCACAAACACTCACCTACTCTAATAGGTGGATCAACACACCAGAACAAAATGCACAGGCTCACAAGTATTTTTGGTCAATTGGCTACTCACAGCCTCATTGTTTTCTCCTTTTTATATGGACCAAAAGTACATGCAGATAAATAACAGACAACTAAGTCACTTAGCTATACTCACGCCACGTCTTAGTACGTGCTTGGTGTGCAGTTACAGCCATGCATGTCAAGCTACACATCTCATGTCTTGATTCATCACTGCACGCCTTCTCTCCCTACAAACCAGGAAAACCAAGTACTACTCACTAATGACCATGCAAACTAGCAAGCTAATCATGCAGCTGCCATGCACCCACGATCTATGCACATGCTAACTATTATGGCATTTCCTTGTAGTTGCTTCACACAACTCAGTCTCGGCCACCATGTTGTGAGCTCCATCTGCTAATAACCATTAGTTGGATGATCTCCATCACACTATTCAGATGGTACTTCCAACTGCACTGGCTTTTCTTCGCACGGCAACGTCCGCGTCACATAGCACGTTGTCACATAAACATGAGTTGTAACAAAAGACTAGTATGTATATGCTTCTCACATATACACCTCCTAACATGCAAGATGAAAAACTCCAACATGCAGAACAGAAATACTTACAGGCCCAGGTATTGCACGCTTGACAGCACGGAATATGTTCGCTTGCCCTTGGTTGGTGCCTCGAGGAAATCCGGTTGTGTAGGTATCAATGTCTCGTAGTGAGCGGCACAAGATGCTGAGAGGCTGCACATTTCAGAAATCACATAAAGATACAGAGTATTTGCAAGTAAGATACTACTCAAAAGGTATGTCTCGCTGCTGAATAGTCATGGTACAAAAACATTTTTATGTGCTTGCATATCTTGCCTTTGAATCACCGATGCCTTTGATCCTGTGCAAGATAACAAAAGAAGAATGTTCATTAGACCTTAAATGCATGTTTTCTTTCATGTATAAGTCAACTAGCAAGGACATGAACAGATCAAAGGAATGACTATACCTGCGAAGACGCTCCACAGAATCATTGTTACTCAAATCGCAGACGATGGAGTAACTGTAAAACATGAGACTTGGTATTATTATGTTCAGCAGTACCAGTGCTTGTGCAAAACAATAGAAGACTGAAAAAATAACGGCACATTCATAAATCTATGGTTATGGTAAAAAAAAAAGAAGAAGAAAAGCACACGATCAAATAGTACAAAATGCACACTACTTCATCTATTCATCAATATTCTAAATTGGACATGGGTGGAAACTAAGGCTTAAAGCATAACATTTACAGAAAACTTAATCAGAGATGGATAAAATTGCTGCTTCTGTCCATTGCCAAGCATGTGCTTCAACAGGCGCATTACACTCCACGCATAGGCATCAACTGCAAAGTCGCAAAATGCAGCGTGGTTCGCACCACACCTCCCCAGACCCAAGGCAATGGCACACCACTAGCAAGTGCCCAGAAGAACAAGGGAAAGAGAGTGTGGCGCATGTACACAGTGTCGGTAGGGATGATGCCGACGGCGCCACGGTTGATGAGGTCGATGACGGGTTCCAGCTTCCAGAAGTCCTCGCCGGAGGGCTCCACCTGCACCCGCAGCATCCCGGCATCCCCTCTCTAGCCAGGGCGCAGACGCCGCCCAATCACCCAACAGAAACATCAGCAACCTGGAGGAGGCCGCGACCAGACAGCGAGCTGCAGAGGCAGAGGAGTGTACCGTGAACTGGCGCTGGGAGGCGTACTTGAGCCGCTTGGGGTTGCGCTTGTGGAGGGCGACGATGACCGCGGAGGAAGAGACGCGGCGAGGAGGCGGCCGCGCGGGGAGGCGGAGCTGGGATGGGGAGACGGCGCGGCCGAACGAGAGGCGCGAGAAGGACGCGGTGGCTGAGCTGGCGGTGGCGGTGGCCATTGGAGAGGATCGCGAGGTGGGGTTGGGTTGGGTTGGGTTGGGTTGAGTTGGGGAATTTGCCGCTGTTTTACGCGTTCTTGTCATCAAAACCACGGCCACCGCGGCCGCACGAGCGCGGGTCTCGGCCGTTGGGCCGCAAAAAGGCTTTGTAATCTGTGGGAGGGTCTACCAAAGCGAATTTTTTTTATAAATAATAATATTTTTAATGAAATTTTATTTCTAATACGTGTGAATTCAAAAAATAGTAAAAAAATTAATGGTAACGGGGTATTTGTCAACAGTTAAATATTGTTCTGTCAATAGCTCAGCTCATATATCGACAGTTCTAACAGTAAAGGAGATCGAAGCCCCCTCCTATCCCCGGGTGCCCCTCACTTGGACTACACTTAGCATACACTTAGCAGGTAAGAACTCTCGTCCACTTTTTTCTCTTGTTTAGGTAGATTAGATAGTCTAATACTAAGGCCCTGTTTGGGACTGCTTTGTTCCACGTTTTATAGCTCCGCTTCATAAACGTCTAGCCAAACAGGTTTAGATCTTGGTTTTTGGATCCGCGAAAAATGCAGATCCACGACTCCGCTCCACGTTTTTTGTGGAGCACCTCAGGAGGTGCGGATTCAGTTTTTAAAACAAAACACGGAGTTCGCGGTAATTTACCATCAATACTATTATAAACTTATCGATTCACTTTTTAGTTGATATTTATTACTTTTTCATTTAGTACTATCTATATTAACTTTTTAAATGTTACTGTTGACTTTTATCAAAAACTTTGATTATTCGTCTAATTCAAAAAAATTGAAATAGCATTTATTTCGTTATATTTTTTTAATATTGAAGGTACTTCGATTATAACTTATATTTTTGCATATTTACATAATTTTTTTGATAAGATGAATGATCAAAGTTTGTGATAAAAGCCAACGATGTTATTTAAAAGTTAATGGAGGAAGTACTAATTTAATATGTTTTACATAATGGACATGAAAAATAATATAATTGGAAATTTATGAATAAACTCCGGGGTAAAATAATACATTCCTACCAAATTCTACTATTCTTGAATCTGAATTCCATCCGCAAGCCAAACAAGTGTAAATACTCCACAGTGGAGCAGCAGCTCTACTCTAGATCTAATTCTAAGTGAATTTCGTAGAGTTGAGCAAATTTTAAGAGAGTGAAGTAGTTCCAAATAGGCCCTAATTTAGTAGTAATTTAGGAGTAGTGATAATTTAGGAGTAGTTTAAGAGTAGTTTAATGATAATTTAGATATTATTTAGAGGTAGTCTAGAGATTATTTGGAAGTAGTTTAAACATAGTTTAGAGATAATTTAGACATAGTTTAGAATTAATTATGGGTATTTTAGAGGTATTTTAAGCATAATTTAGAGATAATTTAGGTATATGATGGGGATATGACTCCTGGGTGCCATGTGTTAGACTTATCAGTTCAGACCATGAGCAGGTCAAACCCAACATTGTCATCTGGTATGGTCCATAAAGGGTGTTAGGTTTCAATAAGGAAGGATATGTCCTTATTGGGGAACCAAGCCTTACCTTGGATATGGTATGTGGAGATATGTTTGTACCAGAATTCCTGTAATTAGAACATTAGCACTCGAGTTCGGTAGGCAATCATATATATCAGATATCGAATCGAGATATATCAAATTGAGATAGAGTCCTAAAATTATTGAGATCATCCCTTGAATATATAAAGGAAGTGAGGCATCCTTAGAAGACATCTAATCATCGAATTATTACGTCTTATTATTCTTGCTTCCGATGCCTTAAGTCTTCGTAGCTTAATTGTACCGTATTATAAGCTTAGACATCATATTATACACTAAAATATTAGACATAGAGCTATTACCCTCAAGGATACTTGAATTAGTATAAACATTGGCTATTGTTTACGAGAGTGATCATTGGGTTCGAAAACCTGCGATTCTCTTACAACTCTAATCACCGTCTTGGATATCCCATTGGGTGGACTACTCGGTGATCCACTGACATGGTATTTTAAAAATAATTTAGAGATAATTAAGGGATACTTTATATTAAACTTTGATTTAATTTTAATATAATTTAGTGATAATTAAATAGTACTTTAGATATAATTTAGAGATACTTTTAGAAATAATTTAGAGTTATTTAAGAAGTACTTTAGAGATAATTAAGGGATATTTTAAACTTAATTTAGATATACTTTAAACATTGTTTATAGATAATTAAGGTCTAGTTTAGACATAATTTATGGTTACTTTAACATAACATAAATATAATAAAGGAATAATTTAACCATAATTTATAAATAATTAAGGTGTAAAATCATGAAATTTTAAAAATAAAAAATAAAAATAAAATATGTAAAAATGAAAACATAATTTTAATGGGTGAAAAGATAGCTTTTCTAAAGTAAAATTTTGGGAGAAATTTTTTCAAAATAAAATGTTGCTATAATGTTTTCAAACGTATTTAATAAATATATATTTTTTAAATATTTTTTCTAGAATTTTTATGAGTTAAAATTGAGAAAAAAATTGGGGTTTGCACTATGGTTTTATCTTTGTGATGAGTGATTGCCAAATTTGCCTGATTTAGGGTTTGAGCATGTGTTTGTCCGTGTGTGTTCACCGAAGGGATCGGTGTGTGTTGAGATGTGTGCTTGCGAGGAGATTCGTGTTTTGCTTGTCTCATGTTGTGTAGGGTTGAGATGCGAATCAACTGTCAACGGCGGGTGATTAGGGTCAAGCGGGGAGCTTAATGCCAGACGATCAAGGAGGTCGGGTGAAGTTGAGGAAGATCTTAGGCATACATATAGACTAGCGTCATTAGTCAGTGTGAACACATCGTCTCCTTTAACCTCTGGATCGAGAGGGTTATTTTCTGTGTGTCCACCCTTGGGCCTACTTGCCATCTTAAATTCTTGGTGGAGTAGCTAGACGCCAACATCAAAATCCCCCTTGGCTGATACCTCCTTGGCTCTCTTTACCATCTTCTCCACCAGGTATCAGCCCGATTATCAGTCGGTGATGCAGTAGGTCACCTTGGTGGTTTCTCCAGCTTTGGCTCAATGTATATATAGCCAAAAATCTCTTCTAGCCCTTCTTTCGACCTTCTTTGTTTTCTTTCTAACTACCGTGAGTCTGCCTCACCGGCCACTCGCTGATGCTTATCTTTGGGTGAAGCATCCGCCTGTTTGCCAAGAGCAAAAATGTCCGCTGACATGTTAGCTCGTTGGTTCAAGGCACTCTACTATGGTTTCATCAATGACTGCATAGTCCGGTATGCCTATGAATCTTTAGCGGATTATGAATACCCACATCGTTGTCACTGACCGATGTGTTGGCCGATCTAGAGAGAGGCTATCTGAGAAACCAAGTTAAGATGTGCCTTGGTTTCAAGTCTGTGATGAGTGGTTGACAAGTTCTTTTCTGAGCGAAGGGGTCCCTCCGAAGGGGTTCAGAGGTGTTTACCGAAGGGTTCGATGGTTGCTGGCTGTAGCTATGCAGCGGAGTGTGTCTGTCGGAGGGGTCTGGCAGAACACGATGATATATTTGTACCGAAGGGCTCGGTACTTTGGGCAGTACACCGGAGTGTGTACCGAAGGTTGTTTATCGAAGAGGTCTCCATGGTACTAGAAAATCTTGTCTACTTGTCGGTGGTGCGCAGGTGACTTTGGATGTGACAAACGGTTCGTAGCGAGTGAACCTAGGTCAAGCGGGAGGCTTGATGCCAGGCGAGCGGGGAGCTCGGTCATGAAGGTTGTGTGTGGTTGAGGTCGGTCCTCAGGTCAAGATGCGCTAGGAAAAGGCAAAAAGTGCGGAGGGTGGCTCTGGCTGAAGGTACCCCGAGGCGAAGTCCTCGGAGGCGAGGCACTTCGAAGGGTACTCCGGAAGGAGTGACTTCGGAGTATGGTGGACAAAGTCCTCAGGATTGAGGCAAGGCTTTTCGAAGTGAGCTCCGGAGGGAGGCACTCGAAAGGACACCTGACGAAGGTCTCAGAAGTCAAGGTGCATCGAAGGCATGGTCCGGATAAGGGTCTTCGTGGAGTGTGCTCGGGGATGAGACACTGCAAAGGGGTGCTTGTGGATATGCTTCATGTGGAGGCCTTGGACGGAGGGACTTCAGAAGGTGGTGAAGGTACTCCAAAGGTGGGGCTTCGAAGTGTGGCTGACTTGAGGTACTTTGGCCATGATGGCTTCGGTACACGGACTGACGGAGTTCGAGATGGGAGTAGCTGCGAAACCGTGGTAGTCCACTCCGGAGGTGATGGTGTGAAGGCTCAAGAGCTTTGACGGCTTCGGCTCAAAATCGTCATCGTATCGAAGACTTTCTTCGGTGAAACGAAGGCCTTCGAGTTCGAAGCTTGTCACCAAAGCTTCTGCACACTTCGTGTGCGAAGGGGGCTTCAAAAGATTCCACATTGCAAAAGCTGATCATGTTTGCTCTGCAAAAGTCGATGATGTCTCCTCTGCGAAGCTGACAAAAGAAGCCTCTAGTAAAGTAGACTACCATCTGTACGCCCATGTCTGGTAGAGACAAAATCATTGTAAACCTTAGAGGTAAAGTAGTCTATTCGCATGACTGAGTTGTGCCTATAAATAGTGAGGCTAGCTAGATCTAGGTAACATTTTGAGAATCCATTTTCAGAACTCCTAGAGCTAGCCACCATTATCATGTACTCAGTTCTGTGAGTCTTTTGTGTTCCCTGTTCTGGCAATGAAACTTTCATTCTATTTTCTCTATTGCTTGAACTTGTATTCCAGTTTTGCACCGCATGCGTTGAGATCTCTGTGCTACACTTCGTTCTGTGATATCTAGAGTTTTTGCTCTATTTCTTTTCTAACTAAGGGTGTTTGTGTCCTGCACATGAAATCCTTGTGAGTTTGTCAGTATGAGTTCGCTCTGTGTAAACTAGAGGTCGGTTCTCTCAGATTACTAGCAAAGCATTGTGCAAAGTTTGGCTCGAAGCTTGTTTTCTTTCCTCAGTCGAAGTCCTCAGTGCAGTATATTCTGTCTGTTTTCTGCCCTCTGAAATACGAAGCCTAGTACTAGTTGCTAGTGCAGAGTATTTGTTTAGAGTCGTCAAAGGGAAACATACTCGTGCGAAGTATTCTGGTGCGAAGTCTGCTCGAGGGCACCTCGTGTGCCGAGCCTGCACCATCTTGGTAGAGTTGTGTTTTTGGGTTTAGGGTGTGAGCGAAGTATTCTTGGCTTTAAATTTTTACCCTTTGCGAAGCCTGTGTTCGGAGCTATAAAATACCTCCGAACCAGACCTCCGAAGGGTGTGTTCGAAGCCTGTTTCGTAGGAAACAAAATTTAAAACAGAAGGTTAGTTTTAACCCGAACTTTTAAAAGCTCTCATTCACCCCCTCTAGTCGCTCATTTCGGTCCAACAATTGATATCAAAGCTTGATTAAGATCACCAGTTGACCTTAACCGATTTTGTGATCTTTTGCCGACATGGATAGAAGTAGTAAAATACCTCTGTTCGATGGGACTGACTTTGCCTACTGGAAGGTACGCATGGAGGCTTACTTGTTAAGCCAAGGAAATGTAGTTTGGGAGATTGTGGACTCACAATACTCCATCCTAGAGACTCGGACTACTCAAGCCAAAAAGGTTCAGTATAACGCTAACTCCAAAGCAAGAAATATATTGTTCATTGGCTTGAGTAGGAGTGAGTTTGATAGGGTTCAGCACCTAAGGACAGCTAGGGAAATTTGGACTACACTCACTATTTTTCATGAGGGCTCTACACAGATCAAGGATAGGCGCCAAAGCACATACAATCAATAGTATCAACGGTTTGTGCAAGCACCTGGTGAATCTATAGATGCCATGTTTTCTCGCTTTGACACAATAGTGAGTAACTTACGGTCCAATGGGATGCTTGCTTACAATGATCATGCCAGGGCTATCAAGCTTCTCTATGCTCTCGATTGTAGCATATGGGAAGTGAAGATATCTAGCATTGAGGAGTCCACAGGCTATGACACATTGACCTATGATGAACTTTTCAGCAAGCTAAAGTCCACAGAGATTGCCAAGGCATCTCTTGCAGTGCACAAAAACTCTTTGCCACAACCATTGGCACTAATTTCTGGATCTAGCCATGACACCACTACAGAACCAAGCTCATCTGGCACTTGTGTTCTAGCAGGTGGATTTGCTTTGTCCTCCCTGGTCTCTATCACTAAAGAGCAGGTGGATACTCTGGATGATGAAGAGCTCGCTCTCATTGCTAGAAGGTTCACCCGTTTTCATCATGAGAGACGGGATCAGCGGAGAAGTGGATTTAGTGGTTGTTTTGAGTGTGGTGACACTTCTCACATAATGGCCAACTGTCCTAAACTCAAGAGGAGAGAAGAGAGTGAATGACCCAAACACCACAAGAAGGAGAGAAACCCTTATGCGAAGGGTAAGCGCGGCGAGGTGGCTAAGAGGGTAGCCAAGGCCGCTTCCAGAGCGTTTGTCGCCGTACGTAGCGACATCGACACTTCTTCAACTGAAGAGTCGAGCTCTGAGGAGGAGGAAGAGTCTCCAAGGAAGGAGGAGAAGAAGGCAAGGGATTTCACCGGTCTTTGCTTCATGGCCGACAACACTCATAATGGCGATGAGCTTGACTCATCTAAGGAACTACTATCCTATGACCAACTTTCCATTAAAGTTAATGAATGGAATGAAGTAGTTCTTAGTCAAGATAGATTGCTTGTGCAAGCCGCTAGGGAAAGAAAAGATCTTAGACTTAGGCTAGAATCCATTTCTACTGATTATGGCATGCTTAAGTCTAAACTTAATAATGCTGAATGTGAATCTTGCACTGTTGTCATAAATGAGCTTGCTCAGTTGCATTCTGTGCATGCTCAAACTAGTGATGAGCTTGAGACTGCACAGAAGCAGTTGTTGGTGGTGGAGTCTAGACCTATTTTTTTCCGATGCTTGTTCAAATTGTCCTTTATTGATTGATAGCATTAAGTTGAGAGACAAGCATGTTAAGGAATTAGAGGTTAGATTGGAGAGTGTTGAGTGTTCTAAGGATGTGCAGCCTGCTTGTCCCACCTGCATCACCCTTAAGGACCAACTCATTTTTGCTAGAGGGCAAGCTGAAATTATTATGACTGAAAATTAATACATTCTTTCCGTGGTAATCAAATGCACTGAGGGAAAAGGTGGGATGAACTTGCTCTTTGCCAAGACCAAGATGTGTGCTGACAGGGCAGGATTAGCTTTAGGATTGGGTTTTGAGAAAATTTCTTCAGACAATGAGAACAAAACTGTTTTTACCTCGGCCACTACCTTAGAGAAAGAAAGAGCCAAGTTAGACACTCCTTTAGCCAAAAAGTCTACCCAAACTCTAAAGAAAACCCTTCCTCCTGCCAAGAAAACTCCTCCCAAGAAGAACCCTCTGAAGAAACCCAAGGAGCCTGTGAGGATTGTTCCTTTGACCCATGAGAGTGCCCCTAGGAGAATATATCACTACTCTTACTGCTAGTGGGTGGGTCACTTGGTTGGGTTTTGTTTCCATCGCATCAAGGATGAGCGACATTATCAAGCATTGAGGATCTAGAATATGTATTACCCATCACTAGGTATGCATGAGTCTGAGTATTACTCACGTCCTGTTTACGAGGCTTCCTGATCTTCTCAGAGAGGTTTTGCCCCTCGTGGTGTACAGTATGTCTCATATGGTGCTAGACCACATGTAGGTGGCTTTATACCTCGATAGGTTGGGAGACCTCGTCATGCATCTGAATTGCATCATGTAGGTAGACCTCACACTTTGCATCACTCTATTTTACCTGTGCGTAGATAGTCTACTTTTACTATGCCTACTGCTCGTATCTCTCAGTGTTGGATGCCTCGTCATATTTTCACTTACCCCAGCACTCAGCGATCGAGGATTTCTCGTCTTGTGTAGGTGACAGACCGAGGCTTGGAGGGCACGTGGATCATGGATTCCGGTTGTTCGCGCCATATGACCAGGAATGCAGCATGGTTCTCTAGCCTCACTACAACCAAACAAAAGGAGCAAATCACCTTCGGCAACAACCGAAGTAGAGTGAAAGGTAAAGGTGTGGTAAGAATCAACTCGAATTTCACTCTCAAAGATGCTGCTTTGGTTGAAAACTTGGGATACAATTTGCTTTCTGTATCCCAGTTGCTTGATGAGGGCTTCAAAGTGCGATTTCATCGCGATACTTCGCAAGAACTCAATTCTGATGGCATTTTGGTTTGTAAGATCTTTAGAATTGAGAGAGTTTTTAGAGCTGATTTTTCTAAGTCATCTGGTTCTTCTCACTACCTTGTTGCTCATTCAACTTCTGAGCTTTGGAAGTGGCATAGGAGACTAGGGCATATGAGCTTTGAGTTGCTCGCTCGTCTAAGTGCCCTAGGTCTGATCCGAGGATTGCCCAAGCTCAAGTTTGAGAATAATTTGGTTTGCGCTCCTTGTCTACATGGCAAAATGATTGTCGCTTCGTATTCACCAGCCACTATGGTAATGACTTAACAACCCGGAGAACTTCTCCATATGGACACTGTAGGTCCTTCTCGGGTTAGTTCATTGGGCGGTAAGTGGTATGTGTTAGTCATTGTTGACGATTTCTCTCGCTATTCTTGGGTCTTCTTTTTAGCTAGCAAGGATAAAGTGTTTTCACACTTTCGGAGCTTAGCTTTGAGACTTTTTACTGAACTCCCTGGTGCATTGAAATTCATTCGAAGTGATAATTGCATCGAGTTCAAGAATAGTGTCTTTGTTGACTTTTGCATGGAGCATGGCATAGAACATCAATTCTCTGCTCCGCGGGTTCCTCAACAGAACGGTGTTGTTGAGAGAAAGAACCACACTTTGGTTGAGATGGCTAGGACGATGTTCGATGAGCACAGGACTCCTAGAAAGTTTTGGGCTGAGGCCATGAACACTGCTTGTTACATCTCAAACTTGATTTTCCTGCGCGCAATCTTGAACTTAACTTCTTACGAACTACGTTTTGGGAGACAACCCAAAGTTACTCATATTCGAGTATTTGGATGTCGGTGCTTTATCCTGAAACGTGGAAACTTGGATAAATTTGAGTTGCGGTCTTCTAACAGGATCTTTTTGGATTATACTACTCATGGTCACTCGTATCGTGTTTTTAATTTGGAAACTAACACTATCATCAAGTCATGTGATATGAGTTTTGATAAATCAACCCCCTTGTGTTAGCTCTTCTTTTGAATAGGCAAATAAACACGATATGGAGCAGACCATCTTCGAAGACGAATATCCCGGAGATTTCGAGGACGAACCCCTACTACCCTAGACATCGACCCCCGAAGCCCACCCCGCTTCGATCACTTCGGCAAGAGGCCCCGAAGCTACTACCTCGACATCGGTCATCTTCGACCATTCACCAGCACAAGTTGAGGGGGAGACTGCATCCCGCCACGAGGCTCCTCATCACATTCAAAGGATGCATCCTCCCGAGCAGATCATTGGTGAGCTTGATCAAAGTGTAACACGTTCTCATGCTCACTTCATTGATTCTGCATTTGTTGCTTTTTTCGAGCCATTAGATGTGAGTCATGTTTTATTTGATTCTAGTTGGATCAATGCCATACATGAAGAACTTGAAAATTTTGAGAGAAACCAAGTCTGGACTTTAGTTGATCCTCCACCTAATGTTCATTTCATTGGAACTAAATGGATTTTTAAAAACAGACAAGGGGAGGATGGGTCTGTAGTTAGAAACAAAGCTAGACTTGTGACTCAGGTTTTTCTCAGTTAGAAGGGATTGATTTTACATAAACTTTTGCACCTGTTGCTCGCTTTGATGCCATTAGAATTCTACTTGCATTTGTGACATCCCGTGGTGTTGGGGGAATAAGTTTTCCCTTAGACAGGGGCCAAATGACGTCAGCCTCCGTTGGCCTTCAGCCCGGAGCCCGACACTGTCGAAGCAGTTTCTCACCTGCCGAAGTTATTTCCAAGTCATATAGTCCAAGCCTCCGGACTCCTTTCGGAGCCCTCTAGAGCGAAGCCTCCAGGCTCTCTCCTCAGCCTGCCAAAAGCCAAGTCTTCAAGCTCTCTTCGAAGTTCTCTTCGGAGTTAGCCTCCGGGCTTTTTTCGGAGTTAACCCCCGAACTCCTTTCAAAGCTAAGTCTCCGAGAGCCCAGTTCGGGGCATGCTTCGAAGCCCCCTTCGGAGTGTCCTTCGAAGCCTTCTTTGTAGCCTCCGCCCAAAGAGCTCCAGCCACTACTTCGAACCAAGCAAATATATGTACTTCGCTACAGTATAGAGCCATACCGGGGGCCTCTCCGCCCCTAGTATGTCGTTTAGCTGCTCAGAAGTGACGTTTTATGACACGTCTATAAAGTTGTAAAGCACTTTGTACAGTAGTCTAGTCTTTTTTCCCTTCTTGCCTCTATAAGGTCTATAACTTATAGAGGGCATTTAGGTCTTTTCCTTTGGCCTGCATGCCTATAAAAGCAGGGCCAAGCCTTTGTAATAGAGGGGGCCTCCAGGGCCAAGAGTTCCTCCTAGGCCACGAGATCCTCCGGATCCATTAGATTGAACCGAGGCAAACTATGCCAAATCCACCACAAACTGGACGTAGGGCTATTATCCCTTTGGAGAGGTCCGAACCACTATAAATCCTTTCTCCTTCTGAGAGAACCCTTCGAGGTTCATTTTATACACCATATACACAAAAACTTGTGCTGTAGCTAATGAAATTGCTACAATAGTTGGCGCCATCCGTGGGGAACCTAGTCCTAAAAGCTAAGTTCTCTGCCACTGCCTGTGTCCCGAAGTGCGCTTGAGAGGGGAGCTTCGAAGTTTTCTTGCTTAGCGCATCCTCCGGCAAGGGGCTTCGGGTGCAGTCCGAAGGCCTTCTTCACCTTCCACCATCCCTCGCGCTTCGAAGTTCACTCTCTGGCAAGGGGCTCCGCATTGTGCGCCGAAGGCCTTCAAAGCCCCAGGGGCTACGAGGCAAGTTTTTCACCCGCTGTTCGAGGTATGTACACAGTCTGAAACACCACTTTGCCATGCAATTTGCAATTATTTCAATAAAAAATCGAAGTCTTGCTTCGCTTTAAAATCGAGGCCTCACTTCGTCTCATTCAAAATCGGAGCCCTGCTCCACTATTAAAATTTGAAGCCTTGCTTCACTTTATCAAAAACCCGAATCCTTGCTTCGTATTTGAAAATCGAAGCCTTGCTTCGTATTTAAAAACTCGAAGCCTTGCTTCACTTTATCAAAAACCTGAAGCCTTGCTTCGTATTTGAAAATCAAAGTCTTGCTTCGTATTTAAAAACTCGAAGCCTTGCTTCACTTTATCAAAAACCCGAAGCCTTGCTTCGCTTTATTTGAAAATTGAAGCCTTGCTTCACTTTTAAAATCCGGAGCACCCCTCCGAAGGCTACACAACGCCTCCGGGCCCGTAGCAGTGGGCTTTAGGACTCCCTCGAGCGATGGCTTGAGGTGTCCAGGACTCCCGGGCGACGGCTCGACGAGTTCAGGATTCCAGGCTCCGGCCTGATGCATCCCAGGGTCGAAGGTGGCCCAGGGTCGTAGGTGGCCCAGAGTCGTAGGTGGCTCAACCCATCGCAGGTTCGGTGAATCCACACCAAATATCCCTTTCATTCATTATAGGATCAAGATCCAGAAGCCTTGCTTCGCTATCTGAACGCGCACCGAGGCCTTGCTTCGCGTGACATGATCTAATCTAAAATTTAAGTATCTCGAAGTCATGGTTCGCCTAAAATCTCATTACAGGATCAAGCTCCAAAAGCCTTGCTTCGCTATCTGAACGCGCACCGAGGCCTTGCTTCGCGTGACATGATCTAATCTAAAATTTAAGTATCTCGAAGCCCAAAAGAGGTCTTCACTTGACGCGATATAAGCGTCTGAAGCCGCCAAAAAAGCGCACCCCTTCACATTCTTTAATTGCCCGCACCAGCAACGACTAAGTCCCTAGCTGCCACGCGCAAAGGGGGACCAAAGTATGTATGCGAAGTGTGCAAATAAAATGTGCAGTACGAGCATGACAAGCTAAACATTCGAAACAATCAAATCATGTGAAGCATGCAGACGAAGTATGCAAATACAACAAATCTCATTCATTGAATGATAATTGAGAAGTATGTTACAAACACACTTCGAAAACAAAATTATGAGTAGTTTGTATCTAAGCCTAAGAAAAAGCGAGCTCAAGGCCCCGACTCTCGCTTGCTCTTCTTCCGAGCAGGGCCCCTTCGGCTGGACGAAGCCCCGTCGGAGCCAGCTCTCCTGCGGCCGGTCCGTCCACGCCCCGAAGCCCGCAGACCTCGTCTTTTGCCTTGCAGGTTTGTCCAAGTCTAGGATGCAGGCGGTGCCGTATCGAAGGCAGAGAAGTCTAAGGCTTCGTCGCCTGTTAAGGCCGTACCCGAAGGCTGTACCCCCTCACCACTTAAGTCTACTTCGAAACAACTTAAGTCTGGCGAGGAGGAAGAACTCCGAAGAAGCTCTGTCTTCACGGTAGCCAGCAGCTCCTAGGCTACTTCGGAAATGGCTTCGCTCTTAGGACCCCTCGGAAGTTTGAACTGAGGAGGACCTTCGGACCAAGCTACCTCGAGCACCACCCATAGCTGGCGAAGCTCCTCAGAATCCTCAAGTACTTCGAGATCAACATTCGAAGGCTGAGCCTAGACAGGTATCAGTACCCCCGCATTTATATAAATAAACTGATGAGTTTTTACAAGCCTACAACTAAGAATTAGACGGAGCCTAAGGAGGTCTATACCTTCGAAGGCGGAGGCTTCGACGTCGAAGGCTGAGCTGGCGAGGTTTGTGCCCTAGCTCGGTGAAGACGGAGGGTCCGTTGGAGGCCGAGGACTGCTTCGCAGCCTTGGTCCTTCCAAGGCTCCTGAAGGCGGCTCCATGCTCCGCGGACGTCTGAAGGGGGCACCACCAAGTTCTGGCCTCCGAAGGCCACCGGAGTCGCCGAGGTCGCCGCTTCGAGGTGGTTGCACCCCGCGTCGTGAAGCATCTGCAACACTCCTTGGCCCGCCACTCGGCAAGCCATCATAGCGAAGCCCGTCATCGACACTTCCGTCGTCACAGCTGCAGTCTTAAGGAACTCGGCGCGATCCCCGACTGGGTCTTGAAGGCTGAAGTCCGGAGCCCGTCACTCATTTCCTATTTTCTCAAGGACTGTAGTCAAGCTCGAAGTGGCTTCGTCGACACTGTGAACAACGAAGTCCTCTAGGCAATGGTCGGCTTTGTGAAGCTCTGAGTTATCCACTGCTAGCTTCGCTCTGGCCTCCTCCGAAGCTTGAAGCTTCGCCCGAAGCTTGTTGCTCTCTGAGACCAGGACCTTCCTCGCCTTCTCGACCTCGACCCTCGCCGTCTCTACGGAGGCTTCGGCTCGTCTTCGCTTCTCAACCTCCACTAGATCTCGCGTCGGAGGGCATCCCTCTCCTCTGCCAAGTGAGCCATCCGCTCGTTCGCAGAAATTGCCGCTGCGGCATTCAACGCGAAGGCCTGAAAGAATTCAAGAAAATCATAAGTGTTGGTTGAAGAGCAAGTATGACTCGAAGACTATGTGGGACTTCGCTCACCTGGATGAGGGCCTCGTTTGCATTTGCGGAGAGGTCAAAAGGGCTCGAGCGACTTAGTTGTGCCACCAAGCCCCCTGACCCTACAGCAACGCAGCCTTCGTGGAGAGCGTCGATGGCCACCTCCATCACGGCCCCCCTCGGCTGCAGAGGCCGGACTATTTCTACCACCTCCACCTCCTGTGCAGGCTCCTGCAGAGCCGGTCTCCAGTCCACCGCTTCAACGTGATCGTCGGCTCCATCTCGAAGGTTCCCTTCGCCGCGGTTGTCGCCTCCATCTTCTTCAGACGAAGTGCTGTCAGACTCTGAGCTGCTGCTGCTGCTGCCGGAGGCTTCCATCGACTTCGGTGCGGCGAACCTCGCACTAGTATCGACATTTGCAAAAAAGTTCAAGTTAATATCCATGTGGGAAAAGAGAAGTATTTTCAAGTGTTTACCTTCGTCGGAAATCTCTTCGAAGGTAGAGGGATCGATGCGTGCTCCCTAATCCCTTCGCTGTGAAGGCGGAGCCTTAGCCCTCGCGCCCGAAAATGTCACTGTCGTGACCCTTGCCACCACCTCGGTAGCTGCCGCCGGAGCCCCTACTGGCTCCGCTCTGGTTCTAGGGCTCGCGGCTGTTGCCTCCTCCGCAGTAGGGGCTTCGGTCGTTGGGAGCTCCGAGCGATCCCTTGAGGCTTCGGGCTCGTCGTCGTCCACCCTTTTCCTCTTGGAGCCGCTCGCCGAGGGTATAGGATTGGTGAAGTCTGGCAGAGCTTGGACCCCCTCGACGCCGAGCCTGGTCCATACTCTGTTCCAGTGTTCCCAAGTCCCCACCAGAGTGAGCCGTTGATCCTGCTCCTCAGGTGTCGGGGCTCTGACAAAGCGCTCCGCCGCCACGATGGCCTCCTCCGGAGTCCTTACTTCAAGAGCGTCTTCATCAAGATTCCAAGTCACAACAAGTTTATTTTGCGAAGTATGAAGATGAAAAGAAATCAAAGTCTTACCAAGGCGCTCTGCCGACACTTCGCTTCATCCCTCCGAGTTTGAAGGTTGAAAGAGGCCCTCCGGTCAAGAGAGCGCGAGGGGGCTGAGCCGAAGGGTGATAAACTCCTCCGCAAGGTCCCTCATGCTCATCCTCGAAGCTATCCTCCGCAGGAACAATATACTTGGGTGAAGGATGTCGGGGCTCGTCTTCACCACGCCTTTGCGTTGGTAGGAAATGAGCACGTTGGTACTCCGAAGGGGAGAGTTCGCGCCAACTGAGGCGTAGAACCACTCTTGGCCCCACTTCGAGTACCATTTGCTATTGGCG
This sequence comes from Zizania palustris, assembly GCA_019279435.1. Taxonomy (NCBI): domain Eukaryota; kingdom Viridiplantae; phylum Streptophyta; class Magnoliopsida; order Poales; family Poaceae; genus Zizania; species Zizania palustris. Next base: position 70,317,497 of record JAAALK010000290.1, on the reverse strand, counting down.
GCCCTCGTTGGGAAGGCGTCTTGGTACTCCTTCCGAAGTTGGAAGTTGGTGCTCCCAAGGTCACTATGTTAGCCGAGGCAGGCAATTATTGCCTGCGCAAGTTGAAGCCCCCTTCGGTCCAAGCTCCAAAGGTCTGTCTTCTCTGAAGTTGCATTTTTCTGCTGTCATTTGTCCAGAGGCACATGCACCCCTTCGTTCCGAAGGGATACGGGCGAGGGGCTACTGTTGGGGGAATAAGTTTTCCCTTAGACAAGGGTCAAATGACGTCAGCCTCCGTTGGCCTTCAGCCCGGAGCCCGACATTGTCGAAGCAGTTTCTCACCTGCCGAAGTTATTTCCAAGTCATATAGTCCAAGCCTCCGGACTCCTTTTGGAGCCCTCTGGAGCGAAGCCGCCAGGCTCTCTCCTCAGCCTGCCAAAAGCCAAGTCTTCAAGCTCTCTTCGAAGTTCTCTTCGGAGTTAGCCTCCGGGCTTTTTTCGGAGTTAACCCCCGAACTCCTTTCGAAGCTAAGTCTCCGAGAGCCCAGTTCGGGGCATGCTTCGAAGCCCACTTCGCAGTGTCCTTCGAAGCCTTCTTCACAGCCTCCGCCCGAAGAGCTCCGACCACTACTTCGAACCAAGCAAATATCTGTACTTCGCTACAGTATAGAGCCATACCGGGGCCCCTCCGCCCCCAGTATGTCATTTAGCTGCTCAGAAGTGACGTTTTATGACACGTCTGTAAAGTTGTAAAGCACTTTGTACAGTAGTCTAGTCTTTTTCCCTTCTTGCCCCTATAAGGTCTATAACTTGTAGAGAGCATTTAGGTCTTTTCCTTTGGCCTGCGTGCCTATAAAAGCAGGGCCAAGCCTTTGTAATAGAAGGGGCCTCTAGGGCCAAGAGTTCCTCCAGGGCCACGAGATCCTCCGGATCCATTAGATTGAACTGAGGCAAACTATGCCAAATCCACCACAAACTGGATGTAGGGCTATTATCCCTTTGGGGAGGTCTGAACCAGTATAAATCATTTCTCCTTCTGAGAGAACCCTTCGAGGTTCATCTTATACACCATATACACAAAAACCTGTGTTGTAGCTAACGAAATTGCTACAACACGTGGTTTCAATATTTATCAAATGGATGTCAAAAGTGCTTTTCTAAATGGCTTCATAGGTGAATACGTTTATGTAAAACAACCCCTGGTTTTGAAAACCCCAAATACCCACATAAAGTTCTTAAACTTCATAAGGCTCTTTATGGACTCAAGCAGGCCCCTCGGGCTTGGTATGACATACTTAAGTCTTTTCTACTTAAGCGAGGGTATTTGATGGGATCAGTAGATAAAACCCTTTTCACTCTCAAGCATGGCAAAGATTTCCTCCTAGTCTAGATTTATGTTGACGATATCATCTTTGGTAGCTCTTCGCATGCTTTGGTTGCCGAGTTTGCAGATGCTATGAGCAGGGAGTTCGAGATGTCCATGATGGGTGAACTCATATTTTTCCTTGGTTTGTAAATTAAGCAAAGAAAACAAGGTACCTTCGTCCACCAGACGAAGTACACCAAGGACTTGCTCAAGAAATTCGACATGGCTGATGCGAAGCCCCTCGCCACTCCAATGTCTACATCTGTAGCATTGGACCCTGTTGAGGATAGAGAAACCGTAGATCAGAAGGAGTTCCAAAGCATGGCCGACTCCTTCCTCTTCTTAACTGCTACAAGGCCGAACATACACTTCATTGTGTGTCTGTGCGCTCGTTTTTAGGCTTCGCCTAGAGCTTCACATCGCCAAGCGGTAAAGAGCATTCTCAGGCATCTCTAGCATACCCTTGAGTTGGCATTTGGTATTCTGCATCTTCCTCTTTGTGTTTTCGTGGTTATTCAGATGCGGATTTTGCTAGGTGTAGAATTGATAGAAAAAGTACCTCCGGTACTTGTCATTTTCTGGGTACCTCTCTGTTTGTCGATCTTCCCGCAAACAGTCTAGCATTGCACAATCTACGACTCAGGCCGAATATGTTGCTGCAGCTAGCTATTGCTCTCAGATTTTGTGGATGGTCCCCACTTTGCGGGATTTCAGGTTAGACTATAAGAGTGTTCCACTGTTTTGTGATAACACTAGCGCTATTTGCATTGCAAACAACCTAGTTCAGCATTCCAGAACCAAACACATTGATGTGAGATATTATTTTCTCAAAGATCACAATGAGAAGGGTGATATTGAACCAGCTGTTGATAGCAAAAAATGGCATTAATGGCTAGATTATCAAAATATTAATTTTGGTGATTTGGGCCAAAAATACACATGTACAGGGTCTGTCTGAAGCCCTACAGGGCCGAAGTCCATAGAGCTATGGGCTCCGAAGGCCTCTAGCCAGCCCATGGGCTTCGGCCGGGAAGCCTTCGGAGGCCCACGCTGCCGAATCTTCGGCCCGAGGAGCAGGCCTCGACCGGCCTGGCTGAAGCCCACTTCGACAGAGAAAGAGTTGTATGCGTTTCTAGCTCAACTCTTATCTCTACCTGGTCGGATTAATAGGAGATTAGATTAGGAATTAAGCCCCTATAAATATAGAGGCAAGGTCGGCGTAGAGAAGCCCACCACAACTCAAACCAAACCAAAGCCCATGCTTTGATCGCATTTACTTTACCTTTATTTTCCTGTACCTCTTCGTGGGTTTGCCTAGAAGCCCTCCATCGCCCGCTACGGAACAGTGGTAATCCTTGTTACTTCGCCTATGAAGTATCCATTAATCTACGTAATAGATTGCTATCGCCTTGGTATTTCTCCTGTGAAGTATCCGCTAATCTGCGTAACAGATTGCTACCTTCGCTACTAGTGCAACACTTAGCAAAATTCGGTCCTCAGGCCGAATTGGTACTTAGAATCATCTCTGTTGCAGGTTCACACGTTCGGGGTCACTTCGTCGGAGGAGTCCGGAGCTGAGAGATCGGTTTCGGAGGTCCCAGGACACCCTTCGACGGGATTGCAGGCTTCGACAATAGGCTTCGCCAGCATACTTCGTCGCAACGGGCTTCGCCATGATCATACTCCGCACCGAACGAAGTTGCACTCGCGCGTGGCCCTCTCGTCACTATTTCGTAGTTTGCTGTATCGGAGATCGCACGCCGAACCCCGCTGTTCGGAGGTGATCACCGCGTCCAGATCCGTTCGGAGTCCGTCTTCGGACGGATCGGTCCGAACACCGAAGCACCCTTTGGTGGAGCACTTCGCACCAGACGCCGAAGCACCCTTCGGCGGAGCACTTCGCACCAGACGCCGAAGGTACACTTCGGTGACCCCTTTGCACCAGACTTCGAACCAGACGGGCTCCGACTGGTTTGCTGTTTTTATTTTGTTTAATCTATCTCTTTCGGCTAATTGGATTATTTTGTGTTATCTGGTTGCCTGGCGACTCCACCCCCCTTATCACTACTAAGGGTAGTCGGAACGCGACGTCGGTGCCACGTCACGCTTAGGCTTGTCCCTAAGTATCCGTGCACTTTTGGATCGTCGGACTGACCCAAGTGCGGGGGCACGTTTCCGTGTCAACACTAGCTTGCCGACATTTTCACCAAACCCCTCGGTATTTGTCATCCTTACGACATTCTGTGAGGGGGAAGCATGATTTCATTATTTTGCATTGGCTTCCTTCTGATGATGTGTTGATGCACTTAGTTGCGTTTATATGCATTCACGTGATTGTTTGTATCATGATGCTTTCAGCTCTGGTTAATATATCTAACTTCATAATGAGCATGATTTTAATTTACAAAACCCTAAATTTGATCGCTGCTTAGTTTTGTGTCTAGCAGGTGTTGTGCAGAATTGCTTTAGCTATCTTTTATCTGCCTGGTAGCTAGAATCCTTTACTTTGGATGCCAGAATTGCAACTTGAAAACAATACTGCTTTTTCATGGATTTATCCAACAATCTCAACAAAAATCCATATCAATGATTTATGTGCTAAAGGTGACAAGATCCTGGCGGTTTGCTTGTCGCACTACGTTATTCTAGACTGCTTACCATAGCACTTTAGTATGAACTGGGATACCTTAGTGTCTGCCAAAATCACTACTGTAAGCTTCTGATGGTCTTTCTTGACCTAGGCTTGGATTTGTTGGAAAGCATAAGGTGGACGAGCAAATAACCCTTGACAATATAAAAAGAATTGCAAAGTCTGAATCATTTACTTATCAAGTTTGCTAAAAGCTCCATAAAATTAGACTTGCTTTCCTGTGTAGAAATTGATTAGTTTTTGCAGTTCCTGCATTCACTTGTCTAAGATAATGAGTCTAAGTGGTGATGCTTTTATTTTTTAACAATCTGAAAAGTTCATGCTTCAAACATTGAATTTGGAATATGTTGACTTGAGCTGATCAACTGAGCCTGACATTATGATTTGGCATATTTTTACACCTTATGTCTTCCTACTTTTCATAATTTTGAAGCCTTGCATCTTTCATTGCTCCTTGATTCTTGCATTGCCAAAGGGGGAGAAAAATGCCTGGTTTGCCTACCTAAGGGGGAGAACAAGTGATAAAGCTCAAAGGGGGAGAACATTTTTACTGCCAAAGGGGGAATTTTTGCCAAATGGCTTTTCATGAGTCAAGTCGATAGAAATCCATTTATCAAGTGACATGGTTTGGCTCTTTTCTATGTTTTTATGGTTGCTTGTGTGCTGAAAACTTACAAATTTTCTTGAACTTGAATTTGAATTTGGTTGTCAATGCACTCATCAAGGGGGAGATTGAGAAACCAAGTTGAGATGTGCCTTAATTTCAAGTATGTGATGAGTGTTTGACAAGTTCTCTTTTGGGCGAAAGGGTCCCTCCGAAGGGGTTCGGAGGTGTTTACCGAAGGGTTTGGTGGTTGCTCGCTGCAGCTGTGTAGCGGAGTGTGTCTGTCGGAGGGCTCTGGCAGAACACTATGATATGTTTGTACCGAAGGGCTCAGTACTTTGGGCAGTACACTGGAGTGTGTACCGAAGGTTGTTTACCGGAGAGGTCTCCAGGGTACTGGAAAATCTTGTTTGCTTGTCGGTGGTGCGCAGGTGACTTTAGAGGCGATGGATGGTTCGCAGCGAGTGAACCTGGGTCAAGTGGGAGGCTTGATGCCAGGCGAGCGGGGAGCCCGGTCACGAAGGCTATGTGGGGTCGAGGTCGGTCCTCGGGTCAAGGTGCGCTAGGCAAAGGCGGAAAGTTCGGAGGGTGGCTCTGGATGAAGGTACCTCGAGGAGAAGCACTTTGAAGGGTACTCTGGAAGGAGTGACTTCGGAGTATGGTGTACAAAGTTGTGACGTCCCAATTTACCAAATCGGAACATTATTGAATTTCCATAGAAAAACAATAATAACAAGAGGTTCATCATGCGACAACGTACATACGAGCAATCATTCGTGGTTCGTAGACCATATTATTACACAAGTATGAAAATAAAAGAAACAATGAAAATAAATGGCATGACGAACGTCTTCTTCAGGATCTTCTTCTTGACCGGGTCGCTACTCTAGACCATCTTCCTCATAGCAGGCAGCCTCTGAAGTATGTGTCCAACGGGTATGAGTACAAAAATTACTCAACAAGCTACCGAGAATGTAATGATAATGCAGAATAATAACAAAGGAATAGTAATGGCTAAAAGTGCGGAAAAGTACATTTTTCAGTTATAACATTTAGTGTAGTCAAGTTTAATCATGCAGAATAGTAAACATGAACAACATCATACCATCTAACTCAAGGAGTACGTTTTCCCTCCTCGCTCAATAGTCCTTACATGTCAACTCATCATGCACACTCATGAAAGTAAACTAACTGTGGGATGTCACGCAACACACCCTTGACCATGGGCTCGGCTTTTCGATAAGATTTAAAATCTGATCAGAGGTGTACCACTGTACCCACAAGGCACGAACTCATCCCATGCACCAAAGTTTAATGAGATGACCCATGCCACGGGAACTCGTGCCAAAACCTTAGCATGAAATGCTCCAAACGATAATCACCCGCTCTAGGTTTCGCCGGCGCACCGGGCCGCATCCCGGCAACGTCGCACCCCCTTTTGCGCCACGTCGGTACAAGCCACTCGCAGGTGCTGCTTGACCCATCTCCAAGTGGTGCCTCGGGTTGGAACACCCCATACCTTAGTTAGGACTTACCCACTAGACTTGTGGTTAGTACGGAAATGTATTGTAACGGATCCCACAGACCGGTCCTTATAGTGCCCCAGGTGCTACTGACCAATGCTCTAGCTTGCACCCAGAACCCACCATGCATACACTTAACCATAACTCTATCACCAACAGAATTCCAGAGATAAGAATAACGGGGATCATATAGTAGAATCCAATTTTGCTACGACTCATCTTTAACCTATAGCGATTGTGCCAATACATTGGACACTAGCTAATAGTACTAATAATATGGTGACAATGAGTTTTAGTCTAGATAGCATGACTTGGGTTTGCACTTCAAGGTCGGGGATCTAAATAAATATAATGTAGGGCTTTCATTTGACTAATGCATGTATAACCAATGTGTTTTAGCGATAGTTAACAAAACTGGGTTCAACATGCTCAAAAGATTGGTTTGGTGACTTGCCTTGTTCAGCAAAGTGTGAGGGAGGAACTTCCAAGTAGTATTCCGGCTCCTCAACGGCGTCGTAGTCTTCTCGATACGAAAAATAAACATAACATTCAATTAAACAACCCAAAATCACACAACAAGCATATATGTTTTTGATTGGATTAAATTAGGGGAAATCAAGTTATAAATCTTCTGAAATCACTATCTAAATCTTTAAGGTCAATTTTTATGGAGTTAAGAATTTTATAAAAGGGTTAATTTTTTTTGTGCCATTACAATTTTTGCGGTTTGCCAATATGCCATCGATGTGTCACTGATAGATGGGGGCCGCCACAGTCACTGACAGTGGCATATAAGCAATTTCTGAAAATTATAATGGCATGTGAGTAATTTTCCCTTTATAAAAGGAATTATGAATATATCCTAAAGTGCATTTGAATACTTTATTAAATAAATATGAAATACTCAAAGTAAACCTACTATTTTTATTGCATTAACATGTAGAGAATAAAATTATAAATTTTCTGGAATTAAAATGGTAAATTTGGAGTCAAAATGAGCAAGATATGAATTTTAGAAGTTTAAAACTAATTCTGGAATTTAATTTAAACTCAAAAATAGTCATCGGTCCACAGTGGACCGGATCCACCGTGAACCTGCGCACTGTGCGCGTTCGCCGGATCACAGATCACCGTTGGATCATGATCGGGCGGCTGCGGGCGAGGCGGGAGTGTTAAGTTGACGTGGACGGCCCAGGATTAAAACATTGAAACGGTACGCTATGGATGGCCTATATTCACTGCGGGTTTTAAGTACTATCGGACGCGCGAGATTAAAACGTACCCCTTCGCTGTGATCGGACATACCAGATTAAACCGAACACGCGATATAATCTGCGTCGTCCGATCGCGATCGCACGGTCGTGATTGAATCCGACACGACACGGGTACTCTACCCGTGCCACTCGTCTTCTCCGACGACGACGAGCGGGCCAAAGGCCACGACGAGCGACGGCGGTCCTATCTACGCCTAGAAACAAAAAAAGACAACGAGGGGAGTACGAGGGTACCGTTGCGGTGTTCCGAGGTTGATGGAGTACAGCCGGCTACGAGCGAGGGTGGAGGAGGTGTTCGGGTCCCTCGTCGGCGTCGGGGTTCCAACGAGTTTCATCGTCGAAGGAGTGGTGGCCGAGGTCGGGGAGGCTTCAGTGGTCACGTTGGTGCGGTCGCCGAGGGTGGAGGAGGACTCTGGCGACGGCGAGCGGCGGCCGGAGTGAAGGTGGTGGTGTGGTGTTAAAAATGGGCGCATGGGTGTTCTGTTCGTTCTCAAAGCGAATGGACGTGCGGGCTGGACGCGCTAGAGGCCGGGGGTTTAAGTAGGGGCGTCGGCGGGGTGAATGGCCGGTGAAAAACATGGAAAGCCAAGGGAGGGCATTCACTCACCGGCGAGGTCTCGCCATGCACGGGCGCTGCGTTCCCGGAGCTATTACGCGTGGAATTAAGAGGGGAAACGACCGGCGAGCCTCGGGGGACATTTTAATTGCGCCAATTCAATGGGAGGGGGCTGTCGAGAGCGGATCGCGGGGCGGGGTTGTTGGCCGATGGGATTTGGGGGAGGAGAGCGAGGTGGATGACGGGTCTGATAGGTGGGGGCCACCGGTCAGCGGGAGCAGGGCGAGGGCGTGGCAACGGGACGTAACTAACGGGTGGGGCCGAGGCGTCTGGCGCGGGAGTGTTGGTGCCGACAGGTGGGCCGAGGTGTCGGGCGCGCGCGTGGAGGGAGAGGGGGGTGGCTGACAAGCGGGACCCATCTGTTAGTGAGGGGCGCAGGGAGGGAGTGGGCTGGGCCGGCTGGTTTAGGGAGAAAGGGGGAAAGGGGGCCGTTACTGTTTAAATTCATTTCTGAATAAATTTAATTGCTGAAATTGGTTTAAAATGTTTGGGTTTCTTCCAAGGGCGATAAAAATTCGTAAAAATTCTCAAAAATAGGTCTTGGCCTTAGGATCACATATAAATTTTCTTAGGCTCTGGTTTGGATATCTGCTCTAGGTTTTAGTTTATTTGAGTATAAATAGCCTTAAAGGAAATTCAAAAACAATCTTTTCTAGAAAAGTATAATAAAAGGTATTTTTATTTCTTTGAAAATTTGGGGTGTTACAAACCTATCCCCCTTACAAAGAATCTCGTCCTCAAGATTCGGAAAGTTTCTCGAATAGCTCGGGGTATTGGGTTTTAGTTCGTCCTCTTTTTCCCCTGTGGCTTCTTCGACGGGGTGGTTGTCCCACTGAACCTTGCAGAAACGAACCACACGGCTTCTAGTTACCCTTTCCTTAACTTCTAGAATTCAGACGGGTTTCTCGATGTAGGTCAAGTCTTCTTGGACATTGAGCTATTGGAGGTCGGCTTGCTCAGTGGGCACACGAAGACACTTCTTTAGCTGAGAGACGTGGAACACATCATGGACTCCTGCCAAAGATGGTGGTAGTTCCAACTGATATGCCACTTCTCCTTGCCATCGGAGGATCCGAAAGGGTCCGACATAACGGGGTGCTAACTTGCCCCTCATGTTGAATCTTTGGGTGCCACGGAGGGGAGTAACTCGGAGATAGACATAGTCGCCCTCCTCAAAGGTTAGGTCTCTCTGTCAGTTATCGACATAGCTCTTCTGTCGGGACTGGACTATCTTCAATCTGTCCCTGATGACCTTAACCTTCTCTTCTGCTTCCCACAATATGTTTGTTCCGAATAGATGCGACTCTCCGGTCTGATCCTAGAGTAGTGGCGTTCTGCACTTACGCCCATAAAGTGCTTCAAAAGGGGACATCTGTAGGCTGACTTGGTAGCTGTTGTTGTAGGAGAACTCCACATAAGGCAAGTTCTTATCCCACATCCCACCAAAGTCTAGAGCGCATGCTCTAAGCATATCTTCCAATACCTGGTTTACCCTTTTAGTTTGACCATCGGTTTGTGGATGATAGGCGGTGCTGAAGTTCAGCCGGGTGTCGAGTTCTTCCTAAAGATTCTTCCAAAACTTGGAGGTAAACTGACTCCCTTGATCAGATACGATCTTCCTTGGAACTCCATGCAGGCACATGATCCGGGTTATGTACAACTCGGCCAATCTAACGACGGTGTATGTCGTCTTAGCCACCTTGGTGAGTCGATCAGTGATCACCTAGATAGAGTCATGACTGGCTTGGGTCCTGGGTAGTCCTGTGATGAAGTCCATTCCTACTTCTTCCCACTTCCATTCGGGGACCTTGTGGGGTTGCAATAGTCCAACGGGCCTCTGGTGCTCTGCCTTGACTCGCCGGCATGTGTCGCACTTGGCCACATACTCAGCTATTTCCCTCTTCATGCCGACCCACCAATATTTCTCCTTTAGGTCTTGGTACATCTTTGTACTCCCGGGGTGTATGGAGTATAGAGTTTCATGGGCCTCTTGAAGGATGAGGGCCTTCAACTCTGGCTTGTCGGGCACGCATATCCGGTTTCCGAACCAGACGGTACCATTCTCGTCCTAGGAGAACCCTGGGGCTTTACCCTTCCTCATATTTTGCTGGATCTCTAAGATGTCCGGGTCTTCCTTCTTAGTCTCACGGATCGGGTCCATTAAGACAGGTCTGGTCTCTAGGGCAGCGATACGCTCTGGTAGTGATCCCAAGATTCAACCTTTCCATATCCTTGTATAACAATGGGGCCTGGTCTGGCACCATGATGGCATTACAATACCCTTTTGGCTTAGGGCGTCTGCTACTACGTTTGTCTTGCCTGGATGATAGTGGATGCCTAAGTCATAGTCTTTGATCAACTCCAACCACCTTCTTTGTATGAGGTTTAGGTTCGGTTGGGTGAATATGTACTTGAGGCTCTTGTGGTCGGTGAAGATCTCACATTGATTACCCACAAGGTAATGTCTCCATATCTTCAAGGCATGAACCTCGGCTGCCAATTCCAGGTCGTGGGTCGGGTAATTTAGCTCATGTGGCCTCAACTGACGAGAGGCGTAAGATATCACCTTCCCGTCTTGCATCAAGACACACCCTAACCCTTGGCAAGAGGCATCACAGTAGACGTGGAAGTCCTTCCGGATGTCTGGCAGGGTCAGAATCGGGGCTGACACAAGCTTTTTCTTAAGGGTCTGGAAGCATTCTTCACAGTCTGGAGTCTATTCGAACTTTACTTCCTTCTGCAGCAATCTGGTCATGGGCTTTGCTATCTTTGAGAAGTTCTCGATGAACCGGTGGTAATATCCGACCAATCCGAGAAAACTCCGGATCTCAGTCACGTTCGTGGGTTGTAGGCAGTTGGTCACTTCTTCTACGGTGGTTGGGTCCACTGCTATTCCTCCAACGGATATGACATGACCGAGAAACTTCACCTCAGATGACCAAAACTCGCATTTGCTGTATTTGGCATATAATTGTTGCTCCCTTAACTTTCCGAGGGTCATACGGAGGTTAGTTTCATGCTCTTCCTTGGTCTTGGAGTAGGCGAGGATATCGTCGATGAATACCACGATGAACTTATCCAAGAACTCCATGAATACATTGTTTATCATGTTCCTGAAGAAGGCCGGGGCATTCGTGAGTCCGAACGACATCACAGTATACTCGTAAAGTCCATAGCGGGACGTGAAGGCAGTCTTGGGGATGTATTCTTCCCTAATCCTCAGTTGGTGGTAGCTTGACCTGAGGTCGATTTTGGAGAACACTGAGGATCCCTTCAATTGATCGAATAGATCATCGATCCGAGGCAGTGGGTACTTGTTCTTGATGGTCACCTCGTTCAAGGCTCTATAGTCCACGCATATCCTTTTGGTATTGTTTTCTTCATGGCGAAGATGACCGGTGCACCCCAGGGTGAGGTACCCGGTCGGATGTACCCTTTTGTTTCAGGTCTTCAATATTGCTCTTAACTTCGGCTAGTTCATTGGCGGCCATCCGGTATGGACACTTGGAGATTGGGGTGGTCCCGGGGACAAGTTCGATTCTAAATTCGATGTCCCGCTTGGGAGGCATCCCTGGCAGGTCTTCTGGGAAGACTTCCATGTATTCTCTGACCACGGGCACTTCTTCTAGGGCCAGCGAGTGAAGGGATACCCCGCTAGTACCATGGGTGGTCATCTGAAAAGTGACGGCTTTGCCTCCGAAATTGGTCATGGTGACGGACTTGCTGGCGCAGTCTATTACTCCCTTGTGCTTCATCAACCAGTCCATCCCTAGGATGAGGTCGAGTCCGGTGCACTCGATGAGAACTGGCTCGGCCCAGAATAACACTCCCTGGATTTCTATCCTTACCTTCGGGCTGAACAGATTAGCTAGGGTCTTCTTGCCGGGGGTGGCAATCATCATGGGGGCGGGCAGAGGGAGTACTTCCAAGTCATTTGTTTTCACAAAGCCTTCGGATATGAAGGAATGTGTTGCCTCGGAGTCGAATAATATTATTGCAGGTATTGAATTCGTGGTGAACATACTGAGTACAACTTCAAGGGCCTCTTGAGCTTCCTCCGCGCTGATATGGTTGACGCGGGCACGCACTGCTTGGTTGGGCACCGCGCCTTAGGGCTGCTTGGGGTAAGGACATTAGTGGGAGTAGTGCCCTTCCTTCTGGCAGTTGAAGCAGATGACCGGTTTTCCATTGCGGTCACTCATGATCGGGGCCTTGGCGGTGGGTGCTGGTTGAGTGGCTGGGGCTGGTGGAGCGGGGCGGGGATGCCTGACGTTGGAGCCACTGGCGACATGTGGCGGCCTGTAGACGGGCCGAGGATGGTAGGCAGGGGTTGGTGGTGGAGGGACGAAGCGGGGCCTCTGGGAGTTCGCTTGATGATGCTTGAACGCAATCATCTTCCTCTTCTTGCGGTCCAGCTTGTTCTTCTCAGTCTCTTGGATGAGCGCCTTGTTTACCAACCGCTGGAAGTCAGCATAGTCGGTGGCTACGAGCTAGATGGAGAGCTAATCCTTAAGTCCCCGAAGGAACTTGGCTTGGTGGAGAGCGTCGGTCCGCACCTCTTCCGGCGCATAGCTGGCCAGACAGATGAATTCATGGAGATACTCCATGATGGTCCGACTTCCCTACTGCAGGTCCCGAAACTCCTGCTGCTTGACTGCGACGACTCCGGCGGAGACGTGGGCGGCGCGAAAGGCGATGGTGAATTCTTCCCAAGTCACCTCGTGGTCCTCTGGTTGGGACTCATGGTAGTTGTCCCACCATTCCGCAGTGGGACCCTAGAGCTGATGAGTGGCGAATGCCACTCGCTCCCGGTCAGTGCACGGGAGGAGGTCCAACTTCTTCCCAATGATCCAGAGTCAATCGTCGGCCTCCATGGGGTTTGTCGTGCTGGAGAAGATCGGGGGTCGCATGCGCAAAAACTCCGAGAGTTGAGGCGCGGGTGCGGGGGCTGGTGCACGTGGGATTGACTCCATGTTTTGTTGTTGCATCCGGTCCAACTGTGCCTATTGGTGCTGCATTTGAGTGAGGAGGGCGGTGATCAACTGGTTTTGATTTGCCATCATCTCTGCCAAGGTGGGATGGTTGGCGGATGGTGGCCCAGTCTGACGTTAGCCCGTTGCGCCCCAGTTGGGCACAACACTTCTGGGCAGACTGTTGCTTGCCCCTTCTCCATTGTTGGACCCGGTGTTCTGGTTGCCGGCCATCTTCTGGGTACAATAATACTTCCAATTATAAGAGAAAAACTTTTAAGAAGAATTTTACCAAAAATAGCCCAGAGGGGCTTATATAATTAAGTGGTGATAAAAACGTTCAATACATCAAAGTTCTTATTTTTAATCCACCCACAACACAAGTCGTTGCAGGTGGTACCACACTCACAAAATTATTGAAATCAATCAACGAGAACTATCGTCTACTCGCCATGTGGGGCAGTCTCCGTGCTCTCGGAACCACGAGGGTCCTGAGGAACGGTGGGCTCGATAAAGTTCTCGATGATAAGGTCGGCGATGACGGCGGGGCGCGGAGCAGGGGCACTGTAGCTGGATGGTCCGATGGGTGTGGGTGTGGCGTGATCCTCTTGGGGCGAGGAGCGGGCTTGCAAATGGGCTTCTTCCTCCTCGGGACGAGGGGAATCATCTTCGCGATGTCCTTCTGCAGCTGTATAATCTTACGCTGTAGCTCGCCATTCTGTTGGTTCAAGCTCTTCGTCTCCTGACGAAGGAACTCAACCGCCTCGTGGTGCTCCTCGGCGTCGAGCACAGCCTCGGTATGGAGGTCGTCCATGGCTTGGAGAAGATGCATCTACCGGGCCATGACCGGATCGCGGTCGGAGTGGACTCCGATGTAGATACTGCGGTGGGTGCCGGGAGTACGCTTCGGTACAAGCCGGAAGGATGAGTTCTGAAGACGATCATCATAGATCAACCTCAGCTCCATGAGGGCTTGGAGGGCGACACGTTGGCACACGACATTGAAGGTCGGGCCCCCAAGTGCTGCCGTGAAGAACGGCAAGTGGTCGCCGGACCCATGGATGGTGAGGGAGACGTCACACGGTCCCGCGAACTCCTCCATGTAGACGCCAAGGAATTCGGGCTCGAAGAGGAACCCGAGGAAGGTCACCATCATCCGGAGCTCCCAGACGAAGCCCTCGAAGTGACGGCAGAAACAGTGGAATTGGTAGACTGGCATCTACAAAAACAACAAGTTGAAAAGAATAAGGGAAGGAACAAAGTGATGAAATAGGTTTTCACGAAATAGATTTTATCAAAACTAAGTGTTAGGCTGGTCCGTTTGGCTTCCTACAGTCAAGTACATACGGGCAATCATTCGTGGTTCGCAGACCACATTATTACACAAGTGTGAAAGTAAAAGAAACAATGAAAATAAACAGCATGACGAACATCTTCTTCAGGATCTTCTTCTTTACTAGGTCGCTACTCCAGACCATCTTCCTCATAGTACGCAGCCTCTGAAGTATGTGTCCAATGGGTATGAGTACAAAACGTACTCAACAAGCCACTGAGAATGCAATGATAATCCAGGATAATAACAAAGGAATAGTAATGGCTAAATGTGTAGAAAAGTACCTTTTTCAGTTATAGCATTTAGTGTAGTCAAGTTTAATCATGCAGAATAGTAAACATGAACAACATCATACCATCTAACTCGAGGAGTACGTTTTCCCTCCTCGCTCTACAGTCCTTACATGTCAAATCATCATGCACACTGAGAAACCAAGGGTTGGTTTCGGTGTTTGTGATGAGTGATTGACAGGCTTTTAACCTCTGTTCGAAGGGGTACCTCTGAAGGGTGTTCGGAGGTGGTTTCACCGAAGGGTGTTCGGTGGTTGGTTGCTGCAGCTGTTGCAGCGGAGTGTGCGTGTCGGAGGGGTCCGACAGTACACGATGACTGGGTGTGTACCGAAGGCTTCGGTACTTTGGGTGGTACACCGGAGTGTGTGCCGGAGGTTGCTAACCCGGAGAGGTCTCCGGAGTACTGGAAACACTTGTCTGCTTGTTTGTGGTGCGCAGGGACTTCGGAGGCGACGGACAGGTTCGTAGCAGGTGAACCTAGGTCAAGCGGGAGGCTTGATGCCAGGGGAGCGGGGAGCTCCGTCACGGTGGCTGCGAAGGGGTCCGGGTCGATCCTCGGGTCGAGGTGCGCCAGGTGAAGGCAGAGAGTGCGGAGCGTGGCTTCGGGTGAAGGTACTCCGAGACAAAGTCCTCGGAGGTGAGGCAATTCGAAGGTACTCCGGATGGAGTGACTTCGGAGTTGGATGGATCAAGTCCTCTGCGGAGGCAAGGAGTTCGAAGTGTGCTCCGGAAGGAGACATTCGAAGGTACCCGACGAAGGTCTCAGAAGTCGAGGTGCATCGAAGGCATGGTCCGGGTGAGGCTCGTCGAGGAGTGTGCTCGGGGAGAGACACTGCGACGAAGGGCTCATGGAATGCTTCATGCGGAGGCCTTGGACGAAGGAGGGACTTCGAAGGGTGGTACTCCGAAGGTGGGGCTTCGGAGTGAGGAAGGCTTCGGAGCGAGGCTAGCTTCGGAGTGTGGTTGTCTTGTGGTACTTCGTCCTGCATGGCTTCGGTACACGGACTGACGGAGTTCGAGCTGAGAGTAGCTGCGAAGCCGTGGTGATCCACTCTGGAGGTGTTGGTGCGAAGGCCCAAGGGCTTTGACGGCTTCGGCTCAAAACCGTCACTGTATCAAAGGCTGACTTCGGTGAAGCGAAGGCCATCTGGCTCAAGGCTTCTCACCGAAGCTACCGCACCCCTCGCGTGCGAAGGGGGGCTTCGGAAAGGTCAAAGGCTGCAAGTCTGACAGTGTCTGCTCTGCAAAAAGCTGGCGCTGTCCCATCTGCAAAGGCTGACAGAGAAGCCTCCAATAAAGTTGACTACCTTTTGTATCCCTTAGTTCTGTAGAGACAAAACCAATGTAAACCCTAGGGGTAAAGTAGTCAATTCCTTTGGGTGAACTGTGGGCTATAAATATGGGGGCTCGGTAGGTAACATTTAACACTTTGAGCATTTACTGTTGAGCTCCTGTAGCCACACACTTCGTTGTATTTCATCCAGAGAGTTCATTTTCTGTGTTCCTTGTTCAAGCGGCGAAGCCCTGCTTCTGTGTGCTTTTTGCTTGAGCTCGTGTTACATACCTCGCTAGTTATAGTGCACCGAAGCCTGTCTAGGCGAAGGGTGTTTTGTGCGAAGTGTGTTTTTCAGTGTGCTGTCGCTCTGTGTAACTTGAGGCTAGACCTCACAGCTTACTAGCGAAGCCCTGATCGAAGCCCGTTTAGCTTCTTGTGTCGAAGCCCTTAGCGAAGTCCATTTGTGTGCGTTTAGACCTTCGTGTACGAAGCCCAGCACCAGTTGCTGCTGCCAAGTACTTGGTCGAAGTCCTCAGTAGGGTGTCCACTCTTGCGAAGGGTGAAGTGCGAAGCCTGCTCGAAGCACCCTGTGTGCGGAGCCTGCACTGACTTAGCAGAGTAGATTTTCGAGGGGTGTACGTGGAGCGAAGTCTTCTTGGCTTTGAAATTTTGCTCCTGCGAAGCCTGTGTTCGGAGCTGTCGAAGCACCTCCGAACCAGACCTTCGAATGTAGTGTTCGAAGCCTGTTCCGCAGAAGACAGAACTAAAACCGAAGGCTAGTTTTTAGCCCGAAATTTTAAAAGCTCCCATTCACCCCCCCTCTGGTCGCCGTTTTCGGTCCAACAATTGGTATCAGAGCAGGTTAAGATCACTAGTTGACCTTAACCGGTTTTGTGATCTATTGGCGACATGGATAGAGGCAGTAAAATTCCTCTGTTCCATGGGACTGATTTTGCATACTGGAAGGTGCGCATGGAGGCTTACTTGTTAAGCCAAGGAAATGCAATTTGGGAGATTGTGGATTCACAATACTCCATCCCTGATACTCGCACCGCTCAAACTGAAAAAGATCAGTATAATGCCAACTCGAAGGCAAGAAACATACTGTTCATTGGTTTGAGCCGGAGTGAGTTTGATAGGGTGCAGCACCTTAGGACTGCTAGGGAAATTTGGACCACTCTCACTATTTTTCATGAGGGCTCTACTCAGATCAAGGCCAGGCGCCAAAGCACATACAATCAACAGTATCAGCTGTTTGTGCAGGCACCTGGTGAATCTATAGATGCCATGTTTTCACGCTTTGATGCTATAGTGAGTAACTTGCGGTCCAACGGGACGCTTGCTTACAATGATCATGATAGGGCTATCAAGCTTCTCTATGCTCTTGACCGTAGCATATGGGAAGTGAAGATATCCAGCATTGAGGAGTCTGCAGGTTATGACACATTGACCTGTGATGAGCTCTTCAGCAAGCTGAAGTCCACAGAGATTGCCAAGGCATCTCTTGCGGTGCACAGAAGCTCTTTGCCACAGCCATTGGCATTGGTTTCTAGCACTAGCCGTGGCACCACTGCAGAACCAAGCACATCTGGCACTTGTGTTCTTGCAGATGGTTTTGCTTTGTCCTCCCTGGTCTCCGTCACAAAGGAGCAGGTGGACACTCTAGATGATGATGAGCTTGCTCTCATTGCCCGGAGGTTCACCCGTTTTCATCATGAGAGACGGGATCAGAGGAGAAGTGGTTTTAGTGGTTGCTTTGAATGTGGCGACACCTCTCACATTAAGGCCAATTTCCCTAAGCTCAAGAAGAGAGATGAGAGTGAGCGCCCCAAATACCACAAAAAGGAGAGGAAACCCTTTGTGAAGGGGAAGCGCGGCAAGGTGGCTAAGAAAGTAGCCAAAGCCGCTTCCAAGGCTTTTGTTGCTGCTCTCAGCGACATCGACACTTCCTCAACTGAGGAGTCGAGCTCTGAGGAGGAGGAGTCCCCAAGGAAGGAGGACAAGAAGGACAAGAAGGGACGAGACTTCACCGGCCTTTGCTTCATGGCCGACAGCGATCACAGCGGCGATGAGCTTGACTCATCTGAGGTACCACTATCATCTGACCAGCTATTAATTAAATTAGATGAGTTGAATGAAGTAGTTCTTGGTCAGGATAGATTACTTGTGCAAGCCGCTAGAGAAAGAAAAGACCTTAGACTTAGGCTAGAAACTGTTTCTACTGATTATGCCATGCTTAAGTCTAAAGTTAATGATGCTGAATGTGATTCTTGTACCACTGTCATGGGTGAGCTTGCTCAGTTGCGTTCTGTACATGCTCAAACTCTTTCTGAGCTTGAGACTGCACAGAAGCAGCTTTTGGAGGTGGATTCTAGACCTCATGATATTATTGAATGCATGAACTGTTCTTTATTACGCAAGAGCATTAATTTACGTGATAAACATGTTCATGATTTAGAGGCTAGATTGGAGAGGGCCGGTAGTTCTAAGGATGTGCAGCCTGTGTGTGACACTTGCATCATCCTTAAGGACCAACTATGCACTGTTAGAGAGCGAGCTGAAAACCTCATGTCAGAAAATGAATACCTTCTTTCCGTGGTTAATAAATGCACTGAGGGAAAGGGTAGGATGGATTTGCTCTTAGCCAAGACCAAGTTGTGTGCTGACAGAGCAGGGGTAGCTCTAGGTTTGGGTTTTGAGAGGATTCCTTCAGACAGTAAGACCAAAACTGTTTTTACCTCTCCCACTACCTTAGAGAAAGAGAGAGCTCTGTTAGACACCCCATCAGCCAAAAAGCCTACCCGACCACCAAAGAAAACCACACCTCCTGCCAAGAAAATCCCTCCCAAGAAAACCACTCAGAAGAAACCCAAGGAGCCTGTGAGAGTTGCACCTGTGACCCATGAGAGTGCCCCAAGGAGAGTTTTCCACTGTTCCTACTGTCAGCGGGTGGGTCATTTGGTTGGGTTCTGTTTTCGTCGCATCAAGGATGAGCGACGCTCTCAGGCGATGAGTTACCAGGACATGCATTACCCATCTTTAGGTATGCATGAGTCTGAGTTTTACTATCGTCCTGCTTTTGAGGCTCCTCGTGCTTCTCGGAGAGGTTTTGCTCCTCGAGGTTTTCACCATGTTCCATATGGTGGTAGACCCCGGGCGAGTAACTTTGTACCTCGTCAGAGTAGGAGACCTCGACATGTTGTTCGATCACAGCATGTAGGTAGACCTCGCACTTTGCATCATTTCGATTTTCCTGTGCGTAGACCGTCTACTTTTGTTGCGCCTACTACTCGTGTCACTCAGTGCTGGATGCCTCGTCATTTTTTCACTCACCCCAGCACTGAGCGATCGAGATATTCTTAACATGTGTAGGCGACAGATCGAGGCTTGGAGGGCACATGGATCATGGACTCCGGTTGTTCGCGCCACATGACCGGAGATGCATCATGGTTCTCCAACCTCACCACAACCAAGCAAAGGGAACATATCACCTTCGGAAACAATCGAAGGAGTAGAGTGAAAGGTAAAGGTGTGGTAAGAATTAACTCGAATTTCACTCTCAAAGATGTTGCTTTGGTTGAGAATCTGGGATACAATTTGATGTCTGTATCTCAGTTGCTTGATGAGGGCTTCGAAGTGCGATTCCATCGCGATACTTCGCAAGTGCTCAATTCTGATGGCGTTGTGGTGTGTAAGATTTTTAGAGTTGGGAGAGTTTTTGGAGCTGATTTTTCAGAGTCGTCTGGTTCTTCTCATTGTCTTATTGCACATTCGACTTCTGAGCTTTGGAAGTGGCATAGGAGACTAGGTCATATGAGCTTTGAGTTGCTCGCTCGTCTGAGCGCCCTAGGTCTTATCCGAGGATTGCCCAAGCTCAAGTTTGAGAAGAATTTAGTTTGCGCTCCTTGTCGACATGGAAAAATGATTGCCGCTTCGCATTCGCCAGTCACCACAGTGATGACTGAACAGCCCGGAGAACTTCTCCACATGGACACTGTAGGTCCGTCTCGGGTTAGTTCTTTAGGCGGCAAGTGGTATGTATTACTTATTGTCGACGATTTCTCTCGCTACTCTTGGGTCTTCTTTCTTGCCAGCAAGGATGAAGTGTTTTCACACTTTCGGAGCTTGGCTTTGAGATTTTTTACTGAACTCCCTGGTGCATTGAAATTCATTCGAAGTGATAATGGCACTGAGTTCAAAAATAGTCTCTTTGTTGACTTTTGCATGGAGCATGGCATAGAACATCAATTCTCTGCTCCGCGGGTTCCTCAACAAAACGGTGTTGTTGAGAGGAAGAACCGCACTTTGGTTGAGATGGCTAGGACGATGCTTGATGAGCATAGGACTCCTAGAAAATTCTGGGCTGAGGCCATGAACACAGCATGTTACATCTCAAACCGAATCTTCTTGCGCTCAATTTTAAACTTGACATCTTATGAGCTACGTTTTGGGAGACAGCCCAATGTAGGACCGAAAGTAGCGACCAGAGGGGGGGTGAATGGGCGCCTAAAAAATTCTTTCGAATCAATGGCCTACTCCCAAAACCCAATGCATTTAAAAAGAAAACTAAACAGCAAAGCGAGAACAAATTGACTAAGTCTGCAGATTCGAAGTTTGCTGATTCTGAGGTCGTAGATTCTGAGGTTGCAGATTCTGAGGTTGCAGATTCGAAGGTTGCAGATTCGAAGGTTGCAGATTCGAAGGTTGCAGATTCGAAGGTTGCAGATTCGAAGGTTGCAGATTCGAAGGTTGCAGATTCGAAGGTTGCAGATTCGAAGTATGCAGATTCGAAGTATGCAGATTCGAAGTATGCAGATTCGAAGCCTGCAGATTCGAAGTATGCAGATTCGAAGTATGCAGATTCGAAGCCTGCAGATTCGAAGCCTGCAGATTCGAAGTCTGCTGATTCGAAGTCTGCTGATTCGAAGTATGCAGATTCGAAGCCTGCAGATTCGAAGTCTGCTGATTCGAAGTCTGCTGATTCGAAGTCTGCAGATTCGAAGCTTGCAGATTCGAAGTCTGCTGATTCGAAGTCTGTAGACTCGAAGCTTGCAGATTCGAAGTCTGCAGATTCGAAGCTTGCAGATTCGAAGTCTGCAGATTCGAAGCTTGCAGATTCGAAGTCTGCTGATTCGAAGCCTGCAGATTCGAAGCTTGCAGATTCGAAGTCTGCTACACAGAGTTGGACTTCACACAAGAAAAGGGACTTTGACCCTGCCAACTCGATCAAAAAGCAACACAGAAAAGCAAGACTAAAGTACTAGCATACTGTAGCTACAGGAAAGTAGTACTACTTGCTACAGAGTAGTAGTACTACTTGCAACAGCAAGAACTAGTACTACTTCTCACGAAGAACACATACAACAGAGAAGCTTCTGTTCCAAATAAATTGACCACACGCACAGAGAATGAACTGCAGTGCACAAAAATGCTTCGCACAAGCAAAAACAGCCAGATTAAAAGCTTTCCCAGACAACAAAAATCACTTAAAAACTTCAGGAAGAACAAGGCTTGTTGCCTGGTGGCTCACGCATGAACAGGAGAGAGAGAATGCAAGAAACAAAGTGACCCAAAGGAGGAGTATTGATTTTCAGCAAAAGGGTAGTCCAAACCCTAGGGGTTGGGGTCCTATTTATAGGCAGCCCAACACTAGGAATATTCTACCTGCCCCTTAGGGTTTTTACAGACTCAAAAATAACGGAAAAGACTCTACTGCCCTTAGGTATTTTTACAGACACGACAGACTGACTGTGGGCCTAGAGTTACAGATGACTTATCCGGAAGCTAAGTTTTCGTAGCGACTACGGCTTCTCTTCTGGACAGTCGGATACAGAATCAATGGTTGTCAGTTTTACGCCGAAACTGACAAAGCCTCCACCAGCTTTGCACCAGGTACTCGGATTGGGCCGGCCCGACTCCGCAGCTCTCTCAGCCCGGCAATCGCTCACCGCCCGTGTACCTGAGTCAGTCCTGGTCAACAGCCCAGTGGGTCTTCTACTGCTTCTGGCCCATGCACCCGGATTGGGCCAGCCTGACTTCGCAGCCTCCTCTGCCCGACAGTCGCTCGCTGCCCGTGTACCTGAGTCACACGCGGCCCATGAAACAGCAGATCTCTTCTCTTCTTCAGTCCTCGTTGACTATCGTTGACAATGACTCATCACTTCTAGAGCCATGAGGCCCACGCTATTCAGCATGGCTCCTCAATCTCCCCCTTGATGAGTGCATTGTCAACATTCCTCTTTTCACAGCTCTTCAGCACCTGCGAACAAATGTGGAAACACGAAAAACAAGATACAAGGAAACAAAAAAGAAGAAAAATAAGGTAAAAGTTTAACCCTAATGACCAAAAGCCAACCCAAAGCAAGAAACGGTCATTATGGTTAACCAAAACGTAAAAGCTCAAAATGAGTGCGATTGCAGAATAACAAGGATATCAACAGAGTAAGAACTCCCCCTTAAACTCTGATCCCAAATTTTCTCCCCCTTGTTGACAAGTGAACTCATCAAGCACTCAAAAGAGACACAGACTCCCCCTGAAATGCAACTTCCCCTCAAAATATGCAGTGAATGCAATTGGGGTGCAGGTGGAGTGAAGAAAGCATGCTTCTCAGATATGATTGACTGCAAATACAGTATCTAACAGGTATAGCAAAAGAGATACTGTCCAAGACACATGGCATGATCAGTGCAACAGATGATATCTAAAGAAAGTCATTTAGCACGCATTTTTCAGTTTTGGCAAATAAAAGCATCACCACATTTTCTAGTAAAACAAGCAAGGTAAAGCATGAAATGCAGAAGCTAACTGATGTCTACCAAGATAAGCATTGTTCAAAAAACAAAGTGCTTCAGCAAACTTGTTATCCGTTTACAGTTCAGGCTTTTTCATTATCCTTTGTCATTTGTGCCAAGGGTTATTTGCATGTCAAACCTTATGCTAACCGACCAAGTCAAGCCTAGGCCAAAATTGGACCATCAGAAGCTTAAGACATTGATCTCGGCATACACTATACTGTCCTAGTTCATACCAAAGTGCTATGGTAAGCAATCCAGAACAATATAATGCGACAAAGCAAACCCACTTGGATCTTTTCGACTTTAAGCATAAAAAGGAATGGAATTTTCATTCATTTTTGATTTTTATCATTTTATAGCACATTTTCCATGTTAAAGCATAAAGATGTCCAAGTTGCATATCTGCATCTATGTGATGAACTGGCTACAAGGCATGTAACAGATAGCAAAAACACTCAGCCTACGCATGCTAGTTACCAGAAGCAATGGTGATCATTTTTCAGGTTTAAAGCATAAAAGCCATGCATATGACAGATATATCAAGTGAACTGAACCAAAGCATGATCATTGACAAGTAATCAAAAGCATGTACCAGCTAGACTAAGTAAAGCAGTTCAATCATATAACAGAAGCAGGCTCAAATGTGTGATATGTGAATATGTATGATATGAACACACACAAAAAAGACTCAAGAAAAGAGTAAAAGAAAACTGACGCAAAATATCCTAGAAAGGATACACAACACCCAAATCCCCTCGTAAACGCTCAAAAGTAGATTGATCTAGGGGTTTGGTGAAAATGTCAGCCAACTGATGATGGGTATCAACATGAATAAGGTCAATGACACCTTTCTCATATTGATCCCGCAAGAAGTGAAAGCGCACATCAATATGTTTGGTTTTTGAATGAAGACACGGGTTTTTCCCTACACTAATAGCACTAGTGCTGTCGCAAAACAATGGAACCCTGGTAGGAAAGAACAACCCAAAGTCTCGTAGAGTAGAAATCATCCAAACCATCTGTGAGCAGCAGCTAGCAGCAGCTACATACTCAACCTCTGTGGTCGAAAGAGCAACTCCAGATTGCTTTCGAGAAGACCAAGATACAAGGGAAGAACCAAGAAACTGGCAAGTACCAGAAGTCGACTTGCGATCCAACCGGCACCCACCAAAATCAGCGTCCGAAAAGCCAGATAAATCAAGTGATGATGATGCTGAATAATAAAGACCAAGATCAGGCGCATAGGTGAGATACCTGAAAATGCGCTTGACAGCCTGCCGGTGAGATGCGCGTGGTGAAGACTGAAAACGCGCGCAAAGTCCCACGGCGAACTGTATGTCCGGTCTTGTTGCCGTCAAGTACAACAGCGAACCGATCATCCCTCGAAATTCTCTCTCATTGACCTTGACACCGCTCTCGTCCTTGTCCAAACCCCCAGAAGTGCCCATCGGGGTCATCTGCGGCTTCAATTCACCACCAAAGTCAAATTTCTTAAGCATGTCACGAGTATACTTACCTTGGTGGATGAAGGTGCCGTCCTTGGTCTGCTTGATCTGGAGCCCTAAAAAGTACTTAAGCTCACCCATGAGGCTCATCTCAAACTCACTGTGCATCTGCTCAGAAAACTTGGACACAAGAGAATCAGTAGTACCGCCAAAGATAATATCGTCCACGTAAATCTGAGCAACTAAAAAATCTGAAGCATCTCTGAGCAAGAAAAGAGTTTTGTCCACAGAACCCATCACAAAGCCCTTCCCCAACAAAAATTGCTTCAACCGGTCATACCAAGCCCTGGGGGCTTGCTTCAACCCGTATAAAGCTTTATGCAACTTAAAAACATGTCGAGGAAACTTGGGGTTCTCAAAACCGGGGGGTTGCCTAACATATACCTCCTCCTCTATGAACCCGTTCAGAAAAGCACTCTTAACGTCCATTTGAAAAAGCTTAAAACCCTTTGAAACGGCAAAAGCTAGAAGAATACGAATGGACTCAAGACGGGCCACAGGAGCGAAGGTTTCTTCAAAGTCAATACCTTCCTTCTGGCAATAACCCTGGGCGACTAGTCGAGCCTTGTTGCGCACCACAACCCCATCTTCACCTTGTTTGTTCTTGAATACCCACTTGGTGCCTATGGGGTTGCATCCTGGTGGCGGCTCAACTAGTGTCCAAACCCGATTGCGGACAAAATTCTCAAGCTCTTCTTGCATGGCATTAATCCAATTAGAATCAGAGAGAGCATGAGAAATGTCTCTGGGCTCAAAAGATGCAACAAATGCAGATTCAGCAAACACAGCGAGAGAGGCAGAAGAACGCAAAGTCCTTTCAGTTAAATCACCAATGATGAGCTCTGAGGGGTGGTCACGCTGAACTGCTCGGGTTCCCTGGTGATCTGAAGTCACCTCACCGGAGTCAGCAGCTGGCACCTCTGGACTCGACTGAGGGGGCTCGATCGAAGTGGAAGAAGTGATCAGAGGACCGCCTTCATCATCAGTCGAAGTCACAGAGGGTGTGGGCTCTGCGGGGGATGCAGAAGGCCCGCCCTCAACAGCAGCTGGAGTATCCTCATCTTCCTCGAAGATGGACTCTCCGAGTTCATCATCACCAGAAAGCTCAAAAGAAGGAGTCAAAGAAGGCAAGGACTCATCAAATGAAACCTCACATGTCTCGACAAGCAGCTGGGATTCGAGGTTCCAAACACGGAAGCCTCGAGAATGCAATGCATAACCAAGAAAAACACCATCCCAGCAACGAGACTCAAACTTGTCCAAATGCCCTCCCTTCTTGAGCACAAAGCATTTGCAGCCAAACGCTCGCAAGTGGCTAACCTTGGGCTGTCTGCCAAAACGCAACTCATATGACGTCTTACCAATGTAAGCTCTAAGAAAAATGCGGTTGGCCAGATAGCAAGCCGTGTTCATGGCTTCAGCCCAAAAACGCCTAGGAGTCCTGTGCTCATCGAGCATCGTCCTGGCCATCTCAACTAGCGTGCGGTTCTTTCGTTCCACAACGCCGTTCTGTGGGGGAGTGTAAGGAGAAGAAAACTGATGGTCCAGACCCTGATCACCACAGAAGCTGACGAACTGAGAGTTCTTGAACTCAGAGCCGTTGTCGGAGCGAATTGCTCGCATCCGACCATTGTTCTCATTCTTCAGCTTCAAAATCAGGTCATGGACAAATTGAAAAGTTTCATCCTTAGACTCCAAAAAGAAAACCCATGAGAAACGAGAAAAGTCGTCAACAATCACAAGTGCATACCACTTCCCACCGACTGAGCGTACCCGAGCTGGACCTACAGTGTCCAAATGTAAAAGCTCGCCTGGGTACGAAGTCATCACCTGAGTCACAGGTGAGTGAGAAGCGGCAACCATTTTCCCATGACGACAGGGATGACAAACCAGATCCTTCTCCATCTTAAGCTTGGGCAATCCTCGGATGAGGTCCATAGAGTTTAACCTGACTAGCAGATCAAAACTCAAGTGACCTAACCTCCTATGCCACTTCCAGAGCTCAGAAGAAGATCCAGCAATCAAACAGCGAGAAGGGCCAAAAGAACTAGAGAAGTCAATTCGAAAAACTTTACCGAAGGGTAAAATCTGACAAACCAAAGACCCTCTAGAATCAACCACAGAAGAATTGCCCTTCTTAAAACGCACTTCCAAACCATCCTCAAGAAGTTGCGAAACAGAGATTAAATTAAAGTTCAGATTTTTGACCAAAGCAACATTCTTTAAAGAGAAATGATCTGAAATGCTGATTGAGCCTATGCCACTTACTTTCCCTTGACCGCTGTTCCCGAACGTGATATATTCTTTGGAGCTCGGGGGAGTGAGACTGGAGAACCATCTGCGATGTCCCGTCATGTGGCGAGAGCATCCTGAGTCCATGATCCAAACATCCTCCAGTCCCCGGTCCTGCACAATCAATGTCTGTAAGTGGGAGCAAATGGTCCGGCACCAGGTTTAGCAAAAGAGCTAAACCAGTGTCGAGCCATCTGCTCAAAAGATGGAAAGCGAAAACCATCAAAAGAGTTTGGACCAAAACGCGGCTCAAAGCGCGGTCCACGGTTCTTCCTAACCCTACGGCCACGAGGTCCAGAATCGTAGCCAACTCGGTCTGGAACTCTGCTGGAACGAACACCACCAACTGGAGCACGGGTACGAAAACCGTCTCCTCTACCACCACCTACACGACGCGGCCTGGCCTCCAGCCTCTCCCCGCGCCGAGGAACACGCAGTCTACCACCCTGCTGGTAGAACTGCACCTGATCACTACGAGTCCTCTCTGCTCTCTCAACCCGCTTCCTCCTGAAGCAAAACTCCGCAAGATGCCCGTCTCTCTGACAATACTCACAATGATAGGTAGGCTTCTTGGGATGTGGTTGAGGCTTGGGGTTCTTGGGCTTGGTAGTGTTTGGTGTGGTCTTCTTGGGCTGAGAGGGTCCAGGAAGAGAGTCTAGAGAAGAGTGGAGATGTTTGGGCTTAGGAACCCAGATAGGTTTCTTGGGTGGAGCTTTGGGTGGTTCATGGATCACTCCATCCTTGGGCTGACAAGCCTGGGAGGTCTCAGTGGAGTGAGTCTTGGGATACCTCTGCTCTGGAGTCATTTTACTCCACTCCACTGCCCGGCTGAGGGCACTCTCAAAGTCAGCCTTGGTGTAGGTGTAACCTACTCCAAACCCATCCTTCCTTTTGAACTGCTGGATCATCATGCCAAGCTGTGGCTCTCTGGCACTGATCCAACTCAGGATAGAACGGAGGTAAAAGTTCTCATTCTGAGAATCTGCTAGCTCCTCTCTCAAGGAAGCTAGAACCTCCACCTGAGACAAGCAGGTCTCACACTCACTCTCTACTTGGACAGACTTTCCGGCTTTTAGCTTAATCAACTCCATTCTAAGAGACAGACAGTTCTCACAAACAGTGGGTGGAACTGACAGTGTCTCAAGCTCTAGCCTAGTCTGGGCAAGCTCAGCTCTCAAACTCTCCAAATCACCCGAATGCTCATTGCCCTTGGATTTCAGCTCAGCTAAGGCAGCTAGATGAGATGGGCAATCAACACAGGGTGCGACGACAGTGGCTTGAGCATCTTTCAGCTCCAGCTGAGCACTTTCAAGCTCAGTGGCCAAAGCGTCCCTCTCATCAACCCTTTCTGTGTACCTGGACTTTAAAGCCGACAGGTCACACAGAAGCACCTCACACTTCGGGCACTCACTGCTATCACCCAAGCAAGGGGAAGAGGATAGACTCTCAATCCTACCGTTGGCCACGGCAAGCTCACTCTCTAACTCGTCTATCCTTTTCTTAGCCCCCCTAAGCAGTTTCTCCCGATATTTTAACTCCTGACGATTGCTCTCAAGTAAATCGACAATTTCGCGCTCATAAGATGATACCTTGCTATCGTCGTCGTCGGAGTCGTCGGAGGAGCTCTTTTCTTCTCTATCCCCAAGAGCCATGGAGCAGAAGCTCTTGCGGGATCTTCGGCGCTGGTGTGTGCGGCTCTTCGGCTTGTCTCCGAAAGCCATGAAGCAGAGGCCCGCCGGATCATCCTTGTCCTTCCCCTTCT
Source organism: Zizania palustris (assembly GCA_019279435.1). Classification (NCBI taxonomy): domain Eukaryota; kingdom Viridiplantae; phylum Streptophyta; class Magnoliopsida; order Poales; family Poaceae; genus Zizania; species Zizania palustris. The sequence goes on along the minus strand of JAAALK010000290.1, from coordinate 70,289,263 downwards.
TGATGGTAATCTCCTCATCACTTGAGCTCGATGAAGAGGAAGAAGACGTGGATCTCTTGGAGTAGCTCTTCTCCATCTCGGCGAAGAAGGCCTTGTCGCGCTTCTTGTTCTCTCGCCGGTAGTCCTTCAGGGCCTTCTTGAAGAACCGGGTCTTCGGCTTGCCCTTGGTGAAGGAGGGGCTCTCATGCTTGCCGGAGTCGTGGAAGCTGCTACCGGTGCCCTTCTTGTATCCATTGCGCTTGGGGCAGTCGGCGATGAAGTGTCCTGGATCACCACATTCAAAGCATCCGGATTTTGTGCCGTGTCTTTTGAACATTCTTTTATCATAGACACGACGCACCCGGTTGTTAAAGAGACACAAATCATCATCTCCCAACAACTCAAGCTGGTCCTCAGTGATAGACATCAAGGAGAACCCAGCACAACTCACAGCAGAGGGATCAACAGAAGGTGTAGCAAGGGCCAGGGATTTTGATCCAGAGCCAGTGAGATTTGATCTCAACTGGATATCTACCTCAGTGGCCTTCAGCTTGCTAAATAACTCAGAAATGGTCAAGGTGTCGTAAGAAGTGCTCTCAACGATAGATGATACCTTGATCTCCCAGATCTTTGGGTCCAAGGTATGAAGAACCTTGAGCGCCTGCTCATGATCTGAGACTAACTGAGCACCCTCAGCCTTGTTGTCCCGAAGCTTGTTAATGATCGACTGAAAGCGACCAAACAAGGCTTCAACAGATTCACCCGGCTTCTGTGTGAAGTTCTCATATTCACGCCGGTAGGTCTGATAGAGCCGAGCCTTGACCTGGGCTGTTCCCTCATGGTGTGCCTTGAGGGTAGCCCAGATCTCTCTCGCAGTGGAGAGATGACTCACACGCTCAAACTCAGTGGGACCTAATCCAGAAAACAAAATATTCACAGCCTTACTGTTGCTCAGATGCTGAGCAATGATACCAGCAGTACCGTGCTCAGCGACTGGCAGAATGACAAACGTGCTGTGAACGCAAATGTCCGATATGTCCGAACCCTGGCTCATGAGATAGGCTCGCATGCGAGTCTTCCAATAATTGTAGCCATAGGCTTCCAAGGACGGGACCTTGCCTGGAGACGTCATAGTCACTACTGGGGTTTAGAACCGGTTAAGGTATGGAAAAACCCTAACCTCGCTCTGATACCACTTGTAGGACCGAAAGTAGCGACCAGAGGGGGGGTGAATGGGCGCCTAAAAAATTCTTTCGAATCAATGGCCTACTCCCAAAACCCAATGCATTTAAAAAGAAAACTAAACAGCAAAGCGAGAACAAATTGACTAAGTCTGCAGATTCGAAGTTTGCTGATTCTGAGGTCGTAGATTCTGAGGTTGCAGATTCTGAGGTTGCAGATTCTGAGGTTGCAGATTCGAAGGTTGCAGATTCGAAGGTTGCAGATTCGAAGGTTGCAGATTCGAAGGTTGCAGATTCGAAGGTTGCAGATTCGAAGTATGCAGATTCGAAGTATGCAGATTCGAAGTATGCAGATTCGAAGCCTGCAGATTCGAAGTATGCAGATTCGAAGTATGCAGATTCGAAGCCTGCAGATTCGAAGTCTGCTGATTCGAAGTCTGCTGATTCGAAGTATGCAGATTCGAAGCCTGCAGATTCGAAGTCTGCTGATTCGAAGTCTGCTGATTCGAAGTCTGCAGATTCGAAGCTTGCAGATTCGAAGTCTGCTGATTCGAAGTCTGTAGACTCGAAGCTTGCAGATTCGAAGTCTGCAGATTCGAAGCTTGCAGATTCGAAGTCTGCAGATTCGAAGCTTGCAGATTCGAAGTCTGCTGATTCGAAGCCTGCAGATTCGAAGCTTGCAGATTCGAAGTCTGCTACACAGAGTTGGACTTCACACAAGAAAAGGGACTTTGACCCTGCCAACTCGATCAAAAAGCAACACAGAAAAAGCAAGACTAAAGTACTAGCATACTGTAGCTACAGGAAAGTAGTACTACTTGCTACAGAGTAGTAGTACTACTTGCAACAGCAAGAACTAGTACTACTTCTCACGAAGAACACATACAACAGAGAAGCTTCTGTTCCAAATAAATTGACCACACGCACAGAGAATGAACTGCAGTGCACAAAAATGCTTCGCACAAGCAAAAACAGCCAGATTAAAAGCTTTCCCAGACAACAAAAATCACTTAAAAACTTCAGGAAGAACAAGGCTTGTTGCCTGGTGGCTCACGCATGAACAGGAGAGAGAGAATGCAAGAAACAAAGTGACCCAAAGGAGGAGTATTGATTTTCAGCAAAAGGGTAGTCCAAACCCTAGGGGTTGGGGTCCTATTTATAGGCAGCCCAACACTAGGAATATTCTACCTGCCCCTTAGGGTTTTTACAGACTCAAAAATAACGGAAAAGACTCTACTGCCCTTAGGTATTTTTACAGACACGACAGACTGACTGTGGGCCTAGAGTTACAGATGACTTATCCGGAAGCTAAGTTTTCGTAGCGACTACGGCTTCTCTTCTGGACAGTCGGATACAGAATCAATGGTTGTCAGTTTTACGCCGAAACTGACAAAGCCTCCACCAGCTTTGCACCAGGTACCCGGATTGGGCCGGCCCGACTCCGCAGCTCTCTCAGCCCGGCAATCGCTCACCGCCCGTGTACCTGAGTCAGTCCTGGTCAACAGCCCAGTGGGTCTTCTACTGCTTCTGGCCCATGCACCCGGATTGGGCCAGCCTGACTTCGCAGCCTCCTCTACCCGACAGTCGCTCGCTGCCCGTGTACCTGAGTCACACGCGGCCCATGAAACAGCAGATCTCTTCTCTTCTTCAGTCCTCGTTGACTATCGTTGACAATGACTCATCACTTCTAGAGCCATGAGGCCCACGCTATTCAGCATGGCTCCTCACCCAAGGTTACTCATCTTCGAGTTTTTGGTTGTCGCTGCTTTATCCTAAAACATGGTAACTTGGATAAATTTGAGTCGCGATCTTCTGACGGGATCTTTTTGGGTTACACTACACATGGTCATTCTTATCGTGTTTATAACTTGGAGACTAACACTGTCATCGAGTCATGTGATGTGACTTTTGATGAATCAACCCCCTCTGTTAGTTCTGCTTTTGAACAGGCAAATGAACACGACATGGAACAGACCTTATTCGAAGAAGAAGATCCCGGAGAATTCGAGGATGAACCCCTACTTCCCTCGACATCAACCCCCGAAGCTGACCCCGCTTCAATTACTTTGGCACGAGGTCCCGAAGCGACTACCTCAACATCGGTCATCTTGGACCACTCCAACGCACAAGTTGAGGGGGAGACTGCATCCCGCCGCGAGGCTCCACACCATGTTCAAAGGATGCACCCTCCCGAGCAGATCATTGGTGAGCTTGATCAAAGGGTAACACGTTCTCATGCTCACTTCATTGATTCCACTTTTGTTGCTTCTTTCGAGCCCTTAGATGTTAGTCATGCACTTTCTGATTCTAGTTGGATCAATACCATGCATGAGGAACTTGAAAAATTTGAGAGAAACCAAGTCTGGTCATTAGTTGATCCTCCACCAAATGTTCATTTCATTGGAACAAAATGGATTTTCAAAAATAAACAAGGGGAGGATGGGACTATAGTGAGAAACAAGGCTAGACTTGTAGCTCATGGCTTTTCTCAACTAGAAGGGATTGATTTTACTGAAACTTTTGCACCTGTTGCTCGCCTTGAGGCCATTAGGATTTTGCTTGCGTTTGCGACATCCCGGGGATTCAAACTCTATCAAATGGATGTCAAGAGTGCTTTTCTTAATGGCTTCATAGGTGAAGATGTTTATGTAAAACAACCCCCTGGTTTTGAAAACCCCAAGTACCCACATAAAGTCCTTAAACTTCATAAGGCTCTTTATGGACTCAAGCAGGCCCCTCGGGCATGGTATGATAGACTTAAGTCTTTTCTGCTTGAGCGAGGGTATTTGATGGGCTCTGTTGATAAAACACTGTTTACTCTCAAGCATGGCAAAGATTTCTTCCTAGTTCAGATTTATGTGGATGATATCATCTTTGGTGGCTCTTCTCATGCTTTGGTTGCCGAGTTTGCAGATACCATGAGCAGGGAATTTGAAATGTCCATGATGGGTGAACTCACCTTTTTCCTTGGTTTGCAAATCAAGCAAAGCAAACAAGGTACTTTTGTCCACCAGACAAAGTACACCAAGGACCTGCTCAAGAAGTTTGACATGTCCGATGCGAAGCCCCTCGCCACTCCAATGGCTACATCTGTAGCATTGGATCCTGACGAAGATGGAGAAGCCGTAGATCAGAAGGAGTTCCGAAGCATGATCGGCTCCCTCCTCTACTTAACTGCTACGAGGCCGGACATACACTTCGCAGTGTGTCTGTGCGCTCGTTTTCAGGCTTCACCTCGAGCTTCGCACCGCCAAGCGGTAAAGCGCATTCTAAGGTATCTCAAACACACCCTTGAATTTGGCATATGGTATTCAGCATCTTCATCTTTATGTCTTCGAGGTTATTCCGATGCGAACTTTGCTGGTTGTAGGATTGATAGGAAGAGTACCTCTGGTACTTGTCATTTTCTGGGTACTTCTTTGGTTTGCTGGTCTTCCCGCAAACAGTCTAGTGTTGCACAATCAACGGCTGAGGTCGAATATGTTGCTGCAGCTAGCTGTTGCTCTCAGATTTTGTGGATGGTTTCCACTTTGCGGGATTTCGGGTTAGATTATAAGTGTGTTCCACTTTTCTGTGATAACACTAGCGCTATTTGTATTGCAAACAACCCGGTTCAGCACTCCAGAACCAAACACATTGATGTGCGGTATCATTTTCTCAGAGATCACAATGAGAAGGGTGATATTGAACTTCAATATGTTGATACCCAACACCATCTTGCCGACATTTTCACGAAACCCCTCGATGCTTCTCGATTTGCTTACTTGCGTGGGGAACTTGGTATTTGTCACCCTTACGACATTTTGTGAGGGGGGGTAGTTTTAGATGGATGTGCATTTGCTAATTGTGTTGAAATTGCATTTACATCTTTTACATCTATATGCCTGATTATAATTCATGAAATCATGACAGCTCAGCTCCTCTTAATTTATCTAAACCATTCATGTGCATGATGTTTTCTTTTCAAAATCAAATCGTACTCACTGCTTAGTCTTGAATCTAGCATGTGTTGGCAGGACAGCTTTAGCTATCTTTTATCTGCTTGATAGCAAGACACTGTTCATTGGATGCTAAAAATTGCAACTTGAAAACTTGTTCTACATTTTCATGGATATTCATAAAGTGCCCAACAATTGGTTCACTTAGTTAAAATCAAAAACTCCATGATTTGCATGCTTTAAGTGAAAAGATCCAGGTGGGTTTGTTTGTCGCACTACTCTATTCTAGACTGCTTTCCATTGCACATTGGTCTGAACTAGAATAGTGTAGTGTATGCCTAAAATCATTGCCTTAAGCTTCTTATGGTTTTCATGCCTAGGCTTGGCCTGATTGGAAAGTATAAGGTGGACAAACAAATAAACCCTGGCACTAAGAAAGGAACAACAAAATTCTTTGATCATCAAGTTTGCTTTCATGCTCCATTTGAACTGGACTTGTCTGTCTACAGTAGAATTTGACCGGCTTTGCGCAGTCCCTGCTTTTACTTGTATAGTTTCCTTGACTAAGTGGTGATGCTTTTATTTCAAAAATGTTCAAATCACATGCTTCATTATGTTTTTCGAGAATATTAATTGGAGCTGAGCCCATGATCATTGGTGTTATTGTTGGCATATTTTTGCTTTATATGTCTCTGCAATTCTGCTCATTTCCAAGCTATGCATCTTTTTCATGCTCCTTGATGCTTGCATTGCCAAAGGGGGAGAGACTTGCTACGTTCTCTGCCGCAAGGGGGCTTAATTTCCAAAGGGGGAGAAAATTTGACACAAAGGGGGAGAAGGTTCTTTGTTGCCAATGGGAAAATTTAACTCAGGGGGAGTTTTTCTCTTGTGAAAGGGGAGATTTGCCGAAGGGGCTTTTACTCTTTTGAAAAGGGGAGGAAAATTCTTTTGTCAAGTGACATGATTTGGCTCTTTTCTGAGTTTTTATGGTCACTTGTGTGCTGAAAGTTTTTAAATTTTCTTGGACTTAAAGTTGGTTGTCAATGCACTCATCAAGGGGGAGATTGAGAAACCAAGGGTTGGTTTCGGTGTTTGTGATGAGTGATTGACAGGCTTTTAACCTCTGTTCGAAGGGGTACCTCCGAAGAGTGTTCGGAGGTGGTTTCACCGAAGGGTGTTCGGTGGTTGGTTGCTGCAGCTGTTGCAGCGGAGTGTGCGTGTCGGAGGGGTCCGACAGTACACGATGACTGGGTGTGTACCGAAGGCTTCGGTACTTTGGGCGGTACACCGGAGTGTGTGCCGGAGGTTGCTAACCCGGAGAGGTCTCCGGAGTACTAGAAACACTTGTCTGCTTGTTTGTGGTGCGCAGGGACTTTGGAGGCGACGGACAGGTTCGTAGCAGGTGAACCTGGGTCAAGCGGGAGGCTTGATGCCAGGGGAGCGGGGAGCTCCGTCACGGTGGCTGCGAAGGGGTCCGGGTCGATCCTCGGGTCGAGGTGCGCCAGGTGAAGGCAGAGAGTGCAGAGCGTGGCTCCGGGTGAAGGTACTCCGAGACAAAGTCCTCGGAGGTGAGGCACTTCGAAGGTACTCCGGATGGAGTGACTTCGGAGTTGGATGGATCAAGTCCTCTGCGGAGGCAAGGAGTTCGAAGTGTGCTCCGGAAGGAGACATTCGAAGGTACCCGACGAAGGTCTCAGAAGTCGAGGTGCATCGAAGGCATGGTCCGGGTGAGGCTCGTCGAGGAGTGTGCTCGGGGAGAGACACTGCGACGAAGGGCTCATGGAATGCTTCATGCGGAGGCCTTGGACGAAGGAGGGACTTCGAAGGGTGGTACTCCGAAGGTGGGGCTTCGGAGTGAGGAAGGCTTCGGAGCGAGGCTAGCTTCGGAGTGTGGTTGTCTTGTGGTACTTCGGCCTGCATGGCTTCGGTACACGGACTGACGGAGTTCGAGCTGAGAGTAGCTGCGAAGCCGTGGTGATCCACTCTGGAGGTGTTGGTGCGAAGGCCCAAGGGCTTTGACGGCTTCGGCTCAAAACCGTCACTGTATCAAAGGCTGACTTCGGTGAAGCGAAGGCCATCTGGCTCAAGGCTTCTCACCGAAGCTACCGCACCCCTCGCGTGCGAAGGGGGGCTTCGGAAAGGTCAAAGGCTGCAAGTCTGACAGTGTCTGCTCTGCAAAAAGCTGGCGCTGTCCCATCTGCAAAGGCTGACAGAGAAGCCTCCAATAAAGTTGACTACCTTTTGTACCCCTTAGTTCTGTAGAGACAAAACCAATGTAAACCCTAGGGGTAAAGTAGTCAATTCCTTTGGGTGAACTGTGGGCTATAAATATGGGGGCTCGGTAGGTAACATTTAACACTTTGAGCATTTACTGTTGAGCTCCTGTAGCCACACACTTCGTTGTATTTCATCCAGAGAGTTCATTTTCTGTGTTCCTTGTTCAAGCGGCGAAGCCCTGCTTCTGTGTGCTTTTTGCTTGAGCTCGTGTTACATACCTCGCTAGTTATAGTGCACCGAAGCCTGTCTAGGCGAAGAGTGTTTTGTGCGAAGTGTGTTTTTCAGTGTGCTGTCGCTCTGTGTAACTTGAGGCTAGACCTCACAGCTTACTAGTGAAGCCCTGATCGAAGCCCGTTTAGCTTCTTGTGTCGAAGCCCTTAGCGAAGTCCGTTTGTGTGCGTTTAGACCTTCGTGTACGAAGCCCAGCACCAGTTGCTGCTGCCAAGTACTTGGTCGAAGTCCTCAGTAGCGTGTCCACTCTTGCGAAGGGTGAAGTGCGAAGCCTGCTCGAAGCACCTTGTGTGCGGAGCCTGCACTGACTTAGCAGAGTAGATTTTCGAGGGGTGTACGTGGAGCGAAGCCTTCTTGGCTTCGAACTTTTGCTCCTGCGAAGCCTGTGTTCGGAGCTGTCGAAGCACCTCCGAACCAGACCTTCGAAGGTAGTGTTCAAAGCCTGTTCCGCAGAAGACAGAACTAAATCCGAAGGCTAGTTTTTAGCCCGAAATTTTAAAAGCTCCCATTCACCCCCCTCTGGTCGCCGTTTTCGGTCCAACACACACTCATGAAAGTAAACTAACCGTGGGATGTCACGCAACCTTCCCTTGACCGTGGGCTCGGCTTTTCAAAAAGATTTAAACTCTAATCAGAGGTGTACCACTGTACCCACAAGGCACGCACTCATCCCATACACCAAAGTGTAACGAGATGACCCATATCACGGGAACTCGTGTCAAAACCTCAACATGAAATGCTCCAAACGATAATCACCCGCTCTAGGTTTCGTCGGCGCGCCGGGCAGCATCCCGGCTAACGTCGCACCCCCTTTTGCGCCATGTCGGTACAAGCCACCTGCAGGTGCTGCTTGACCCATCTCCAAGTGGTGCCTTGGGTTGGAACACCCCATACCTTAGTTAGGACTTATCCAATAGACTTGTGGTTAGTACGGAAATGTATTGCAACGGATTCCGCAGACCAGTCCTTATAGTTCCCCGGGTGCTACCGACCAATGCTCTAGCTTGCACCCAGAACCCACCATGCATACACTTAACCATAACTCTATCACTAGAGATAAGAATAACGGGGATCATATAGTAGAATCCAATTTTGCTAAGACTCATCTTTAACCTATAGTGATTGTTCCAATACATTGGACACTAGCTAATAGTACTAATAATATGGTGACAAGGAGTTTTAGGCTAGATAGCATGGCTTGGGTTTGCACTTCAAGGTTGGGGATCTAAATAAATATAATGTAGGGCTTTCATTTGACTAATGCATGTATAACCTATGTGTTTTAGCGATAGTTAACAAAACTGGGTTCAACATGCTCAAAAGATTGGTTTGGTGACTTGCCTTGTTCAGCGAAGGGTGAGGGAGGAACTTCCGGGTAGTATTCCGGCTCCTCAACGGCGTCGTAGTCTTCTCGATACGAATAATAAAAATAACATTCAATTAAACAATCCAAAATCACACAACAAACATATATGTTTTTGATTGGATTAAATTAGGGGAAATAAAGTTATAAATCTTCTGAAATCCATATCTAAATCTTTAAGGTCAATTTTTATGGAGTTAAGAATTTTCAAAAAGGAGTTATGAATATATCCTAAAGTGCCTTTGAATACTTTATTAAATAAATATGAAATACTCAAAGTAAACCTACTGTTTTTATTTCATTAACATGTAGAGAATAAAATTATAAATTTTCTGGAATTAAAATGGTTAAATTTGGAGTCAAAATGAGCAAGATATGAATTTTAGAAGTTTAAAACTAATTCTGGAATTTAATTTAAACTCAAAAACAGTCATCGGTCCATGGTGGACCGGATCCACCGTGAACCCGCGCACTGTGCACGTGCGCCGGATCGTAGATCGCCGTTGGATCGCGATCGGGCGGCTGCGGGCATGGCGGGAGTGTTAAGTTGATGTAGACGGCCATGATTAAAACATTGAAACGGTACATGATGGATGGCTTATATTCACTACGAGTTTTAAGTACTAACGGACGTGCAAGATTAAAACGTACCCCTTCGCTGTGATTGGACATACCAGATTAAACCGAACACGTGATATAATCTACGTCGTCCGATCGTGATCGCACGGTCGTGATTGAATCCGACATGGCACGGGTACTCTACCCGTGCCAGTCGTGTTCTCCGGCGACGGCGAGCGGGCCATAGGCCACGGCGAGCGACGGTGGTCCTATCTACGCCTAGAAACAGAAAGAGGACGACTAGGGGAGTACGAGGGTACCATTGCGGTAGTCCGAGGTCGACGGAGTGCAGCTGGCGACGAGCGAGAGCGGCGGAGGTGTTTGGGTCCCTCGTCGGCGTCGGGGTTCCAGCGGGTTTCGTCGTTGAAGGAGTGGTGGCCGAGGTTGGGGAGGCTTCAGTGGTCACATTGGTGCGGTCGCTGAGGGTGGAGGAGGACTCTGGCGATGGCGAGCGGCGACCAGAGTGAAGGTGGTGGTGTGGTGTTAAAAATGGGCGCACGGGTGTTCTGTTCGTTCTCAAAGCGAATGGACGTGTGGGCTGGACGCGGTAGGGGCCAGGGGTTTAAGTAGGGGCGTCGTCGGGGCAAATGGCCGGTGGAAAACATGGAAAGCCGAGGAAGGGCTTTCACTCATCGGCGAGGTCTCGCCATGCACGGGCGCTGCGTTCCCGGGGCTATTACGTGTGGAATTAAGAGGGGAAACGGCCGGCGGGCCTCGGGGGACAGTTTAATGGCGCTAATTCAATGGGAGGGGGCCGGCGGGAGCGGATCGCGGGGCGGGGTCGTCGGCCGGCGGGATTTGGGAGGAGCGCGAGGTGGACGACGGGTCCGACAGGTGGGGGCCACCAGTCAGCGGGCGCGGGGCGAGGGCGTGGCAACCGGACGCAACTGACGGGTAGGGCCGAGGCGTCGGGCGTGCGGGAGTGTTGGTGCCGACGGGTGAGGCCGAGGTGTCGGGAGCACGCGCGGAGAAAGAGAGGGGTGGCTGACGAGCGGGACCCATCTGTCAGTGCGAGGCGCGGGGAGGGAGTGGGCTGGGCCGGCTGGTTGAGGGAGAAAGGGGGAATGGGGGGGCGTTACTGTTTAAATTCATTTCTAAATAAATTGAATTGCTGAAATTGGTTTAAAATGTTTGGGTTTCTTCCAAGGGTGATAAAAATTCGTAAAAATTCTCAAAAATAGGTCTTGATTATAAATTTTTTAGGCACTGGTTTGTATATCTCCTCTAGGTTTTAGTTTATTTGGGTATAAATAGCCTTAAAGGAAATTTAAAAATAATCTTTTCTAGAAAATTATAGTAAAAGGTATTTTTATTTCTTTGAAAATTTGGGGTGTTACAAGCCTATCCCCCTTACAAAGAATCTCGTCCTCGAGATTCGGAAAGTTTCTCGAATAGCTCGGGGTATTGGGTCTTTAGTTCGTCCTCCTTTTCCCATGTGGCTTCTTCGACGGGGTGGTTGTCCCACTGAACCTTGCAGAAACGAACCACACGACTTCTAGTTACCCTTTCCTTAACTTCTATAATCCGGACGGGTTTCTCGATGTAGGTCAAATCTTCTTGGACATTGAGCTATTGGAGGTCAGCTTGCTCGGTGGGCACACATAGACACTTCTTTAGCTGAGAGACATGGAACACATCATGGACTCCTACCAAAGATGGTGGTAGTTCCAACTGATATGCCACTTCTCCTTACCGTCGAAGGATCCAAAAGGGTCCGAAAGTGTTCTGGTGCGAAGTATGCTCGAGGGCACCTCTTGTGCGGAGCCTGCACCATCTTTGCAGAATTGTTTTTTTGGGTTTAGGGTGTGAGCGAATTCTTCTTGGCTTCAAACTTTTACCCTTTGCGAAGCCTGTGTTCGGAGCTACAAAATACCTCCGAACCAGACCTCTGAAGGGTGTGTTCGAAGCATGTTCCGTAGGAGACATAATTTAAAATAGAAGGCTAGTTTTAGCCCGAACTTTTAAAAGCTCCCATTCACCCCCCTCTAGTCGCTCATTTTGGTCCAACACTATCTTTCTTGCTAGCATTTCTCTATGTCTCTTTTTGATCAAGTTTATATTTGGTCATGCACGCAAGCCATCTTACGAATTCTACCACCCCACGGTTTGTGCCCGGTGGCTTAGTTTCGACCAATTGCCAGTCAGTCTTTTCTTCATCGCCCGAATCTAGGTCTGTGGCTAAGTAACAAGGTCTCTAGAGTTCTATCGGCTCTTCTCTATAGCTGATTCGATCGATCTTGAAGACTTCCCTTCCTAGAGCGCATGTAGGGTGGCCTCGGTCCCTTACAAAAGATGGTGGTCCAAGACGAGCTGGCATGCTTTCAACCATCACTCCAAGCGCTTCTGCCTTTCACTGGACCTAGCATTCACGGACATTGAACCTGAGGTTTGTCCTAATCTATAACCCTCGTCTTGTTTCACAATTTTCTTTTACCTTCTAATCATCTCTTTTCTTTGTAGGAGGACGATGTCGACGCTCCTTCAATGAGCCAGAGTGGTAGGCCGATAATATATGGGCCAATAGCGGCCACTACCAACTTGGATAGCGGAGCTCCCACTCCATTAATGCAATGGCTTAGCAAAAAGGGTGTCAAAACTCTAGCGCGCAAACGCAAGGCGCTGGTCGCAGTTGTGCGCCGATCCACTAGGGCTTGGGCTGGTCAAGTGACTCCACTGGCCTCGATTCTGTCACCATCGGTAATCTTTTGACTTTCGCACATGACATTGTTTTTTGCGGAGTGTATGTTTATTGTTTTTTATTTTCTTTGCAGCCAGCGTTGATTGCTCCTTCGGCCGTGTAGGCTCCTAGCACTGGTACTCTGTCGATTGCTGAAGTTTCTCAATTGGCTTTGGTTTGTACTTGTCTTTGTGTCGCATTGATCTTCTGTTTTGTATTCTTGACGCTCGATACCTTCTTGTTTCAACCGCCTCCCCTTGACGTTGAGTCTCTATACGCGTCATTCGATAATATGGCCGATGATGTCATTGAGACTTCACCGGCCGTAGCTACTGAAGGTGTTGTTGTCGAAGCAGTTAGAGCCAAGGTACCGAAGGGTACTGCCATCGGCTCTCGTGAGTCAGCGATAACATTGGCCATTGATACAACTGGCGTCTATCTCTGCGGCCTCGCCTGCCCCTCAAGTTAACTTTGACGAATGGAGCACAAACACCCTTCTTGTCACTAAGGCGGAGAGTAACGCTGCATCCTCTCATGCCGATGGCACCCCACAATCGGTTAATCCTGCCAGGTCGGCCGACGTGAGTATCCTCTGTATTTGATATCATAATCTGATTGCCCTTGCTTTGTCTAACTTTTCCTTCCTTTTAGTCCTTCATCCAGAGATTCCCCTTTGATATTGGCCCGTATCTTGAAGACGAGGAGGTCACCAACTGTCGCGCCCCGATTTAATAAATCAGGACTTTATTGAAATTCCATAGAAAATCAATAAAACAAGACGTTCATCAAGCGACCACGTACAATACGGGCAATCATTCACGGTTCGTAGACCGCATTAATACAAAAGTGAATGAAAGTGAAGAGAAACTAATAAAATCAAGGGTCCTAGATGAATGCCTCCTTCCAGTCTCGCCTTGACTGGGTTGCTACTCCAGACCTTCATCCTCCTCGTAGTAGACGGGCTCTGATGGTGTAAGTCAACGGGGTGAGTACAGATGTACTCAGCAAGCCACCGAATGCAAGTATAATGCAAGATAATAACAAGGGAGATAGTGGCTAGTTTTGCGGAAGCGGCATATTTGTAAAGCATTTAATGTGAGCAATTTATTAGTACGGAAAAGTAAACATGTGAATGCATCATCATCTTCTAACTCGAGGAGTACGTTTTACCTCCTCGCACAACAGTCCTTACATGCCATGAGTAACTCATCCATTCAAACAATTGTAAACTAACTGCGAGTAGTCACACAACCCGCCCTTGACCGTGGGCTCGGCTTTTCGAAAAGATTGATTTTACTCTGATCAGAGATGTACCACTGTACCCACAAGGCACGCACTCATCACTTACACCTAAGTGTAACGAGATGACCCATTTCACGGGAACTCGTGCCAAAACCTTCCATATGGTCTTCCCCGACTCAACAGCACCCTCTTATAGGTTTCATATGGTGTCCCGACGCGTCGGTGCCCCACCATACCCCCCTTGAGCCTCCTTTGGTACAAGTCGCCCGCAGGCTTGCCCCTTGCCCCCTCCACTATGGTGCCGAGAGACGGAGTGTTCCACACTTCCAGTTAGGACTTACCCATTAGACTTGTGGTTGGTACGGAAGTGCTTTGCAACAGATCCCGCAGACCGGTCCTTATAGTGCCCCGGGTGCGACCAACCAGTTTCCGAGCTTGCACCCGGAACCCACCATACTTATAACATAGCCTACTCCAACAGAGTCCAGAGACAAGAATAACGAGGAAATTCATATAACAGAATCCATCTATCTACGACTCATTCTTTTTATCCTATAGCAGTTGTGCCGGTATATTGGGCACTAGTTAATATAATATTTGTAGAGTGACAAGGAGTTAAGGCTCAATAAGCATGGCTTGGGTTTGCACACAAGGACGGGGATCTATTAAATATAAGTGTAGGGCTTGATGTTTGACTAATGCAATATTAACCTATGAGTTATAGCGATAATTTATTAAAACATGGGATCAATATGATCAACTGTTTCCACAGAGGTGGTTGATAACTTGCCTTGCTCAGCAAAGGGTGAAGGTGGAACCTCGGGATAGAACTCCGGATCTTCGACGACGTCGTAGTAGTCTTCTCGATACGGAAAAGTAAATAAAACATTCAATAAACAATCCAAAACAAACAACCATACTAACATACATGTTTATGTTCGATTAAGTAAAGGAGATAGAGTCTTAACTTTTAGGGTATTGTTACTTAAACATTTAAGATTAATTTTTAATGAGATTCCTTAATTTTTATAGCTTGATATAATTATTCTTCCTGAGGGGGTTTTACTTCTCCCTTTTTAAAGTTGAAGTAAAAAGTTATAAAATGACCTTAATGTTTTTATGGCATTAATATAGTGGCATTAGGTTATTTAGATCTTCTGAAGTTTGTTATATAAGTTTTAGGATAGTTTCATAAAGGGTTGACTTTTTCTTAAATGCCTTAATTAAATGTCCTAAAAGGGCCTTTGCAATATCATTTAATGGAATAAAGTGGACAAGATGAATATTCTATTTTTATTAAAAATAGTGAACTCAAGTGGTTAGGTTTTCTGAAGTTATTATATAAGTTGTCATGACATTTTTATAAAGTGTTTAACTTTTATTATACGAATTACTTAATTTATCCTACAAGGGCTTTTGCAATATTAGTTAATAGATTAAAGTGGGCATAGTGAACATGTTTATTTTTGTTGCATTAAAACAGTAAAACAAAGTCATTAAGTCCTCTGAATTTATTATATAGTTTTTCATAATATTTTTGTAGGGTGTTGTATTTCCATTATATGAATTAATCATTTATTTTAAAGGGTCTTGGAAATGGTGGTTAGTAAATTAAAATGAGCAAAATGAATTATTATATTTTTATTGGCTTATAAACAGTGTACTGGAGTTAATAGATCATCTAAAATTAGTATATAAGTTGTTAAGAGTTTTTCTGAATTATTTAATTGGAATATTAATTAAATCCTAAAGGGGTCTTAGGAATGTTATTTAACAAAATGGCATGGACAACATGGTCATTCCATTTTTATTGTGTTAATAACAGTGAAATAGAGCCATTACATCTTCTGAAATTACTTTATAAATTTTTAAGGGTTTATCTGAATTATTTTATTGCAATATTAATTAATTCCTAAAGGGGACTTTTCTTTACTATTTAATAAGATTATTATGTGCCAAATAAACATGTTGTTTTTATTGCATAAATGTGTAGAGAATGAAAAGACAAATTTTCCAGAATTAAAATGGTGAAATTTGGAGTTAATTTGAGCAAGATATGAATTTTGGAAGTTTAAACTATTTTTCTGAATTATTTTTAAACCAGAAAACAGCTGCGGGTCCACGGTGAGCCAGGTCCACCATGGACCCGCGCACTGTGCGCTGCACCGGTTGAATCTGGACCGTTGGATCCAGATCCAACGATCACTGGTGAGGCGGGGCGTTTAAGTGGATCTGGACGGCCCAGATCACCTCATACCCCTTCGCCGGAATGGGTGGCTGAGATCTAATCACTTAAGTGATTTAATCTCCGCCGTCCATCCGCGATCGCACGGCGGAACGCGCGTCCGGCACGCTCGCGGCACGGGGGAGCCAGGAGGCTTCGTCCCCAGCGCCGGCCGAACGACGGCGAGCGCCCACCGGCGATGGCGATGGCCTAAGGCCTCGGGTGACTGCAAAAATGGGTAGAGGGGAGTGAGGGGAGTGCAACCGTACTGGAGGTGGCGACGGCGATGGACTGGTGGTGACCGGCGGCGAGAAGAGGCGGAGGAGGCCTTCGGGTCCGATGACGGCGAGGCGCTCCGGCGGTGTCCTGGCCCAACGGAGGTGGGGCCGGGGTAGGGTGTGTGACGGCGGTCGCGACGGTGGCCTCGGCGAGGACGGCGGTGGCCAGGAGCGTCGGCAAGGTCTTGCCGGAGCAAGAACAGAGGGGACAACCCGAAAATGAAGGCGGCGGCTTCGGGATTGCGATGACCTAGGTTTCTGGTGTCGTGACGGAGTGCGGCGAGGTGGGAGGCCTTATATAGGGGCTCGTCGGTGTCTAATTGGTAGGCCACCGAGGCGAATCCGAAGGGATTCCATCTAGCGCCGGCGAGGTTTCCAAAGGCTCGGGTTTATGCCATTTACGGCGAAGGCGCGTGGGGAACTGCGGGAAAGCGATCACCGGAGATGGGGGGTCGGGATCCGTGGTCGTATCGGCGGGATCTGGCGGCCGGCGGCTAAAATCGGAAAGGGGGGGCGCCGGCTAGAAATGGAAGGGGAGAGATCCCCTTCCGAGGAAGAAGATGATCCTGACAGGTGGGGGCCACCTGTCAGGGGGCGGGCGCGGGTGAGAGGAAAGCTGACATGCGGGGCCTGCGTGGCAGCGGGAGGGAGGAGGCGCGCGGTGGCTGCCAGGTGGGACCGGTCAGGCGCGAGCGGGCGGGGAGCGAGGGAGGGCGCGCCGACAGGTGGGCCCCGCCTGTCGGTGGGTGCGGCCAGAATGGGCTGGGCCGGAAAGGCTTTAGGGAGGGAAAATAGGGTTGCGGCCCGTTAATATTTAAAATTGTTTTTCTGTTTAAAATAATTCCAGAAATTTAATTATTTGTTTAAGGCTTGAAACACTGTTGCTAAAATTTTGTAAAAATTCTCAAAAATATTTCTTGGTCTCTAGTTTATCTCATAAAATTTTCAAGTCCAAATTTTGAATATTTGACTCTGTTTGGCTTTAATAAGGCTCTTTTAGGAGTTTTCTTTAATAATACAAATTCAGAAATTCATTTAATATTATTTCTCCTTTATTTTATTCCCTTTTAATTTTGAGGCTGTTACACCAACATTCCTCAATCGATCATGCCTCAACTATCTCCGGAGGTGAAAGAGGTTCTATTGGACCTGTTGCACCGTCTCGGAGACCGAGTGGAAGTTCTGGTCAATGATTCAGGTCCGATAAGGGCTCGTTTCAATGATATTTTGGATTCCCTCTCCCCGGAGCTGGTCGATGCCCTCAAGATGACTACATTCGTAGAGTATCATCGGCTAGAAGTTCAGTGGGCTCTTTAGCAGATGGCCGATTGTGCGGGCGACATTTCGTAGCTGGAGGCGGCCAAGACCCACGACGAGGTGATACTTGCCAAAGGCACTGTATTGAACAGTCTTCGCGGTGAGTCATCAGCCACATCGCTACGTCTCGAGAAGCTAAAGGCGGAGGAGGCCGACTTGGCCTCCTATGGGGATGACATTTGAAAATATCCCGCTATCGCAAGTGCTACTGATCACTCATAGTCTATAGAAGAGCGGGGAAATCGCCTTGGGAGTACCTATTGATGGATAAGTGGTTCTATGTGATCACGAATGAAGACGTGTCAAAGTGAAATCCCTAGGGATTATTGAACATAAATCTGTGCATGAACCCATGCAAACAAGCTTTTTAGAGGAAAGCTAACTTTGATGCGCCCACTATCTTTAAGGATGGAAGGGGTCCAGGCGAGGATAGCCGATGAAGAGAGTGCCCTGTCCTCTTTTCTAAATCGGATCCAAGCCCAAGAGCATCGCCTCGCCAGTGCCATCCGCCACACGCAACGTCGTCATCACACTATCAGAGACGTCCCCGGCTCAGATGTCGAGGATTGGGTTGTACTTCATAGTGTAGATGCCATTCGGTTACGAGCAATCGAGGTGATCTGTTGCTCTCTTTGAATTTTTTTGTCTTTCACTACTGAATGTAACTTCTAAACTATATACTTTTGTAATATATTGCCATCGACCTCTAGATTTCTCTTGTATTTTTCTTGTGTGTAAGGATGATGTTTCACCATCGGCTATCTAAAGGTGATACACTCGGGATCGATTGTTTTTGTGTTCCATGTAGATCCTTAGGCATTTATCAAACACCCAGGAAATACTTCTTTATATACTTTCCATTCAATGCTTTTCCGAACACTTCTCCATCTAACCCTTCAAGAAAATAGGTGTTGTTGGGCACCGCTCGATGTATCCGGAAGGGTCCTTCCCAATTTGGTGACCACTTACCGAACCAATTATCTTTGGACCCGATCAGCAGGATAAGTTTCCACATGAGATCTCCCTCTTCAAATGACTTAGGCACCACCTTTTTATTATAGTACCTAGCAACCCTTGCTTTGTTCTCCTAAATCCTTTCAAGGGCTCTCAATCGGATCTACGCTAAGTTGTCTAGGCCATCTGTCATTAAGTTATAATAATCATCGGCTGTGAGTTGGTTCTGTAGAGCTATCCTTCTTGAGTCGATGTTATTTTCCCAAGGTAGTACTGCTTCATAGCCATAGACTAGCTGATACGGTGGCACCTAAGTAGACCCATGATGCACCATCCGATAAGCCCAAAGTGCTTTCTATAGAAACCGATGCCAACACTTCGACTGTTCGTTGATCTTCTGTTTTATCAACTTGATTAGACTCTTGTTGGATGCTTTAGCATGACCGTTGGCTTGCGCATAATACGACGATGAATTTAAGAGCTTGATTCCCATACCGGTTGTGAATTGCTAGAACTCTTCTGATACGAAAATTGCCCCTTGATCTGGGGTGATAGTCTGTGGAATCTCGAACCGGTACACTATGTGCTCTTTGATGAACTCAATAGCATCGACTGATGTTACCTTCTTGAGTGGAATGGCCTCTACCCATTTTTTGAAGTAGTCGGTGGTTCCAGTATGAACTTATGTCTATTGCTTGACGCTAGGTAGAATTGGCCGATCATGTCATTGCCCTATCCTCTAAAAGGTCATGGTTTAACTATAGGGTTCAACGCCGATGCAGGTGCTCTCTAAATGGCTCTAAACTTCTGACAATCTTGGCACACCCTATAGTACTTTATGCAGTATTCCACCATGGTCGGCCAAAAGTAACCTGCTCTCTGGAGTAGCCACTTCATTTTCTGGGTTAACTGGTGTGTCCCGCATATGCCATCATGTACTTCGCACGTCACCACTTTGGCTTCTTTAAGATTTATACACTTGAGCATGACTCCATCCATTGTCCAACAATACAAATCCTTGCCGAGCAGCACATATCTTGTAGCCTAGTACCTGAGCTTCCTTGGTGCTGATGCTGCAGGATTTTTTAAATAAGCAATAATGACATAAATCCAATCATCGGCATTCAGTTTTGTGATTTCCACCTCGATCGATCTGACCATTGACATGTACCCTGATGTTGTTTGGGCCAATTCATTTGCTTCGACGTTTTGTTCCCTCGGAATGTGCATAAGGGTTATATTCCTGAATCTTACCGTCCTCTCTTGGCACCATCTGTGATACTCTTTCAACATGTCATCCTTACACTCATATTCACCTGACAACTGTCTCATCACTAGCAAGGAATCTCCCAAGATTTCTATTGCATCAGTGCCGACCTCCTCTAACAGCTGCAACCCTTTTAATACCGCTTCATAATCGGCTTGATTATTTGTGGAAAAAGGCTTGATGGTGTGTGCGAACTCAAATGATGCCCCTCGAGGGGAAATAATTACTAACTCTATTCCTCATCCGTGCCAACACATCGATCCGTCGAATAATAAAGTCCATGGTGCCGACTCGACATGGGTTAGTGCTTCATCTCTATGCTGGACTATGAAATCAGCTATTGCTTGCCCTTTTATCACCTTAGCTGATTCATTTCGCAGATCAAATTTGGTAAGGGTGAGCACCCATTTTCCGATATGCCCTTTCAACACTGGGGCCGATAGCATATACTTGATGACATCGGCCTTGCATACTATGGTGCACTCCGCTGATAGAAAATAATGCCTCAACTTAGTGCACGAGAAGTATAAACATAAATAGAGCTTTTTCACTATGGGGTACTGGGTTTCAGCATCCAACAGTCTTCTACTGAGATAGAAAATCACCCTTTCCTTCTTATCGATCTCTTGTACCAGGGCTGATCCAATGGCTTTATCATTGGCCGATATGTGTAGTCTAAAAGGAACCCCTTTTGTGGTGGCATCAACATTAATGGTGAGCTCAAATACTCTTTGATTTCTTTGAATGTTTTTTGCTGCTTTTCACCACGTATGAATTCCTGGTCAGGCTTTAGCTTTAGTAGTGGTGCGAACGACTCCATCCTCTTTGAAATATCAAACATGAATCTTCTTAGAAAGTTTATCTTCCCGATCAGTGAATGCAATTTGGTTTTATTGGCGGGGGGCTGAGTGTTTTTGATTGCTTTAATGCTACGTTGTCTTATCTCAATCCCTCTCTCATGTACGATAAAGCCCAGAAACTTGCCCACCGATACACCAAAAGCGCACTTCTCCGGGTTCATTTTTAATCCATACTTTCTAGCCCTTTCCAGAACTTGACGTAGATTGGCCACATGGTTTTGAGTGTCGCTTGACTTTACCATGGCGTCATCTATGTAAATCTCCACCAATAGGTCGATCAAATCATGAAAGATATAATTCATGGCTGTTTTGTAAGTAGCTCCATCATTTTTCAAGCTGAATGTCATCACTACCCACTCGTAAAGCTTGAGGGTTCCTGGGCATTGGAAACTTGTCTTGTGGATGTCCTCGTTTGCCATAAAGATTTGATTGTACCATGCATTTCCATCCATGAAACAAATAATCTTGTGACCCGATGCGGCATCCACTAATAAGTCCGCGATGGGCATTGGGTACTCATCTTTTGGGGTTGCCTTGTTTAGATTTCTAAAGTCAACACATATCTTGAGCTTCCCACTTTTCTTCCATACGGGCATGATATTTGATACCCATTTTGTGTATCAACATGGCCTTATGAACCCTGCATCATACAATCTTGTTACATCGGCCTTGATGTCTAGATATATCTCCGCCTTGAATCACCGAGGTGACTTCTTGAAGGGCCGATACCCCTGCTTTATTGGGAGCCGATGTTCTATGATCGATCAGTTTAAACCTGACATTTCATGATATTCCGACACAAAACAATCCTTATATTCTCGCAATAATGAAATTAACTCAATTTTTATTTCATCAAGAAGTTGAGCACTTAAAAAGGTTGGCCTCTAGGCTAGGTCCGATCTCTACCTCCTGTAGTTCATCGGTTGCGGTGAAGCCATGACTGAGTTTACCTTTTGCTTCATCAATGATATCTTCACAAGGTGAGCTTGGGCTATTCATTGTTAACTGGTTTGACTCCATCACTTGGCACCTCGAGAAAATCACTATCCTAGGCCTTGCCTGATAGACAATCGACTCCTTCTATTTCCCACACCGATAAATCGGCTATTGCTATGTTAACTGATTTATCAGCGGGGACAACTTCCACTTGATCGCCGACCCACTGCACGAGGCTCTGATGTATTGTTGACGGGACGCAACAATTGGCATGAATCCAATCATGCCCCAATAGTAAGTTGTAGGATCATTTTCCCTCTATGACGAAGAATGTGGTCGACATTGTTTTACTCCCAACTATTAATTCTGCATTCAACACCCCCATCATTTCTGACGAGTTACCGCCGAAGTCCCTTAGCACCATATTGGCTTTAATGAGGTCCTTCATCTCTTTCCCCAGCTTCCAAAAGGCGGCATATGGCATCAAGTTGACAACTGCTCCTACATCTATCATCATTATGGACATCAACTTTCTATTGACTAGTCCTCTAACATAGAGAGGTCTCAAGTGTTGATACCCAAGGTCTTCTAGTTTGTCAAATGTCACTGATTGAGGCGCTAGCACCAACTGATCCATCGCCTTGGCTTGTTCGTCATTATTATCGGGAGTGGCCCGATATTCCATAGGAAGAAAGAACACCATGTTTATCCATGTGTCTCTCCTGTCGTCGTGATTGGCCATGCGTCTCTACTGTCGTCGTGGTCGGCCATGTGTCTCTCCTATCGTCATAATCGACCTTCTCTTTAATTCGCCATTCGCTCTTGATCCTTGGCCAACCAACCTAAACTTCATGATTTAATTCCCTCATATCTTTTTGTCACAACCATTGCACCCTTCTTTTATGATTCTTTGTGAAGATTCTAGTGGGACTCCATTGTGGCTTTCTCGTAGTGATACTATCATCGGTCGATCGGTCATTCTCTTCGACATTGATGGGGCCGAGCCTCTCAAGTACTAATGGACTTAGCAGTGGCAGCCGATCGCGTGACTTTGCCCTGTTGTTGTGGGAGTTATAATCACTCCTCTATCTACCTCTGTCATCGCCACAATCAGGACATTTATCAAGTGATGGCAGGCGCGATCCTTCATTCTAGCAAAACCTAAAGAATTCACAATTCCAATGGGGGTTGAACCATGAGTAATCCAAATCATCATCACTGCCTATGTCTTCCCTTGATTTTCTTTTGTACTTGTCAATCAGGTTTGATGATAAGATCCGACACTTACTGGTACGACTGTCTCTCTCCATGCGCCTATCACTAGAACAATGCGCATGCACCATGTTGACTGGGAAAGGATGCTTGTCGATGTTCATTGGCTTCTTCTCATCGTCGAACTTGATCCGGCCTTGCTCCATGGCAAACTGAATTTGTTGTCTAAAAACTTTGCATTCATTAGTATGGTGTGATGGGGGAATTGTGCCACTTACAATACTTTCTTTTCTTTAGCTCATCGACGGATGATATCACATGGTTGGGTGGCAGTTGGATATGTTTATCCTTGAGCAGTAAGTCAAATATCTTGTCGGCTTTACTAATGTCAAAATCATACTTCTCCTCCTTATCAGACGCTTTCACCCAAGGACATGTGATCTGCTTCTTATTTCTAGACCATTCGACTAGCCCGACTTCTACATAAAACTCGTTGTCCTCATCGGATTTTGAAGGGCACACCTTGAGTGTATGCAACCTTCTTTTAATATTTATCCCTTCTAGCCTCGTGGAATCAGCTCTCATGTGCTGATACCCTCTATACCAAGTGTGAGAGGCTCTAGAACTCCTTTGACGAAAATCTCTCCTTTATCTGGTTCAGGATTCCTTGGAATGCCAACTCAGCTAGTTGTAGGTCACTGAGGTTCAAGCTGTAGCATCTTCTCCTCACGTCACGGAACCTCTGTGCATAATCCTATATCGACTCATCCATCTTGCGCTTCACTATTGTCAAGTAAGAGAGTTTCATCTCATGTATGACGGCAAATAAATACTTGTGAAATTTCTTTTCTAGGTCCTCCCATCCTTTGATAGAGTTTGCCAGTAACAATGAAAACCGAGCAAAGGCTGATCCCGATAGTGATAATGGGAAGAATCGGACCTTAAGTGCTTCATCAGCTGATGCCTCCCTGCACTGGGCGAGAAAATGACTGATGTGCTCGATCGTGGAGACCGAATCTTGCCCCGAAAATTTGGTGAAGTCGGGAATCTTGTATCGGCGTGGTAGTGGCACCCGATCAAACTACTGAGGAGCCATGTTGAAGATCATGGGCCTCATGGCTCTATAACTAATGAGTGATTGTTAATGGAAGTCAAAGTGAAGAGAGAGAGGAGTTGAAGAGGAGATGATACCTGTCGTGTCTTGGTCCGCATGTGACTCTGGTACACGAGCGGCGAGCGATTGACGGGTAGAGAGGCCGTGGAGTAGGGCCGGGCTAATTCGGGTACATGGGTTAGGAATGGTAGGGGATCTGCTGGTCTGTTGACCGAGTTTGACTCAAGTAAACAGGCGGTGAACAATTGCCGAGCTGAAGGAGCCACGGAATCAGGCCGGCTCAATCTGGGTACCTAGTGTGAAGACAATGGACGCTTTGTCAATTTCGGCGTAAAACCGACGCACCAATCCAGACCGTTGATCTATGATCACACAGTCTTGAAGCGAAGTCGTAGCTTCTACAAAAGCTCCGCATCAGGACAATCTACCTTTACTTAGGATTTTACTATTTTGCCCTTTGGGCTCGCATCTGTATTTCAGAGTCTGTACCCTAGGGGTAGTTGCATCACTTTCAGTTTTTGAATTTCCTATAAAAGGCCATGTGTACCCTAGCGTTTCACCGACTCTTCCAATGAAAAATCTTGAGTTCATTTTTTCTTTATCCCTTCTTCTTCCTTCCTGTTGCTAGTCGTCGATACGTTCATGTATTCATCGCTAGCGATTTTTATTCTATGCAAGAGACCAGTGTGGGTCTTCACCGATTCTCTCACAGCCAGCTCTCCCCGGTCGGTTTTTCTCTCCGGCTTTCTTGAGAAGCGGCACTGGGAATCCAGTCGGCTTCTCCAAGCGACCCGTGTGGCAGCGGCTGACGCTATTTGTGTCTCGGGTGGCAGCGTCTCGGGTTGGGTGACGCTCGCATGTGCGTGAGGCCGCTGTGTCGTCGCACGCCGAACGAACGAGAAGGCAGCGCGTGGCTTGTCATCACGGCGCAGAAGCTGCTGTGTTGCATCGCTCGGCGCGTGGACGCAGAGGCTGCGTGGAAGGTGTTCGGAAGAAGGCACATGAGACAGTTGTTGACATGAAAATGTGCCCCCGTACTTGGGTCAGTTCGCCGATCCAAAAGTGTGCGGATACTTAGCAACAAGCCTAAGTGTAACACAACACCGACATCACGTTACGACTACCCTTAACCGTGGTAAGGGGGTGGAGTTGCCAGGTAATCAGATCACACAGAAATAATCCAATTAGCTGAAAGAAATATATTAAACAGAAAAAATTAGCAAGCTGGGCAGAGCCTGACTGATTCGGAGTATAGTGCGAAGGGTGTCGCCGAAGGGTACCTTCGGCGTTCGGACTGTTCTGGCCGAAGATGGACTCCGAATAGATCTTGACTCAACAATCACCTCCAAATGGTAGGGTTCAGCGCGAAGTCTCTGATACAGTAAAATAACTCAGATGCAACACGTGGGAGTGACATCGTCTAACGCGGGGTACGAGCGTGGCGAAGCCTGTCGTGATGAAGCCTGTTGCGGAGCGTGTTTGGCGTGCGGGACTTGGTCAAACCGACAATAGCGTGACGGTCCGGCACGGGCGGTCGAAGTAGTATTCTCACTGAGGGGTGTTTTGGCATCCACCGAAACCAATCTCTCATCTTTGGGCACCTTCGCTGAAGTAGCTCCGAACGTGGAAACCTGCAACAGAGTAGATTCGAAGTACCAATTCGGCCTAAGGACCGAATTCTGCTAAGTGACGCACTAGGGGGCGAAGGTAGCAATTTGTTACACAGATTAGTGGATACTTTATAGGCGAAGTAACAAGGCGATAACAATCTATTACATAGATTAACAAATACTTCACAAGCGAAGTAACAAGTATTACCACTTTTCAGAAGTGGCCGGTGGAGGGCTTCCAGGCAAACCCACGAAGAGTGCGAAAAGTAAAGGTAAAATAAAGGTACGGTTCAAAGCTAGGGCTTTGTGTTGATTTGTGTTTTTTGGGGGGTTCTGAACCGACCTCACCCCTATATTTATAGGGGCTATACTTCTAATCTCTAAGTCTAATCTGGTATAAATTGGCTTAATCACGCGTGGAAAAAAAGACTTAGTCAAAAATCGGACTCAATCTCTATCTCTTCCCGAAGTGGGCCTTCGGCCAGGCCCGTCGAAGCCTACTCCTTGGGCCGAAGCTTAAACGAGGCGATACCGGTGTTACCTAGATCCGAGCAAGGTCGGGGACGTTGATGTCGCGCTTGATGAAGCCCGCGCATGTCTTGATGTAGCTCCCAAGCATCAAGTCCTGGAGCGCCTTCATCTTTGCCTTGATCTCTGCTCGGTCTTCAGCGGGAATATCTTCAAGGGTAGGTGCCATGATGTTACGGTTGTCGATATTCGTGCCTCCCATGGGATCCACCGGTGATGTAGACGTGGTAGTCGTCGTAGATGTGCCTACGGCCGATGCAGATGTACTTGTTATGTTGGCGTAGTCTTCCCTAGCGGAGTCGCTAAAAAGTGTGTTGACATGAAAATGTGCCCCGCACTTGGGTCAGTTCGATGATCCAAAAGTGTGTGGATACTTAGGGACAAGCCTAAGCATAACACGACACCGACGTCGCGTTCCGACTACCCTTAACCGTGGTAAGGGGGGTGTCGCCAGGTAATCAGATCACACAAAAATAATCCAATTAGCCGAAAGAAATATATTAAATAGAACAAATCAGTAAGCTGGGCGGAGCCTAACTAATTCGGAGTATAGTGCGAAGGGTGTCGCCGAAGGGTACCTTCGGCGTCTAGTGCGAGTGTTCCGCCGAAGGGTACCATTGGCGTTCGGACTGATCTAGCCGAAGATGGACTCCGAATAGATCCTGACGCGACAATCACCTCCGAATGGTAGGGTTCGGCGCGAAGTCTCTGATACAGTAAAATAACTCAGACGCAACACATGGGAGTGACTTCGTCTAACGCTGGGTACGAGCGTGGCGAAGCCTGTCGTGATGAAGCCTGTTGCAGAGCATGTTTGGCATGTGAGACTTGGTCAAACCGACAACAGCGTGACGGTCCGGCATGGGCGGTCGAAGTAGTATTCTCGCCGAGGGGTGTTCTAGCAGCCTCCGAAACCAATCTCTCAGCTTCGGGAACCTTCGACGAAGTAGATCCGAACATGGAAACCTGCAACAGAATAGATTCAAAGTACCAATTTGGCATGAGGACCGAATTCCGCTAAGTGTCGCACTAGGGGGCGAAGGTAGCAATCTGTTACGCAGATTAGCGGATACTTCACAGGCGAAGTAACAAGGTGATAACAATCTATTGCGTAGATTAACGGATACTTCACAAGCGAAGTAACAAGGATTACCACAATTCCGAAGTGGCCGGCGGAGGGCTTCCAGGCAAACCCACGAAGAGTGAGGAAAGTAAAGGTAAAATAAAGGTATGGTTCAAAGCTAGGGCTTTGTGTTGATTTGTGTTTTTTGGGGGGTTCTGAACCGGCCTCACCCCTATATTTATAGGGGCTAGACTTCTAATCTCTAAGTCTAATCTAGTATAAATTGGCTTAATCACGCGTGGAAAAAAAGACTTAGTCAAAAATCGGAGTCAATCTCTATCTCTGCCCGAAGTGGGCCTTCGGTCAGGCCCGCCGAAGCCTGCTCCTCGGGCCGAAGCTTTGGCGGAGTAGGCCTCCGAAGGCCTTCGGGCCGAAGGCTGTAGGCTCGCTAGAAGCTCCCGAAGCCCATAGCTTTGTGGGCCTTCAGCCTTGTAGGGCTTTGGCCCAACCCGGGACATGTGTATTTTCGGTCTAAATTACCAAAATTGATATTTTGACAATCTTAACCATTAATGCCATTTTTTTGTTATCAACAACACCCGACAGCACAGTAACTTCATTCTCGATCCTCATGCATTTGCATATTTATCTCTGATTATTCTGTGATTGATTTAATTTATTCAAGCACTTTATTTTCAGAATATGATATGCATGTTTATTGATTTATATTTGTGATTTTAGTGTATGTCATGAACTTGATTAAATGCTTGTGATCTGTGAATTATTATCTTGTAATCTATGAAATGCTTGTGCACTTTGGATGTTATGTCTGATGGAGTACCTGTGTTTTTTCTGAAATGTTTGTAAATTAAATGCGTTGTTGATCTGCCTTTAAGCATTTTGGTGGTGTTTTTTTGATTAGGACTCTGGTCGTTTTTAGGCTAGATTATTTTTAGTGTATGAGATTTGTTTGTTTCTGCTGGTTGTTTTTTGAGGTGCGTCGGTTGTTAGGAGAAGGCCATCGATTCGAAAAAATTTTTGAGGCACCCATTCACCCTCCTATGGTTGCTACTCTCGGTCCTACAGGTGGTATCAGAGCCTGGTTAAGGTTTTTCCATACCTTAATCGGTTCTAACCTAAGGTAGCGATCATGACTTCTGCTGGCAAGGTTCTGTCCCTTGAGGCCTTTGGCTATAACTATTGGAAGACTCGCATGCAAGCCTATCTATTGAGCTAGAGCTCAGGGATATGGGATATGTGTGTTCATGCCACGTTCATTGTGCTTTCGGCTGCAGAGCGTACTACCCCTGAGATAGTCGCTCTGCATGAAGTGAATAACAAGGAAGTGAACATACTGTTTTCTGGTTTAGGTCCCAGTAAGTTTGAGCATGTTAGCCATCTCGATACTGCTCAAGATATCTGGGCTACCCTCTAGGCACACAATGAGTGGACAGCTCAGGTCAAGGCTAGGCTCTATTAGACCTATCGGTGTGAGTATGAAAATTTCTCATAGAAGCCGGGAGAGACTGTCGAGGCATTGTTTGGTTGCTTTCAGTCGATCATTAACAAGCTTCGGGCCAGCAAGGTCGATCGTGATCAGCTTATCTCAGATCATGAACATGAGCTCAAGGTTCTTCATACCTTGGACCCTAAGATCTGGGAGATCAAGGTATCCTCTGTTGTTGAGAGTGCTTCTTATGATACCTTGACTGTCGCAGAGCTTTTCAGTAAGCTCAAGGCCTTAGAGGTTGATATCCAGTTGAGATCAAATCTCACTGATTCTGGCTCAAAAACCCTAGCCCTTACGACACCTTCTGCTGATCCTGCTTCTTTGAGCTGTGCTTTGTCCTCTTTGATGTCTATCACTGAGGACCAATTGGATTTTCTAGGATATGATGACCTGTGTCTTTTCAATAGCCAGGTTCATCGTGTCTATGACAAGAGGATGTTCAAATGACATGGCACAGAACATGGCTGTTTTGAGTGTGGTGATCGAGGTCATTTTATCGTCGATTGCCCCAAGCGGAACACACACAAGAAGGGCACCGGCGGTGGCTCCTATGACTCCAACAAGCACGATAGCTCCACCATCACCAAGGGCAAGCCCAAATGAAGTTCTTTCGAAAGGCCCTGAAGGACTACCGGCGTGAGAACAAGAAGCGAGACAAGGCCTTCTTCGCCGAGATGGAGATAAGCTACTCCAAACGATCATCATCTTCTTCCTCTAAATCAAACTCAAGCGATGAGGAGATCGTGATCAAGAAGGGGAAGGACAAGGATGATCTGGTGGGCCTCTGCTTCATGGCTTTTGGAGACAAGCTGAAGACTCGCTCGCACTGCAACCGAAGATCCCGCAAGAGCGTCTACTCAATGGCTCTTGGGGATAAAGAAGATAAGGGCTCCTCCGACAACTCCGACGATGACGTCGATGAGAAGGTATCTTCCTATGAATGTGAAATCATCAAATTATTTGAAGAGAACCATCGGGAATTGAAATATCGGGAGAAACTGCTCAAAGGGGCTTAGAAGAGGATAGATGAGCTTGAGAGTGAGCTTACTATGGCCAATAGCAAGATTAAGAGTCTATCTTCTTTCCCTTGCTTGGGTGAGAGCAGCGAGTGTCTTAATTGCGAGGTGTTGTTGTGTGACCTGACGACTTTGAAGTCTAGGTACACTAAGAGGGTAGATGAGAGAGACGCTTTAGCCACTTAGCTTGAAAGCGCTCGGTTGGAGCTGAAAGATGCTCATGCCTTAGTCGTCGTGCCCTATAGAGACTGTCCATCCCATTTATCTGATATAGCTGAGCTGAGAGTGAAGGGCGAAGAGAAGATGGGCGAGTTAGAGAGAGTTAGAGCTGAGCTAGAGCAGACTAAGCTTGAGCTTAAGACATTGTCAGTTCCACCCACTATCTGTGAAAACTATTTGTCTCTGAGGTTGGAGCTAATCAAGCTGAAAGCTAAGAAGTCTGTTCAAGTTGATGGAGAGTGTGAGATGTGCTTGTCTCAAGTGGAGGTGCTAGCTTCCTTGAGAGAGGAGTTAGATGATGATCAAAATGAGAACTGTTACCTCCGTCAGATCCTGAGTTGGGTGAGTGCCAAAGAGCCTCAGCTCGACATGATGATCCAACAGTTCAAGAGGGGGCTAGGATTGGAGTAGGTTACACCAACATCAAGGCTGACTTTGACAGTACCCTGAGTCATGAAGTGGAGTGGTGTAAGATGACTCCAGAGTAGAGATATCTCAAGACTCACTCCACTAAGTCTTTTCAGGCTAATCAGCCCAAGGATGGAGTGTTCCAGGAACAACCTAAAGCTCCACCCAAGAAACCTATCTGGATCCCGAAGCCCAAGCATCTTCACACTTCTCTTGACTCTCTACCAGAATCCTCTCGTACCAAAGAGCCAACACCCAACACCACTAAGCCCAAGAAACCCAAGCCTCAACCACATCCCAAGAAGCCTACCTATCATTGTGAGTTTTGTCAGAGAGATGAGCATCTTGCGGAGTTTTGCTTCAGGAGGAAGCGAGTTGAGAAGCAGAGAGATCTCTAGGTAGGCAGGAGAAGATATACCAGCAGGGTAGTTGACTGAGAGTCCCTCGACGCGGAGAGAGGCTAGAGGACAGGGCGCGTCGTGTAGGTGGTGGTAGAGGAGACGACTTTCGTGCCCTTGTTCAGGAAGGTGGTTTTCGCTTCCGCAAAGCTCCACGTCGTTCTGGATATGGCTTTGGACCTCGTCGCCGTGACTTTAGGCACAACAGAGGACCGCGCTTTGAGCCTCGCTTTGCTACAAACTCTTACACTTCTTGCTACTTTCTGTCTTTTGAGTAGATGGCTCGACACTGGTTTAGTTCTTTTGCTAAACCTGGTGTCGGACCGTTTGCTCCCACTTATGACCATTGAATTTGCACGATCAGGGCTTGGAGGACATATGGATCATGGATTCAGGATGCTCTCGCCACATGACGGGACATCGCAGATGGTTCTATATACTCACTTCCCAGAGCTCCACTGAGTACATCACTTTCGGGAACAATGGTCAAAGGAAGGTACACGGTTGTGGCTCAATTCGGATTTCTGAGCATTTCTCCTTGAAAAATGTTGCTTTGGTTGGAAATTTGGGTTTTAATTTCGTTTCTTTTTCGCAACTTCTTGAGGAGGGCTTAGAGGTTCGTCTTAAGAAGAGCATGTGTTGATAGCAAAAAATAGCATTAATGGTCGAGATTGTCAAAATATCAATTTTGGTAATTTGGGCCGAAAATACACAAGTTCTGGTACAGGCTAAAGACCTATAGTGCCGAAGGCCCATCAGAAATTGGGCTTCGGAGGCCTTTTAGCGGCCTGCTAGCTTCGGCCCGAAGGCCCTTTGGTGAAACCCTTCGCACCAGACGCCGAAGGCCTCCCTTCAGTGAACCCTTCGCACGGTACACTTCGAACTAGTCAAGCTCTGTTCAGTTGGCTGGTTTATTTTATTTATATATTTATTCTCGGTTAATTGTATTATTTTCTTATGATCTGATTACCTGGCGACTCCACCCCCTTGCCACTGTTAAGGGTAGTCGGAACGCGACATCAGTGTTGTGTTACGCTTTTGGATCATCGAACTAAGCCAAGTATGGAGCCACGTTTTTGTGTCAACAGTATGTGTTCTGTTATTGATTCTAGAGGATTTTTGGTTTGCCAGATCTTACCCTTCGGTAAGGTTTTTTAGATTGATTTCTGTTGTTCTTTTGGCCCTTCTCGTTGTTTGATCGTTGGATCCTTCTCTGAGCTCTGGAGGTACATAGGAGGTTAGGTCATTTGAGCTTTGATCTACTAGTCAGATTGAGCTCTATGGACCTCATCCGAGGATTGCCCAAGCTTAAGATGGATAAGGATCTAGTTTGCCATCCCTGTCGTCATGGGAAGATGGTTGCTGCTTCTCACACACCTGTGACTCAGGTGATGACTCGTACCCGGGAGAGCTATTACACATGGATATTGTTGGTCCAGCTAGGGTACGTTCAGTCGGTGGGAAGTGGCACACGCTTGTGATAGTTGACGATTTTTCTCGATTCTCATGGGTTTTCTTTTTGGAGTCTAAGGATGAGGCTTTTCAGTTTGTGCATGACTAGATCCTGAAGCTGAAGAATGAGGACAATGGTCGGATGCGAGCAATTTGCTCTGACAAAGGTTCTGAGTTCAAGAATTCTCAGTTCGTCAGCTTCTATAGTGATTAAGGTCTTGAGCACCAGTTTTCTACTCCTTACACTCCCCCACAGAACAACATTATGGAACGAATAAACCGCACGCTAGTCGAGATGGCCCGAACCATGCTCGATGAGGATAGGACTCCTAGGCGCTTTTGGGCTATGTTGATAACAAAAAATGGCATTAATGGATAAAGTTATCAAAATATCAATTTTGTGTAACTTAGCCGAAAATATGTCAAATTACTGGCATAGGTTGGTCTGACCGGCCATGTACTGCCGGTCTGACCGGTCCCACTTCGGTCAGACCGGCCATAGGCCTCGTCAAACCGGCCAAGTCTATCTACGAGTCCAATTAGATAATTTCGGGGTATTTTTATCCCTAATTGATTTTTGATGACTTGGATTCGTGCACAACTCCATTTAGAATCCCAGGACATCATGCCCAACCTCTATAAATACAGGCAAGGCCGATTCAAGGAGACCCCTCTCCCAAAACCCTAATAGATCCAATCTATTATTTACCTTGAATCACATTTACATTCAATCTACTTTCCTTGCCCTAGGTTTAGCTTAGCACATCCATCTTTGCTGGTTTGCGTTGTAAACCATCCGTCCGCCGCATCGTAATCATGGTAAGTCCTTGTCGGTTCGCTCGTGAATCGTTCATTTCATCCACGTAATGGATTTCTTTCATATTATCGGTTTTTATTTGGTAATTCGGTCTCCTGGCCGAATTACTTTGATCTCTTGGTATTTTTTGTAGTATTTTCATCTCATCTTCATCCTCCAAGAATTTTGGATTCATCTACCCACGAGAAGACGGTCGCTGGAGTCCAGAAACCATCTTCCAGGGACCGACGGTTCGATCGGAGGTGTTGCCCCGGTCTGACCGGCCCGTGCCGCACCGTCACCTGACGCGCTGGCATGCTGCGGTCCGATCGACAGCCTAAGGCCGGTCTGACCAGGCTTCAATGGAGGCTTCGGGCTCCTTCGTGCCGGACGTCGGAGCCCGTCGTTGGGAGTGCCGCACGCCCCCAGTCCGACCGTAGCCAACTCTTCGGTCAGACTGACCGAGGGCTAGGGTTCACGCCGGGCATCTAGACGCCCCCTTAAAACCTTCGTGCAAGAGGTAACTTCGCGTCGGAGTACCCTGACCCCTTCGGCCATCTACGGTCTGACCGGAGGTACAATCTCGGTCTAACAGACCGAAGGGTAGAGGACCCCTTCGCACATGTGCGCCGAAGGCCCCTTCGGCGATACCTCGCACTGCCGGTCAGACCTGTCATGTGCCTTTGGTTCGACCGGACTTCTTTGGCCGGTCGGACTGCCTAATAGGCTTCGATCCAACCGGCCCTGTTCTGGCCGGCTTGGTTTAATTAGGTTTTATAATTTTTTAGTTATCTTCTCACATATCGGTTAATTGAATAATTTTAGATTAATATTATTTGATTGCATCGAGACTCCGTTATTTTCTTTACCACTATTTAAGGATCGTCAGAACACGGCGTCAGTGTCGTGTTATGCTTAGGGGTTTACTCCTAAGTATTTGCGTGCTTTTGGATCATTAGATCAGCATTAGTGTGTTTGGCGCATTTTCATGTCAACACACTTTTTGGCGACTCCACTGGGGACAGACATGCCAAGCACTTCTACATCGGTGACAGGTTCACCTACTACCTCTACATCAATGGGACCCTCGACACTGATGGATCTAGTGGGGAGCTCAGAGATCGATGATGGCAACATCATCGTCCCCACCCTCGACGACCTCTTCGAGGAGGATAGAGTAGATCTCGAGGCTAGGACAAGGGAGCTGCACATTCTTTTTCTTGGCCTATTCACCAAGACTAGCGGGGGCTTCATCAAGCGTGACAGTGACATCCCCGATCTCTCCGGGGCTAAGGTAACACCATCACCTCCTCGAATGTCCTCCCAGGACCTCGAGCAAAAGATAGGCAGCACTGTTGACCATACCGGCCCTATGGCCGGTCAGACCGCCCCTGCCACATTTTATGCGCCGCCACCGCCCATGCCTGCACTACCTCTCCCCACGCTGCACGCACCTCCTGCTCCCGCACACCTGCATAGGCCCAACTACGTCCTGTATCGCGAGCCACCACGAGAGGAGGAGTTGCATGGCCAACACCATGATATAACACTGCGTGTCGCGCCCCACATGAGAGATGCGCGCAGACATTAGGCGTAGATGACCTTGACGAGCGGATTCGTGCACTGTTTAGAGAGGTTGCGGGTTGGACACCTAGAGGACGGGGTAGGGTTTATCAAAATTCGTACCCTGACTACTTCGATACCATCCCGAACCCACGTGGCTTTAGGGTACTAGAGTTTACAAAGTTCAATGGCGAAGGTAGTAAGACTACCCTAGAGCACATAGGCCAGTTCTTAGCACAATGTGGCGAAGCTAGTGGGTCAGATGCGTTGAAGCTTAGATTGTTTTCTCTATCGCTTTCTGGGACCGCTTTCACTTGGTTTTAGGCATTACCACCGAACTCCGTTCAAACATGGGCCCAGTTGGAGCAGAAGTTCCATGATTACTTTTATACTAGGGAGACCGAGCTTAGACTTTCACACTTGACATCGGTTAGACCGAAGGCTAACGAGAGTGTCTCTAAGTACATTAAGCATTTTAGGGACACTAGGAACTGATGTTTTACTTTGAACATTTCTGATAAAGACTTGACCGACCTAGCTTTTAACGGTCTCCACTCCGAACTCTAGGAGAAACTAGATGGCCAGGATTTCTTCGATGTTAGTCAGGTGCTAAGATGGCTCTAGTTTAGGAAAGTCGGGCCAGAAGTAGAAAATTCATCAAGACATTTAACAAGCCCAAGGCCGAGGTGCACGTTATGGAGCACTCCGATGAGGAAACATCAGAGAGCAAGGATGACTTGGCCGATATGTACACCGTAGAGTGGACTTGGTCTAGTAAGGCCAAGCCCAACACTTCCACTGAATTACGATTGTCTCCTACCAAGAGTCGGCCCAGCGAGGTGAAGTATTCTTTTGATGTGACCAAGTGCGATAAGATATTTGATTTTTTGTTGAAGAACAAACTTGTTAGGTTACCGAAGGGTCACATCATTCCGACTGCTGACGACTTGAAGAAACAGACTTATTGTAAGTGGCATGATTCTCATTCCCATTCTACTAATGATTGCAATGTTTTTCGACGGTAGGTTCAATCGGCCATAGAAGAAGGACAATTGAAATTAGATACAAGTCCCAAGATGAAGCTCGTCCAGGACCCTTTCCCCGTGAACACTATCGATCACGATGGGAAGAAGGCGTTGATTCGGCCTGAGCAGGTCAGGTCCGCTAAGGGCAAGGAGATTGTGATTGGAGAACCACGCCCACACATGCTCGTGCCGAAGAACCCTGAGGTAGGAGTGTGGAAAGTGAACGCAAATGCATCATCTTCGGCTGTGAATCACAAGAAGCCGAAGGTGACATACGACATGCTGCTCCAGAAGCATCAGAAGAGGGCCGAGAAGGCGAGCACTCGGCCAGGACCTCCAGTGAGGCCAGACCCTCCTCGAAAGAATGGGTTCAACCCATGATGGCCGAGACCATTAGAGCCACCATTCCCTCTGCCCCTGTATCAT
This sequence comes from Zizania palustris, assembly GCA_019279435.1. Lineage (NCBI taxonomy): Eukaryota > Viridiplantae > Streptophyta > Magnoliopsida > Poales > Poaceae > Zizania > Zizania palustris. The sequence goes on along the minus strand of JAAALK010000290.1, from coordinate 70,253,581 downwards.
CTGACGATGGCGCAGTGGCCCCCTTGCTACTTTCCACCTCCCGGATACCCTGACTCATATTATATTCCTCCATTCGTGCCGTACGAATTTTTTAACGTGTAGGGCCAAGTGAGTGCTCCAAGAGGCGACGTCTTCGGCAGATTATCCGTCACACCGCGAGGACATCCAAAAGTGGCGTCCGAGGCTATCTTCATCAAGGTGGGGTCCCAGGAAGTCTTGATCCCTAAAGGGGCCTCCGCGGAGCAAGGCGAAGGCGAACGACCAAGACATCCCGAGGAGATAGCCGGTCAGACCATAGCCTTAGGGCTGGTCAGACAGACTATGCCACTACGGTCCGACTGGCCTACTGTGGCCGGTCCGACCGGGCCCCTTAAGGTATCTGACACCAGTCGGTCCAACTGGTCCCCTATGGCCGGTCCAACCGACAGAACCTGGTTAGACCGGCCCAGTAAGGCCGGTCCGACCAACAAGGAACATGAACAAAATCCTGCCAAGCGCAAAATTGCTGAGGCCGATCCGAGCAACTCCCATTCGGCGAAAAATTCTAGGAACAAGTTGGTGGCGCCCGGCACTAAGTCACAGCCTTCGTGGGCACCTTTAGGTATGACCAAGTCCCAGAAAAGACGGCTACAACATCATCGAGCCCAGGAGATGCGCGAGAAGAAGGCCGAGGACGAGCGGGGCGCCGTGTTCGAGGAGATTCATCCCCGACCAGCAATGAGACAAGTATGGAAGTAGAAGCCGATTGCCATAAACAACCTGACTCCTCCTCCAAGCGACGATGAGGATGATCTGATGGACGACAAATACACGCCCATCTCCGAGGGGCCCCCTCCTCAAGCGATGGATATAAACGTCATCATGTTACCCGCTGAGTTTACTCTCCCACAGGACGAGGCCGAGGTCGCTCAGTTGGGCCTCGGCCCACAGGAGGCTATTTTCTAGAAGCCCAAGGATTCGACTTGTCACCTGAAGCCTCTCTACTTCAAGGGGCACATCGACGGGAAGCCGATCTCGAGGATGATTGTAGATGGAGGCGCCACTGTCAACCTGATGTCGTACTCTCTATTGAAGAAGCTCAATAGAAATGAAGATGACTTGATGAGGACCAACCTGACGCTCAACGGCTTCAACGGCGAGAGCTCCGAGGCCAAGGGCATAGTTTCTTTAGAGATGATGGTGGGCAACAAGACGTTGCCGACGGTGTTCTTCGTCATCGATGTGCAAGGTAACTATAGTGTGATACTTGGGCGTGATTGGATTCATGCAAATTGTTGTATTCCGTCTACTTTGCACCAGTGCCTTATTCAGTGGGATGGTGATGATGTGGAGGTTGTACCAGCTGATACTTTGGCCCAGATTGCTTTGGCCAATATGTCTATTTATGTCGTTCATGATAAGGTAGAGTGTCTATCATGTAGAGATCTCTCGGATTATGACTTTGTTAGCGTGTCCAAGGGATGTTTTGTTCCTGTGTCTGTAAAGTCGACTAGTTTAGCCTGGCTATCTCTAAACTAGTAGTCATGTCTAGTAAAAGCAATCTTGATTGGCTTAAGTCTCGTGTAGAGTAGTATCGGTCTTCTAAAGACGGTATTGTCGTTGCCATTGAAGATTTTAGTGAAGTAGAAAAGTTAGGTCAAGGTTTCGCGTCGGACGACCCTCTAGAAGAAGTAGATATAGGCGATGGTACTATTCTAAGGCCGACTTTTGTATTCAAAAATTTGTAGGCTGATGAAAAGGCTGAAGTAATAAAGTTGCTTCGGTCGTATGTCGATTGTTTCGCATGGGAATATAGCGAGATACCCGGACTTAGTTGTGAGCTCATGGAGCATCGGCTGCCTATCAAACCCGGGTTTAGGCCTTATAAACAGCCCCCTCATCGCTTTAATTCAGTGGTGTATGACTGAGTCAAAGAAGAGATAGAATTATTACTCAAGGCTGAGTTTATTAGGCCATGCATGTATGCTGAATAGGTTGCTAACATTGTGCCTGTAGAGAAGAAAGAAAGTGGCAAGATTGATGTGTGTATTGATTTCAGGGACTTGACCAAGGCCACTCCAAAGGACGAGTATCCCATGCCAATAGCCGACATGCTAATCAATGATGCTTCATGACACAAGGTACTAAGTTTTCTTGATGGCAACGTTGGTTATAATCAAATCTTTATGTCTGAAGAGGACGTCTACAAGACAGCCTTTCGATGCCATGGTTTTGTCGGCTTGTTTGAGTGGGTTGTTATGCCTTTTGGTTTAAAGAATGATAGCGCTACATATCAACGTGCTATGAACTTGATCTTTCATGAATTGCTAGGAGTTATTCTAGAGGTCTACATAGATGATGTTTTAGTCAAATCGGATGCTATGGGAAACCCTTTAGCCGATTTGGGAGTTGCTTTTGATAGGATGCGTCAGTATGGCTTAAAAATGAACCCGCTCAAGTGTGATTTTGCCGTGTCGGAAGGCAAGTTCTTAGGATTCATGATGCATGAAAGAGGTATTGAGATTGATCCTAAGAGGATTTAGAAGATTAAAAACTTTGAAGCACCGACATACAAGAGAGATGTGCAAAAGCTACTAGCAAAGGTTAATTATTTACGTCGCTTTATATCTAACTTGTCTAGCAAGATCGATGCTTTCGTCCCCATACTTCGGCTAAAGAACGAAGCCGAATTCACTTGGGGGGCAAGTCAACAACGCACTTTTGAGAAGATTAAATAGTGTTTTGTCGTCACCTCCTGTGGTAAGAGCACTAAAAGCTGGCATTTCATTTCGGCTATACGTTGCTGCAGAAGATAGCATGATAGGAGCCGTGTTAACTTTGGAAGTGGAGGGAAAAGAGTACATCATCACATTCTTGAGTCGGCGCATATTGGATGCCAAGACAATGTATGTGTTTTTAGAGCGTTTATGTTTATCACTTTACTATGCATGTACCAAACTTCGCCACTATCTTCTATCTAGCACATGTATTATTACTTGTCAAACTGATGTTATAAAGTATATGTTGCAAAAGCCGATTCTAAGTGGGAGAATCGGAAAGTGGGCTTACGCTTTGATTGAATAAGATTTGGCTTATGAACCCCTAAAAGCTATGAAAGGCCGAGTCGTTGCGAATTTTATAGTTGATCACCATGTAGATGTCAATTGGAGTAGTGATACTGCTTTGATTGATGTAATACCATGGAAGCTTTACTTTGATGGTTTGGCTTGCAAAAATGGCCATGGTATTGGAGTTGTACTCATATCACCCAGTGGTATTAGTTTCGAGACCTCGGCCCAGTTAGAGTTTCCTTGTACTAACAATCAAGCCAAATATGAAGCTTTGTTGTTAGGACTTGAATTGTTAAGCTCTATGAGTGTTAAATATGTTCATGCATATGGTGATTCGCTGTTAGTAGTTCAACAAGTAGCTAAACTTGCTCAATGTTTTAATGGTTTGCTAAATAGCTACTTGGATAAATGTCTAGACATAATTGCTACTCTTGATGATTTTGATATTTCTCATGTGTCTAGAGAAGCCAATTCAGTAGCAAATGACTAGGCTCAACAAGCATCCAGTTAACAAATTAGAAGAGGTAAATTTTAAACACAAGAAACCTGATGCTTGACTTTAGTTTACCATGCGAGTCAGAGCACATCGGTCTGACCAGCCTGACATGGCCGGTCCGACCGCAGGTGTCTGGTCGGTCTAACCGGCCATACCAGGCCGGTCTGACCGACCTGTGCCGGCTAACTGAAAGCAATCAGTCTAACGGCCTCCTATGGCCGGTCTGACCGACCTGCATTAGGGAAGTTTAGGGCACGGGGGGCAAGCCAAGGTTTGTAATTTGAACGCCAATTCGAATGAAGATTTGGCAAGTACTTCAAAAAACCACGAGGATGATTGGAGAACTCCAATTATTCAATATTTGAGAGATCCTAGCAAGCGAGTTGATCGACAAGTTTGGCGGCAAGCGTTTAAATTTGTATTACTCGATGATGAGTTGTATCGCCGAACTGTTGACGGGGTACTTTTGAGATGCTTGAATGTCGATCAGTCTAGACTTGTTGTGGGTGAAGTACATGAAGGTCTTTGTGGTACTCATCAGTCAGCCTAGAAAATGAGTTGGATGCTCAAAAGAGCGGGTTTTTATTGGCCGACTATGACTAAGGACTATTTTATGTATTATAAAGGATGTGAAGCTTGTCAAAGGTTTGGTAATATTCAGCTTGCTCCCGCATCTTTACTTAACCCTATTATCAAACCATGGCCGTTCCGAGGTTGGGCCTTGGATTTCATCGGCCAAATTTATCCTTCCTCTTCAAAAGGGCATCGGTTCGTGTTGATGGCTACAGATTATTTCACCAAGTGGACTGAGGTCGTGCCTCTCAAGAACATGACGCAAAATGAGGTAATTGATTTTATCTTGAAGCACATTATACATAGATTCGGTATCCCTCAAACTCTTACTACAGATCAGGGTGCTTCATTTGTTTCTAAAGAAGCATGTGATTTTGCCGAATCTTATGGTATAAAGTTGATAAACTCTTCACCATACTACACTCAGGCCAATGGTCAGGCCGAGTCTACTAATAAAACTGTGATTAAGCTCATTAAGAAAAAAATTGAAGAGTTCCCTAAAAGGTGGCAGAAGTGCTTTCTGAAGCGTTATGGGCATGTAGAGTTGCAAAGCATGGTGCCACCAAAGTGAGTCCATATGAGTTAGTATATGGACAAGAAGTCGTTTTACCCGTAGAGGTGAATCTTGGCTCTTTAAGGCTACTTAAGCAAGATGGTTTATCAATCGCTGAGTATGAAACTATTTTGAAGGATAATTTAGAAGAGGTGACCGATAAGAGGTTAAGATCTCTAGAGGCAATAGAAAGAGACAAAAGAAGAGTAGATAGAGCTTATAACAAGAAGGTGAGAGAAAAATCATTTCAAGTTGGTGACTTGGTTTGGAAGACGATTTTGCCTTTAGGTACTAAGTGCCCAAAATTTAGCAAATGGTCGCCTAGTTGGAAAGGTCCTTTTAGAGTTGCTGAAATCGCTCCAGGCAATGCATATTTGTTAGAGTCACTTCAAGGAGGGCGATTTCGTAGGGCTTTGAACGATAGATATCTGAAAAAGTACTTCCCAAGTGTGTGGAAAAACGCTTGAAGTGTCGAAAGGCCGATATAAAGCATATCGCCCTTAGTTCGTTGTGCTTTTGGCTCACTAATTTTTGCCAAAACGTAGGAGGCATGTGTTGATAGCAAAAATGGAATTAATGGTTAAAGTTGTGAAAATATCAATTTTTGGTAACTTAACTGAAAATATGATAAATTCCAAGCATAGACCGGTCTAACCGGCCATGTACTGCCCGTCTGACCAGTCCCACTTCGGTCAGACCGGCCATAGGTCCGGTCAGACCAGCCAAGTCTGTGTCCGAGTCCAATTAGATGATTTCGGGGTATTTTTTATCCCTAATTGATTTTTTATGACTTGGATTCGTGCACAACTCCATTTAGAAGCCCAGGACGTCATGCCCAACCTCTATAAATAGAGGCAAGGCCGAATCAAGGAGACTCCCTCTACCAAAACCCTAATAGATCCAATCTATTATTTACCTTGAATCGCATTTACATTCAATCTACTTTCCTTGCCCTGGGTTTAGCTTAGCACATCCATATTTGTTGGTTTGCGCTGTAAACCATCCGTCCGCCACGTCGTAATCACGGTAAGTCCTTGTCGGTTCGCTCGTGAATCGTTCGTTTCATCCACGTAACAGATTTCTTTCATATTTTCGGTTTTTATTTGGTAATTCGGTCTCTTGGTCGAATTACTTTGATCTCTTGGTATTTTTTGTAGTATTTTCATCTCATCTTCATCCTCCAAGAATTTTGGATTCATCTACCCACGAGAAGACGGTCACCGGAGTCCGGAAACCATCTTTCAAGGACCGTCGGTTCAACCGGCGGTGTTGCCCCGGTCCGACCGGCCCGTGTCGTGCTGTCACTTGACGCGCCGACACGCTGCGGTCCGACCGGTAGCCTAAGGCCAGTCAGACTGGGCTTCGCTAGAGGCTTCGGGATCCATCGCGCCGGACGCCGAAGCCTGTCGTTCGAAGTGCCGCACGCCCCTGGTCTGACCGGAGCCAACCCTTCGGTCAGACCTACCGAGGGCTAGGGTTCGCGCCGGGAAGCCAGACGCCCCCTTAAAAAACCTTCACACAGGAGGCAACTTTGCGTCGGAGTACCCCGACCCCTTTGGTCGTCTACGGTCTGACTGGAGGTATAATTTCGGTCCGACCGACCGAAGGGTAGAGGACCCCTTCGCACTCGTGGGCCGATGGCCCCTTCGGCGAGACCTCGTACTCCCGGTCAAACCGGCCGTGTGCCTTCTGTTCGACCAGACTTCTTTGGCTGGTCTGACTGCCTAATAGGCTTCTGTCCAACCGGCCCTGTTCTGACCGGCTTGGTTTAATTAGGTTTTATTATTTTTTAGCTATTTTCTCACATATCGGTTAATTGAATAGTTTTCGATTGATATTATTTGATTGCCTAGCGACTCCGTTATTTTTCTTACCACTGTTTAAGGATCGTCGGAACATGGCATCGGTGTCATGTTACGCTTAGGGGTTTACTCCTAAGTATCTGCGCGCTTTTGGATTGTCGGATCAGTGTCAGTTTGTTTGGCACGTTTTTGTGTCAATAGGCCGAAGCTATGAACACAACTTGCTATCTGGCCAACCACATTTTTCTTAGAGTTTATTTAGGTAAGACTTTATACGAGTTGTGGTTTGGCAGACAACCCAAGGTGAGCCACTTGCGAGCGTTTGGCTGCAAATGCTTTGTGCTCAAGAAAGGAGGGCATTTGGACAAGTTTGAGTCTCGTTGCTGGGATGGAGTATTTCTTGGTTATGCTTTGCATTCTCGAGGCTTCTGTGTTTGGAACCTCGACTCCCAGCAGCTTGTCGAGACATGTGAGGTTCCTTTCGATGAGTCAATGCCTTCGCTTACTCCTTCTTTTAAGATTTCTAGTGATGATGAGCTTGGAGAGTCCATCTTCGAGGAAGATGATGACACTACCGTAGTTGATGAGGGTGGGCCTTCTGCACAGCATGCAGACCCCACACCTTCTGAGACTTCGACTGAGGATGAGGGCGGACCTCTGATCACTACTTCCACTTCGATCGAGCCCCCTCAATCGAGTCCAGAGGTGCCAGTTGCTAACTCTGGTGAGGTGACATCTAATAACCTAGGATCCCGGGCAGTTCAGCTTGACCACTCTCGATGACCTCTCTAAGGAGGATAGGGCAGAGATCGAGACCAAGACGAGGGAGTTACACGCTCTCTTACTTGGGCGCTTCACCAAGAACCACAGGTGCTTCGTCAAGCGCGACATCGATATCCCCGATTTCCCTAGGAGTAAGGTAATACCATCATCCCCTCGACTGTCATCCCAGGACATAGAGTAGAAAATAGCCACATTAGTAGACCAGGCCATTAGCGCTACTGTTGCAAATCACATAGAGGCCGTGACCGACTCTAGGATGGAGGCAGTGTTTAGGAGATTTGGCTTTTCTGAGGCCGCTTCCCCAACTCCGATAGCTAGTGTACCCCCTGTCCACCACATACATAGTAGAACCGACGGGAGTACTGGGAAGACCATAGCGTCTATGGACACATCATCCATGGCCGAGATGACATATGGCCCTACCGGTCAGACCGAACATCAGGCTAGTCCGACCGGCTATCACAACCTCGGTTAGACTGTCCCTATGGCCAGTCAGACTTCCCCTGCCATGCACTATGCATCGCCACCCGTGCCTACGCTACCTTATCTCGCGTTGCCCGCACCCCTGCTCCCGCACACTCACATAGGCCCAGTTACATCCTGCATCGCAAGCCACCACGAGAGGAGGAGTCGCATGGCCGACACCCAGACATACCACCATGTGTTGTGCCCCCGTACGAGAGACGTGCGTAGGCAGGAGGCATAGATGACATTGAGAAGCGGATTCACGCACTGTTTATAGAGTGTGCGGGTTGGACACCTAGGGGTCTGGTTAGGGTTTACCATAAGCCATACCTCGATCACTACAACACCATCCTGTACCCTCATGGATTAAGGGTGCCTGAATTCGCAAAGTTTTACTATGAAGGTAGTAAGACCACCCTAGAGCACATAGGCCAGTTCCTAGCACAGTGTGACAAAGCTAGTGGGTCGGATGCTTTGAAGCTTAGATTATTCTCTCTATCGCTTTTCGGCACCGCGTTCACTTGGTTTTTGGCGTTACCGTCGAACTCTATTCAGACTTGGGCCTAGTTGGAACAAAAGTTCCATGATTATTTTTATACTAGGGAAACCAAACTCAGACTTTCACACTTGACATTGGTGAGATAGAAAATCTAGTGAGAGTGTCTCTAAATACATTAAACGCTTTAGGGACACTAGAAATCGGTGTTTTACCTTGAACATTTCTGATAGGGACTTGGTCGACCATGCTTTTAATGGTCTTCACTCCGAACTTAAGGAGAAACTGGATGACCAAGATTTCTTTGATGTTAGTTAGGTGCTGCAGAAGGCTCTGGTTCAGGAAAGCCAAGCCAAAAGCAGAAAATTCACTAAGACGTTTAACAAGCCTAAGGCCGAGGTGCACGTCATGGAGCACTCCGATGAGGAATCATTGGAGAGAGAGGATGACCCGGCTGACATGTACACCACAGAGTGGACTTGGTCTAGTAAGGCCAAACCCATCATTTGCACTGAGTTACGGTCGTCTCCTGCCAAGAGTCAGTCCAGCGAGGTGAAATATTATTTTGACGTGACTAAGTGTGATAGGATATTTGATTTTTTGTTGAAGAACAATCTTATCAGGTTACCAAAGGGTCACATCATTTCGATTGTCGATGACTTGAAGAAGAGGCTTATTGTAAGTGGCATGATTCTCATTCCCATTCTACTAACGACTACAATGTTTTTCATCGGCAGGTTTAATCGGCCATAGAAGAAGGATGATTGAAGTTGGATACAAATCCCAAGATGAAGCTCGACCAGGACCCTTTCCCCGTGAATACTATCAATCTCGACGGGAAGAAGGTGTTGATTCAGTCTGAACAGGCCGGGTCCGCTAAGGGGAAGGAGGTCGTGATCGGAGAACCTCTCACACACACGCATACCAAAGAACCCTAAGGTAGGGGTGTGGAAGATAAACATCGCAGCATCATCGTCAGCTAAGCCTAGCAAGAAGCCGAAAGTGACATATGACAAGCTGCTCTAGAAGCATAAACGGAGGGTCGAACCCCCGAGGTGATAGAACCCTCCTTCGAGAAGGTCGAACCCTCCTCCGAGGCGACCGAACCCTCCTCTGTCCTGTTCAGAGACTCCTCCGATATGGCCAGACCCTTCGCTAGTCTAGACCAGCATCCCTCCGGCATGGTCGAACCCCACTCCGAGCGATGGGTTCGGTCCGCAATGGGCGAAGCCACTGGAGCCCCCGCTCCCTCCACCATACCATTGGACAGTAGCATCGTGGCCTCCGAGCTATGTTCTACCTCTGAGGTACCATACTCCGTACTTCACTGCGCCCTTCGTGCCTTCGGAGTTTTATGATTGGCAGGGGCAGGTCTGCGCAACGAAGGATAACGTTTTCAGCCGTCTGTCCATGGTGCCACAAGGGGGACCCCCTCAGAACGAAGCAAGGGAAGGCGACCGCGAAGGCATGACAGAGAGGGGCTATGAAGCTATCACCGTCAAGGTGGGGTCCCAGGAAGTCCTAATCCTAGAGGGACCCCCTCTAGAGTGCGACGGAGGTAAGTTCCTGAAGCCTGCCAAAGGGAGCTTCGTTGGTATGATTGTTGCCTTCGGGCTAGTCCGACCACCTTCTCCATCGAAGACTGATCGGCCTACCTCGGCCGGTCTGGCACACTTCGGTTAGACTAGCCCGCCGAGGCTGGTCCGACCGACAACATGTAGAAAGAAGGCTTCGTCGGGCGTAAACACGTTGAGGCTGACCTAGGTACCCCCCATTTGGCTAAATCCTATAGGATCAAGTTTGTAGCGCCCGACACCAAGCCACGACCTTCGTGGGCACCCCCGGGCATGTACAAATCGCAGAAGAGGTGGCTACAACGTCTTCAAGCCTAAGAGATGTGTGAGAAAAAGGCAGAGGGTGAGCGAGACACCATTTTCGAGGAGATCCATCCCCGACCAGTAGCGAAGCAGGTTTGGAAGCCGAATCCGGTTGCCGTAAACAACCTGGATCCTACTAAAAGCGACGACAAGGACGACATGATGGACGACGACTACACGCCGGTCTCCGAGGGGCCCTCTCCTCAGGCAATGGACATAAACATCGTCATGTTACCCACTGAGTTTGCTCTTCCATAGGATGAGGCCGAGGTTGCTCAGCTAAGCCTTGGCCCATGGGAGGCTATTTTCGAGAAGCCTGAGGACACGGATCGTCACCTAAAGCCTCTCTACGTCAAGGGGCACATCGATGGGAAGCTGATCTCGAGGATGCTTGTAGATGGAGGTGCCACTATCAACTTGATGCTGCACTCTCTGCTGAAGAAGCTCGACAAAGATGAAGATGACTTGATAAGGACCAACTTGACGCTCAACGGCTTCAACGGCGAGAGCTTCGAGGCCAAGGGTGTGCTTTCTTTGGAGCTGATGGTGGGCAACAAGACATTGCCAATGACGTTCTTCGTCGTTGATGTGCAAGGTAACTATAGTGTATTTTTTGGGCGTGATTGGATTCATGCAAATTGTTGTATTCCGTCCACTTTGCACCAATGCCTGATTCAGTGGGACGATGACAACATAGAGGTTGTACCAGCTGATACTTCGGCCTAGGTTGCTTTGGCCGATGTGTCTATTGACGTCGTCCATGATGAGGTAGAGTGTCTATCAGGTAGAGATCTATCAGACTACAACTTTGTTAGCGTGTCTGAGGGACGTTTTGTTCTAGTGTCTATAAAGTCGGCTGGTGTAGCACGACTATTTCTAAACTAGTAGTCATGTCTAGCAAGAGTAATCTTGATTGACTAAAGTCTCGTGTAGAGCAATATCAGTTCTAAAGACGGTATTGCCGAAGCCATTGAAGATTTTAGCGAGGTAGAAAAGTTAGGTCAAGGTTTTGCGTCGGCCGACCCTCTAGAAGAGGTCGATATAGGCGATGGTAATGTTCCAAGGCCGACTTTTGTAAATCAAAATTTGCAGGCTGATGAAAAGACCAAAGTAATAAAGTTGCTTCGGTCATATGTCGATTGTTTCGCATGGGAGTACAGTGAAATGCTCGGACTAAGATGCGAGCTCGTGGAGCATCGGCTACCTATTAAACCCAGGTTTAGGCCTTATAAACAGCCCCTCGCCGCTTTAATTTGGTCATGTATGGCTGAGTTAAAGAGGATATAGAACGATTACTCAAGGTTGAGTTTAGGCCATTCAGGTATTCTGAATGGGTTGCTAACATTGTGCCTGGAAAGAAAAAATAGAGTGGCAAGATTCGTGTGTGCATTGATTTCAGGGACTTGAACAAGGCCACTTCGAAGGACGAGTACCACATACCGATAGCCGACATGTTGATCAACGATGCTTCATGACACACGGTACTAAGTTTTCTTGATGGCAACATTGGTTATAATCAAATCTTTATGGCCGAAGAGGACGTCTATAAGACAACCTTTCAATGCCATGGTTTTGTCGGCTTGTTTGAGTGGGTTGTGATGACCTTTGGTTTAAAAAATGCTAGCGCTACATATCAACGTGCTATGAACTTGATCTTTCATGACTTGCTAGGAGTTATGCTAGAGGTCTACATAGATGATGTTGTAGTCAAATCAGATGCTATGAGAAACCATTTAGCTGATTTGAGAGTTGTTTTTGAAAGAATATGTCAGTATAACTTAAAGATGAACCCACTCAAGTGTGCTTTTGGCGTGTCGGTGGTCAAGTTCTTAGGAATCATGAAAGAGATATTGAGATTAATCCTAAGAGGTTTGAGAAGATTAAGAACTTTAAAGCGCCGACATGCAAGAGAGACGTGCAGAAATTGCTAGGCAAGGTAAATTATTTGCGCTGCTTTATATCTAACTTGTCTGGCAAGATCGATGCTTTTGTCCCCATACTTTGGCTAAAGAACGAGGCCAAATTCACTTGGGGGGTAAGTCAGCAACGTGGTTTTGAGAAAATTAAAGAGTGCTTGTCATCACCACCTGTGGTAAGAGCACCAAAAGCTAGGATTCCGTTTCGGCTATACGTTGCTGTAGAAGATAATGTGATAGAAGATGTGTTGACTCAGGAAGTGGAGGGAAAAGAATACATCATCACATTCGCCTGCCTCTCTGGGCAGAGTTTACCAAGGCGCCCTCACTCTCAAATAAGCTACCATGTTGTTGGCTTTGTTAGTGATAAGTAAATTGGGAATTATTACCAGCATCTATTCTTTTAAAGTGCTGAAAGTATCTTGCAAGGGATGAGTGTTCTTTTCATGAAAACTAATAGACAACAAACCTAATTTCCCAAGAATAGATTCTAATTCCATGAGTTTAGATATTCACATCTAAAAGCTCTTGAACTACTTATACATTGATGACAATACTTACACTCTTATTCAAAAATTGGATGTTAGTCTGCAACAGTGCAAATGTACAATGGATCATAAATCCTACCAGATGCAAGCATGTTACTCAACTCTTATGGCACATTGATGCAAACATATGCATCCAGCTAAACTTGATTCATGCGCTGCCAATTTTGTAACTAATGTTTCATTTCAGAAGATAAGGTTGTGGCTCTACATAAGCATATTTTTTTTGGTTTTGAGCATTACTTTAAGAGACTAGCATTGGACAATAGATGCTTCATAAGGTACTATGATTTCAAAAAAATAAGTTTAAGTACCTATCTTTAGTGTGTTCTTATTATTTTAGCACTTATTTAAGCATCATGCATTGTAGGTGTCTTTAAGATCTGTTTGGAAATTTGAAATCCCGACCCAATTCACATGGATGTGCCGGGATTCTAGGTCCCCAAACAAGGCCTTAGAGTATTTACAAGAGTGACTCAAATTTAACTATTTATATAACATTTTGGAATTTATTTTTAAGATATAAATTAATTTAAATATGTTTCTCTCTAATAAAATTCTTAAATTAGACTATGTAAGTATGTTCCTTAAAAGTAGGAAATGTAATGATTAATTTATTTTTGAGAGTTGTCTAAAATATGTTTTTTAATTCTAATAATATTTAGAGAAATGAACTATTTAGAACTTATCTCTGAGTCGCCTCTCTCTCGAGATGCTTTTAGACAAATGCTTTTGAACGTAACATGAATCCGAAATGTTTATATGAATTCGGGATTCCAACCAAACACAACTCTAATTATCAAATCTCTGTTACAAAATACTCACAAACAAACCCTCCCAAAACCACAGGTCCCCTCCGGCCTCTGACCGGCGCTCGCCACCCTAGCCGGCGCAAATGCCGGAGCCGCAAGCCATCCTCCCGCTCCGCGCCCTCCCGCCGGACGCGCCGCTTCCCCTCCCCGCGCCGTACCACAGTCAAGCCTCCGCCACCGCTACAGTCACCGCCACGCCCACCACGCCCACCACACCCGCCAACCCGACCCCTCCCCCCGCCGCACCGACGCCCACTTTCTCCTCCTCGCGGCCTCCGCACGCATGGGAGATCGCCGCGCGCGCCTGGCTGGAGTCCTTCCCCGAAGGCCGCGCGCCCACCGAGCCCGAGGTCGACGCCTACATCGACGCCCACCGCCCCGAACTCCCTTCCCTTCCCCGCTCCCAGCTCCACCAGCGCCTCCTAGCCCTCCGCGGTGACCAGGTAACCCATCTAGTCATCTACCCCCTTCTCCTCGTTTTACCCTAAAGGCGATTCGCACGTTGCTTATGTATCCGGTCTTCCCATCGTAATTAAGTTAGTTGGTTTGATTAACTTGAGCAGCTCTTAACCGTATTTGTCTCTGATATAGTATGGGTCAAGTAATTTTATGTCAATCGAAATGCTAGTGTGCTTCAATCCTTTGGAATGATTTTGTTCAGTGTTGTTATGGTTGATTACCTTTTCTCAATCGCAGAATAGTTTCAACAATTAGTTGAACCAGAATTGATGTTACTGGATCTGGAACTGTCAGAGCTTACTGAACATGTGAACTCTTACTTGAACTTTGTTGTGAGTCCATAAGGTCTCCATGATCTGGAACTGGTGTTCACCAGACCTGATAGATTTAGCTGTTTAGCAGATTCTTCCAATTTATCACTGATTTCTGGTTGACCTTTTGTTTTCTCCTTTGCATCAGGTTTTGGATGCAGACCAAAGTGCATTCCCATACAGGTTCCAGCGGACTGATCTTTGGAAGCCTGTGTACAAGTGGTTGGAATCTCTTGAGATGGAGTCACTAGTTACTTCAAAGCAGATCTCGGAGTGGCTTACATCAAACCCACAGATAATGGACAGATTGGTTGAGAAGCATTCAAATATCATTTGATACACTACACCCAGAGGATGCACTTGAAGCTGCTGAAGAAGAAGGGGAAGCTGCCAAAGGTACACAATTTTTTTGAGCTACTTTGACTGGTTAGTGCAAGAAATGTTATATTTTATTTGTATTATCTAAAGGGGTTGATAAGCAAAGGATACTGTATTTGGCACTTTTTCTTTAAAGCCTATTGAAATTGAACAATTTATTCTCAAACATCTTTGTGGCACCTGCTTCTATCTTGCTGCATGAATTCAATATACCAAGTTAGTTGGCATAAAAACATAAAATATTTATAGTTGTTATCAGCTTGTTGCTGAATGTGCTATCCTGATTTAGCACCCTAGTATTCTTTCCCCCTTCATTTTACCTCCTTTTTTTGTTATTATTAGTTTATCACAGCAAAGGAAAAGAACCCAGCATACACACTACTGATATGCAATACAGGTGCAATGATACTGTAGTTTCCCAAAGCATCAATGTGGCAGTTCAGATGTGTGTGTATATATATATTTGATGATGGTAGGTAATAATGTAATATGAGTTAGGTCCAGTCAATACAATACCGAGATATAATTAAATATTAGTCTCTAAGTTGGAAAAGCTGTTCTCTACAAAAAGTTCGTAGAGCATGGGACAAACACAAATTATAACATTCGGCAACTCAAATAAATTGATATGCATATTAGTACGTGTCTTTGTCTTGGCAATCCCATAGTGAGAGGGTAGTGGCACCGTGGCAGACTGGTGGCTTGAGAATGCGGATTGCACTTTCTAAAGCGAGACGCGCTAGGTGCAGCGGAAGATGTTGGGGAAGCATGTCCTCGCTTATCCTCGCCTTGCTCTGCCTGTTCCTTGGTGATCCAATTGACGAAGACAGTGGTGTCCACGTGAAGAAGACGATGAGCGTCGCTATTCGAGCAATGCCTCCACGGAGTCCACACGTAGAGTGATGAGATTGCTCCCACGCCGGCGTGCTAGCATCACTCGTGAGAACTAGAAGAGATCTTAATCTCAATTCTTGAGATCAAGAAAGGGAGAGAAGTTCTTGGTGGCTAGGGTTTAGATCTGATCTAAACTATGAATAACTTTATTGCCATGACCTATTTTTATATAGAGGTGAGAGTCCTGACTCTAATCCACATTGGGGCCTAATAGATTCAATCTATTTCGCCCACCTCAGAACTTCCGATTGAGACTCTCGGCCTGTAATTTCAGGAACCATCAGAACTTCCGATACCCTTATCGGAACTTTCGATCAGTACAATTTTTCCCGATACGCATCAGAACTTCTGGTTTCAACTCTCTGTCTCTAAATTAGAAATTATCAGAACTTCTGATACCATATCAGAACTTTCGATTTGAGCTCTTTGTTTCGTAAACAATAAATTATCATAACTTCCGATACTATGTCGAAACGTCCGATTTGAGCTCTCTGTTTCTAATTTAGAAAATAATCGGAACTTTTGATTCAACCGGAATTTTCTTGGGCACCGTTCCTTTAGTGTTGCTATGTCACTTTGGTGGAGCATTCGTCTATCATACCAAAGAACCCAGCCTCCTCCAAAGCTCAGTTAATTTTATTTACAATTGGGTTACTTCGGGGCTTAGGGTCCGTTTGGTTTGGGGGCGAGGGTGGATAGGATGATCCTATCCATGAATTTAGGGATGATATGATACATTCGAGGTGTTTGGTTGGATGGATGGGATGAAACAATTTTTTGTTTGGTTAGATGTATACAACTTGGATGAGATAAGGTTAAATTTAGTGGGACCCATTTGTCAAATATATTTTTTAATAAAAATATAATCATACGAGATCTTATTTTATAGATTAAATTATAATCAATACAATGATGTAATTAGATCATAAATTGGATAAATAATTTGGGAGTAAAAATCATTTGAATATTTATAAACAAAAAATTAAATGTGTCATAACCAATCAGGAGACGACACGTCATCTCGTCCAATGTTGGATGAGCTCATCCAGAAAAATTTCTTGAATCTCTTCATCCAACATATTGAAGGAATATTCCTCTCGTGGACCATCCCATCCACCTTCGCCCTTCAACCAAACAGCTGACTGGATGGGATGGCCCTATCCCATCCAGGGATATTCAGCAAACCAAACGCACCCTTAGTCTCAGTTTCTTTGTTTTATTATATTTATTTATATCACATATCAGTCTGACTACTGACAAGGTAAGTTGCTTTTCAAGGAATGATTGGAGGTAATTGTATCTCATGGGGCAAGGGCAATACACGCTAGTTTATCATATAGACTCATGCGTGCTGTCTTGCAGTCATTTTATCTACTTCCACAAGTGTTTCCTACTTTTCTGTAAATATTTCTTGCTACCCTTGGCTCCTTGCAAATAAATATTTTCTCCTTACCTGGTAAGAGCAGAGGAGGAACTAAATAATTCCTTCTGCTTGCTTTATTCCATAGCCCTTATGGGGTATTTATAATCCTAATACAATCTTATCCAAACTGAACAGAATAACTAATTTGATCTGAACTGAAACTGAAATAATCTAAATAGAATAACTAATCTGATCTTAACCAAAACAGAATAACTAGAATATGATAACTTGATAAGATCTAGCCCCCTTGGGCTGCTGCCCCTAACATCTCTCCCGACCTCTTCAAACAGCTCGTCCTCGAGCTGAACAATCGGCTGGATGTCCGTGCTGGTTCGTGGAGTTCCCGGTGAGCTCAGCGACATCCACCTCCGCGGAGTTGTCATCGTTGAAGTCCGACACCTCCAGATAGAAAAGTCATTGACACTTGTGGCCACAAACATAGGGCTCATCGCAATTGTAGCAAAGCCCTTGTCTACGACGCTCCACCATATCAGTCGGAGAAAGGCGGCGGAGGGAGTAAGTAGGCGCTGGGAGAGCTAGAACCGGTTGGGGCGCCGGTAGTGAAGTCGGTGCAGCTTGAACGACTGGCGCGGTCAGGGTCACCGTGGGCGGCTGAGGGGACGGTGGGAGGTTCGACACCGATTGCTGAGGTGGCCGGGCAACGAGTTGAACGGCCGCCGGTGGCATGGCTTCGGCGCGACGTTCATATGCTCGTGCTAGGTGCATGGCCATCTGGAGATCATGCGGCTTCCTTAGTTCAACATCGATGCGGATGTGGTCGGGGAGCCCGCCCACAAACAGTTCTGTCTTCTGCATTGGGGAGAGGTTGCGTGCGTGGCAGAGAAGGGCGTTGAAGCGTTCGGAGTAGTCCTGCACAATAGATAAAAAGGGAAGGCGGGCGAGCTCAGCCAACTTGTTGATGCGGACCATCGGCCTGAACCGTAGGTGACAAAGCTCCTTGAAGTGCTCCTAGCTAGGCATGCCTTCATCTTGCTCGAGTGCGTAGTACCAAGTCAGGGCTGCACCGACCAGATGGTAGGAGGCGAGCCAGACACGATCTGAGGCAAGGGTGCGTTGGCCCCCGAAAGAATTGCTCGCACCTATTGAGCCAATTAAGGGGGTCCTCGGATTCGTCATAGGTGGCGAAGTCGAGCTTGTAGAAGCGGGGGATGCCTATGTTTGGTCCTTTGTTGTGGGCGAAGTCGGTGGGAGCACCGACGAAGGGGAAGGCGCTTGCTGTGGCTAGGAACAGACCTTGGGACATGCCTGTGCCGTGTATGAGGAGACCTTCCATGTTGTCGGCAGTAGCATCTGGCGTGCTGCTGATGTAGGCGTCGTGCAGGGGCACACCGGTGCCCAGTGCGGTTGCAGCCATACCAATGCTCGCGGAGATGCTTGTTGATGTAGCGCCCATGGAGGGAATCGACGATGGTGAGTGGGGAAACTAGATTAGGTGGATAGGAAGGGGGTTGTGGTGGGGAGGGATTCAGTCGGGGATGGTGCCGCCATGCCGTATCCCGGTGGTATGTGTAGGAAAGGTAGTGTTCTGTATTCCTCTCCCTAGGGTTTGGGAGGATAGAAGAAGAGGTATACAAGGGGCCCACAGCCCAGACATACACACACACACGCTAACACCCCCCGCAGTTGAAACTTCGGCGTAGCGGACGTTGAGACTGGAGTGGAACTCAGAGAAGGTGGAGGAAGGCAAGCCCTTAGTGAAGATGTCGGCGAACTGGGAGGTGGTAGGTACGTGTAGAACACGGACATCTCCCACGGCGACACGATCACGGACGAAGTGGAGATCGATCTCCACATGCTTGGTGCGCTGGTGCTGGACGGGGTTGGTGGAGAGGTAGATGGCGCTGACATTGTCGCAGTAGACCAAAGTGCTCCTGGCGAGGGGGCTGTGGAGTTCCCCTAGGAGCTGTCGGAGCCAGGATGTCTCCGCCACCCCGTTGGCAACAGCGCGGTACTCAGCCTCGGCACTGGAGCGGGAGACAACAGGCTGCTGCTTGGATGACCAGGACACGAGGTTGCCTCCAAGGAAGACGGCGAAGCCAGAGGTGGAGCGACGCGGGTCCGGGCAGCTCGCCTAGTCAGCGTCAGTGTAAACCACGAGCTCAGTAGCTGGAGAACGCCGAAGGTGAAGCCTGAAGTCGAGGGAGCCGCACAGATAGCGGAGAATCCACTTCATAGCGGTAAGGTGCGGGTCCCGTGGATCGTGCATGTGAAGGCACACCTGTTGCCCTGCATACGAGATATCCAGCCGAGTGAAGGTGAGATACTGAAGGGCACCAGCAATGCTCCGGTAGGCTGTGGGATCATCCACTGGTGAACCCTTGGTACCAGAAATCTTGGCCTGAGCATCGACTGGAGTGGAACATGGCTTGCAGTCAGTCATCCCTGCGCGGTGAAGGATATCCAAGGCGTACTGGCGTTGGTGGAGCAATAGACCATTAATGCGGTGCTCCACTGTCACTCCCAAGAAGTGATGGAGCACACCAAGATCCTTCATGGCAAACTCTCGCTGCAATGAGGTGACAACCTGCGAAAGGAGAGACTGGCTGGAGGCAGTGAGAACGATGTCATCCACATAGAGCAGTAGGTAGGCTGTGTCACCACCGTGGTGGAGGACAAACAGAGAAGTGTTGCTCTTGGCTTTGCGGAACCCCAAAGTCACTAGGAAGGAGGCAAAGCGACTATACCAAGCCTGAGGAGCCTGCTTCAGACCATACAGAGACTTGTTGAGTCGACAAACAAGCTTGGGGTGAGTGGGATCCACGAAGCCCGCGGGCTGGCTGCAGTACAGTCTTTGTCAGGGTGCCATGAAGGAAAGCATTCTTCACATCTAGCTGGTGAACCGGCCAGGAACGGGAGAGTGCCTGGGAAAGAACAGTCCGGACTGTAGCAGGCTTCACCATTGGGCTAAAGGTCTCATCATAGTCAACTCCAGGGCGCTGGATGAAGCCCTAGAGGACCCAGCGAGCCTTGTACCGATCTAGCGTACCATCTGCCCTGCGTTTATGTGTCTAGATCCACTTGTCGGTCACCAAATTGCAGCTAGAGGGACGTGGCACCAAGTCCCAGGTCTGATTGACCAGAAGGGCCGCATACTCCTCCATTGCGTGGGGCCAGTGTGGATCTGCCAGGGCACCACAGACGGTAGAGGGTATAGGAGAGATCCGCGGGCCAGTAGTGGCGGAGAGGACAAGACGGTCAACAGGACAAAGGACTCCCGCAGCCCGCCGAGTCACCATCGGGTGAGTGTGGCGGGGATCACGGTGAAGGATGGGCGGGTGGTACACTGGCGTCTCGTTGTGAGAGCGGGTCGGTGCAGCAACCGTCGTGCGTCGCTGGTAGACACACACGGGGTCGGCGTAACAGGAAGGAGAAGCCGGGGCCGCGCGTGGCGAGGCAGGGGACGCCGGGACACGCGGCACAACCGAGGACTCTAGGGCTGCGCATGGCGCGGAAGGCAATGCCGGGGCCGTGCTAGGTGGAGCGGCCACACACGACACGACCGAGGACTCCGAGGCCGCGCGTGGTGCGGAAGGCAACGCCGGTGGTGGTGGAGTGGCCACACGTGGTACAGTCGAGGGCTTCGAGGCCGCGCATGGCTCGGCGGGCAGCGCCGTGTCCACACAAGGCTCGCCAGATGGCGGTAGAGCCGCCGGAACAGCTGGAGGTGTACCTGCAGAAGACAAAGGTGGCTGAACCACCGGGTCAGTTGAAAACAGAGACTCCAACTCAAGGTTGGAGGTGGGGGTGGAGTCAGCGGAGTGAGATAAGAACACGACGAGAAGAGAGGTCAAAGCAACGGTACCCCTTATGGTCGGGGGAGTAACCGAGAAACACACAAAGGGTCGAGTGGGGCGCAAGCTTGTGAGGAGCAGTGGTGGAAGTGTTGGGATAGCAGGCGCACCTGAAGACATGAAGGTGAGTATAGGAAGGAGGGGTACCGAACAAGGCATGGTGAGGAGTGGGAGCGCACGTGGCCTTAGAAGGTAGGCGATTGAGCAAGTAGGTGGCAGTAAGGAGGCTCTCAGCCTAGAAGCGAGTGGGAGCAGAAGCCTAAAAAAGCATAGAGCACATAACATTAAAGCATAGAGTGCATAACATTGTTAGTGGTACGAATCATGCGCTTAGCCTTGTCGTTCTGAGGGGAGGTATAGGGGCACGACATGTGCAATTAGACTCCCTTCGAGAGGAAGAAAGCCCAGGAAGCGGAGTTATCAAACTCACGACCATTATCACATTGTAACGCCTTGATAGGGACCCCAAACTGAGTAGGCACCCAAGCAAAGAAGTGAGTGAGCGTGGGGAAGGCGTCTGACTTGGACCGCAAAGGAAACGTCCATGAGTAGAGAGAAATCATCAAGAACAACCAGATAATATTTATAACCAGAAATACTCATGATCGGAGAGGTCCACAAGTCACAGTGAATAAGGTCAAACGCATAAACAACATGCGAAGAAGAAATAGGAAAAGGTAAACGAACATGGTGACCTAGCTGACACGCATGACAAATATGCTCACTGGTAGCCCTAGTACATGGAACAGAGGAGCTACTACAAAGCTGAGCCAAAACGTCGACACCTGGGTGACCAATCCGGCGGTGCCAGAGTGTGGAGGAAGCTGTGGCAGCAAGAGCGGACGAGGGTGGAGTAGCGGAAAGCGGAAGGCGGAGCGTGTAGAGGGGTCCAGTGCTGTCACAGTGGAGAAGAGGACGCCGGGTGACCAAATCCTTCACAGTCAGACCAAAGGAGTCACATTCAACAGAACAAGAATTATCAGTAGTGAATTGACGAATGGAAAGAATATTATGAACAATGTTAGGGGCAACAAGAATATTGTGAAGGCGAAAAGAACCACAAGGATCCGCATCACCCATGGAGGTGACCGGAAGACACGAGCCATTCCCAACCATGATGGAAGAGGGGTAAGATGGGTGGGGTGGCCTGTGAGAGGAGAGTATACCATCATGGGGAGTGGTGTAGAAGGAGGCACCCGAGTCAGCCACCCAGTCCGTAGAAGTCGGCGGAGTCAACGCCAGAGTATTGAAGGACTGCACGAGGGCCGCTTGGACCAGGGGCAGCCTATGTTGGGCTGGCCTGCTGAGCATGGTCGCAGGTGGTGTAGGCGGCCGAGGAGCTCCAGCTGTGAACTGCCTAGGCCATATGGAAATGCGCCCCGACCACGGGTGGGAGAAGGATGGCCAGGGCGCACTCACAGTGGCAGGGGTCGGTGTAGCGGAGGTAGGACTGCGACCGGCACCACCATGCGGCCACCCTAGCGACGACGACTACCACCACCTCCACCACGCCCCCCACCATCGGTGGATCCGGTGGGAGGAGCATCGAGAAGAGGAGCTGGCGTCGACAGTGGGTGGGAGGTGGTCTTGTTGGAGCTAGAGGCGGCAAGAGCAGTCGCGGTCGCAGGTGTGGGAGCGAGTCCCCGGGTAAGCTCCTCGAGGACAAGGTCATCGTGGACCTTGTGGAAAGACGGGAACGACACTGTCCTGGTGATCCACGTCCGGAGGTGGGCGTACGAATCGCTGAGGCCACGGAGGATGTTGAGGACAAGAGTGCGCTCCGCAACAGGCTCTCCGAGGTCTCGAAGGGAATCCGCCATCCCCTTTATGTGGCGACAATACTCCGAGATGGAGAGATCCCCCTGGACGAAGGTGCGGAAGGCAACGTCCAACTGGAGAGCACGGGCCTCGCGGTTCCCAAGGAACTGCCCCTCGATCGCAACCCAGGCCCGACGAGCGGTGCCGCCAAGCTCCCGCACGATGTCTTGTAGCTCGAGGGTCACGGAGCCAAGGAGCCAAGATAACACAACGCTGTCCATACGCCGCTACATCGACCCCTGAGCAACCACGGGAGTGTCGACAAGGACGTGGTCATCCAGGGCGTAGCGCTGTAGCGTGAGGAGCACCAGATCCCGCCAGCGCACGTACGAGGACGAGGTGGGGTCGAGTGTGATTGGGATGAGCGACTGAATGTTCTGGACACCGGCCGCCTGGGCGTGGAGCTGCGCAACAATGGGATCGGCGGCGGCACGCGCAGGGGGATTGGCGAGGTGGTCACAGGGGAGAGGGCCACCCTCGAGATGGCGCTCGACCTCAGCAACATGGTGGGCCAGCACGTCGGCAGTCTGGCGGGCACTCTCCCAGGCAAGAGAGGCAGCCTGCTCACGCTCTCGGGCTGCGGCGGCAACAATCTTTGCAGTGGCGAGGGTGGCGACTAGCGATGCGTCAGCAGCAACCACGTCGGGAGAGCCAAAGGCGCCGGCGTTTGGGGCCAAAGCACGGGCGATAGCGGCAGTGCCAGCACCCAACATGGGCGACGTAGTGGTGGGTGCCGACGACGACGACGCGGTGGGGAGCATAGTAGTGGCGGCCGGCCAGCCCGCAGCGGAGGGCGGCCAGCCGGCAGCAGCCAAGGCAGGCCAGCTCACAGCAACGGCTGCAGCAGCGCCGGATCCGGCCACGGGGGGAGGAGCAGTAGCCGGCGGCAGCGGTTTGGTGGCCATCGGCGGCGGTCCGGCGGTGAAGAGGAAGGGGAGGTTGGCCGGCGGGGGGAGAGTCCAGTCCGGCGCAGAGGAGGCGGCGACCGGCCTGCACATGGGCGAGCAGAACACCAAGATGCCGACGCCAGCGCCGAAGAGGGTGGGGACGTCGGGGCCGATCGCGGCGGCGCCGGATCCGGCCACAGCGGCGCCAGATCCGGTCGTGGAAGGGAGCTCCGGGCCCTCCAGGTGACGGGAAGGAGGGGAGGGGAAGGGCGCCGGTGAGGGGGGAGGCTCGCCGGCCATGGTAGCGGCGGCTGTAGGGGAGGGGGGAAGAGAACCCTAAGGCTCTGATACCATGTAGGAAATGTAGTGTTCTGTATTCCTCTCCCTAGGGTTTGGGAGGATAGAAGAAGAGGCATACAAGGGGCCCACAGCCCAGACATACACACACACACACTCTAATATACATACACACACACTCTAACAGTATGCCATAGGGGAACCCTGATGGCGTGGGGGCAAACGACGCCAGCCCTGATCACGCCTTGAGGGCTGTCAGGCGCACCGACATGCCGGTGATGACTTGCGTTAAGTCTGCGATGGCCTTGAGCACGGGATCTGCCATTGGGGCTGAAGGGCTGGTTGTTGTTGTTGTTTGCTGATCGCCGTCCTCGGAACCTGCCATCTCTGATACCAAATTGGTATGAGCAGAGGAGGAACTAAATAATTCCTTCCGCTTGCTTTATTCCATAGCCCTTAAGGGGTATTTATAATCCTAATACAATCTTATCCAAACTGAACAGAATAACTAATCTGATCTGAACTGAAACTGAAATAATCTAAACAGAATAACTAATCTGATCTGAACCAAAAACAGAATAACTAGAATAGGATAACTTGATAAGATCTAGCCCCCTTGGGCTGCCGCTCCTAACATTACCATTCCATGATCTTGAGTTGGCATCTTTTTTTGTCTGTTTTTCTTTTTTAAGATGCTAGCTTTACAATATTTGTGTTTGGACTACAGAGTCTACAGCTCTCCGCAGCTAGAGCCACGGCCCCACCAAGTGCTGCTCCAGTGACTCCACAAGAAAGTACGGCAACTGTGAGGAAATCTCTGCCTCTAGTGACAGGTTATCCTTTCAATGATCTTGAGTTTTTTCTTGAACTGTTATTTTCTAATGGATCTTCTTAATAATATGTCATCCTGTTTGTTTTCCAGGTGTCAGTGCAAGCAGATTTGTGGATGGCAATACGGCTATAAGGGACAAGAAGATGTCATTATCCAAAAAGAAAGAAGCTTTCCTTAAATATGAACTGTATGCCATTCCTAGCTAACTCTGGGTTATATCTCTGTTTGGGATTTTAATTGCCAGCACTAAAATATTAGTAGATGTGTTTTAGTTTGACAGATTTACAGAATAAGTTGACCAGTGTACTGCTAAAGCATCGTCGAACTGTTGCCATTAAAGATACAGATTCATCATATTTGGGTTTTCAGAAGCCAGAGACTAACGTAAGTATACAAGAAGGGGCTGCTACTGCAAGCATATCAACACCTACAGAGGTGTCAAAGATTTATGTCAATGATCAACCAAACCGAGGAGTAGCAGACAGCGAATTTGGCCAGAAGAGAAAGAGGAACCCTATCATTGTTACACCTGCCTGGTGTTATACTGAAGCTACAACAGGTTTGTTCTTTTACTTGGTGGAAAGTTTAGTCATCTGTTCTATTTGATACAGGTTGAGCATTTTTATGTCCTATTGGTCTGTTAATACATCTTCTGTAAAGTGTAAACATTGATATGCTGATTAATTTGTGACTATGCTATCATATCTCCTACTAGCATGCCGGGATGCTCACAGGAATTCTAGACTGTTGCCATTATTATTATTTTTAAATGTTCACTCAATCTGTAGCTATATGATTGCGATATTGCATGTTTGTTGCTACAAAATCTGTATCAACTAAAAAGTGTGGTGACAGGAACTTTGCGGCATGAACAAAATTCTAGTTCACATAGCGATGGCGCAAGAAGTTATGATATTTGGAAGGGACATGTTAATCCATCATTTCCACAAAGATCTATTAAGAAAAACATACTGTTCTGTCTAGAAGGACGTGAAGCTGGTGCCAACTGGTCTCAAACTTGTTCAAATGGAGGTCATGCTGGAAGGAATTGTGAAAGATGGATCCCTTTTCTTGAAGGCATGCTTTGTTTGTTCTCTAAACAATATAATTATTCAGCACTCAGCAGTTCTCTGTTACTTTAAATTTGTGCCTGTAGTTTCCTTATTTTGATGATCATAATTGATTTCTCTTGATTATTAATATTAGGATGGAATTCACCTGCGATCCAGTTTGAAGGGCCGGCGGTACATGTTGTAAGACAAAGTTACCTATCTTGGTGCCCGACTTCATGTGCTTATACATCAAGTGCTCCTTCTGCTCAACCTCATGACAGGGTATGAACCTCATGACATGGTTTGACAACTTTGGTAGATTGCTATATTGACATCATCTGGCTAAAATTGTATACATGAGATGATGTTGAAAATATTGGCAGTGCCACAAGTTTTATACTAGAAGATGCATGGATGGGCAAAACTGTTAGTGGAAGATAAAGCTTGAATGCTTCCAGAAATGTAAAACATTTCAAAATGTTTAATATGTGGTCTATGGTCTACCCCAACTTTCTTAGGATTGAAAGGCTTTGTTGTTGTTGTATGGTCTACCTTTCGTCCATGTGAATATGTGATTATTGAGGCCATGATGAACTCATATGCACCATACTCAGCTTTTTTTAGTTGGCCCTGTATATGCATTTTCATTTAATACCAGAGTAGAAAGCACACGACACTTTGCAAAACTAAATGGTCTAGCTATGCTTGATTGTGCTCTTTTTTCAGCCAGACCTATTTATTTATTTCTGCTCTAAAACTGTCTGCGGTTGTACTTGCTCAGCAAGGTGTACGCAAAGTTCTTGATGTAAAATTTCATCCAGAAGGGTTGCCTCAGCTTGTCTCTTGCTCTAATGAGGTTAGTAATGTTTTTAATTTGTGGTGCATTTTCTAGTCAATATTTTCTAGCAGAGAGTGGGAGCCTGGATAATGTGTCTTATCTTGTTACCCTTTTGATTTATTCATAAATCATTGTGTGATTCCAATAATTCAGGCACCAAATGAATTATTGCTTTTCAATCTTCTTTCTGGAAGAGCTACTCAACTTAGAGGCCATAATACCAAGGTATGCCTGATAAGTAAATTTTGGTATATTTACTAAATATTTTCTGGGCTACTTAATCCATAAACACCCTTTCTCCTTTTACATTTTTGCTTAAAAAATTATATGTGCTATCCTACCTGGGACATAAAAACCTTAGAGTTAAGTCCATAGTCATGGAAGATACAAATGATTTAATTTGTAAAATGCTCAACATTTTTTCTCTTCAATAATTACACCCTTGTCTGTCTGTCCTACAATATGTACTACAGTACTTTAGAGGCATGGTGCTACCCTGCTACTTGCAGCATATAAAATTTATAATTGTAGTAGTGTCATGGGTTGAATCCATGATAGGATAAACACCGCTAAGAGGATAGCCGGGTGGGGAGAAGAACATTGGGATGATGGATTAGACTTTTCTTTATTGCTTCTCAATTGAGTACAAGAGGTCTCTTTATATAGGGAGAACCAATATGACATCTAAGAAAATAATCCCTATTATAGAATCCAATTTAATCTCTATATGTAATTTCTAACTAAAATAAATATCTTCTTATCTAATCTTACCTTTCTTGTACTCAATCTAATCTCATCTTTAAGAATTTAATCTAATTTTATCTTTTCTAATCTTATCTTTTAAGGACTCAATCTAATCTAATCTACCATTACCTTTTAAAATATCAAATCCCTAATACTGCTACAGTACCCATGGGTACTATTTACGCTATAGTACCTGTGGTACTGTTCATGTGGTTTGGGCCTAGCAGCCCTGGCCCACTACCTATGATGAGTAGTTGTGTAAATGTTAAGTAATCTTACCTTTCTATTCACAGAAGCTGGTTATTTGAGATATAATTACCCTTATAGAGTTTTTTATTTGTTGCTTTCACTATGCTGATTATTTTATTAAAACTAATTTTCCTCAGATCCAGGCTATTGCATTTGCAGTCAAAGGAGCAAGTATAGTATCTTGTGGTTCTAATCTACTAAAGGTAACTAAAGACTTTTCTTTTTTCTTTTGGTCTTAATTATTTCTGAAAAAATAGAAAACACGATATTAATCATTTTTCTCATAAATGGACGATAGGTATGGGATTGCATCACAGGGTCTTGCCTCTATACCCTGGGTGGTGATGATCATAATTCAGTGGGGCATACTCAAAAAATTAATGCTATGGCTGTGAATAAATGGCAATCCTGTGCGTAACTCTTTCATCAGCATTACTTTACTGTATCTAGTAAATTCCTCCATCTGTTCTGTTTTTATATGTCCTTTACTTTTTATCTGGTTGAAGTTTTGAGATGTGTACTCAATAGATTGATCTGGTAATATGTGGAGAAGCAAAACCAGACTACATGGGTTGTATAGGCCAAGTCACTCTATATGCATAAATTGCAGTTAACAACTACTTAGCTTGTCTTGACATTTCTCTGAGTTGGCATCTTATTCCATAACTGTATATAGTATTTATTTGCGGCATACACTCCTGTACTACTGTTTTCTGTGTTTCAGAATATCACTGATCGATAAAATGAATTATCACGGGGTTAAATGTCCTCTGTATTGCAATTCTTTTGCTAAATTTCTGTTACTAAGTTGACTGATTTGCTTTAGTCCAAACCTTGTTCTGTTCTGTCCAATACTTGATACACTATCTATTTTCAGTTTTAATAATTTTAGTTCTCTAACACATTGCACATTCATAGGCCTTGTTGTCACTAGTGGAGCAAAAGGTGATGGTAAGCTTCTACTATGGAATGCTTTGAGGGGTGAACTCGCATCTGATCTAAATTTGAACTTGAGGTAAACTGAAACATTTCTTTTCCATCATTTATTTGACTTCTTTTCTTGTTTCTGGCAATCTGGCCTAGTCCTACTCCCTACTCCCTAGTCACTATGTTAACATTCATGCAGTGAAAAAAATGTGCACTATTCTCTAGTCACTATGTTGACATTCATAAGTATTTAGATTGGTCTTATGAGTAATATCGTTAGATTCAACATCATCATACAATGAAAGACAAATATTCAGATAAAATATGAGCCATTGTTTACAAATCGTATGATTAATCGCGATTAATCGGCTTGGTCGTTTTCCTAGCTTCGACTAGGTGCTCCGATGCGACCAGAGTGATCAGAAATCCGGTCGTCCGACTAGTCGGCCGATTAGCGGCACTTTGGCGACCAGGAGAGAAGGGCAACTGACGGCGCACAACGGGGAAGGCAGGGGCCAACTGCCAGTGTCACCATGTGATGGGAGGAGGGGGCTGACGGCGGTGCACGGGCCACGACGGGAGGAGTGGGCCGACGACGGTGGTGTGCCTTGGAGTGGGAGGGGCCACTGGCGGCGCCGGCGGGAGCGTGAGGAGAAGGTGGTGCCGGCGGGAGCGTGAGGAGGAGAAGGCGGCACGCAGGAGGAGATGTGTGGCGCACAGGGGGTCTGTGCGGCGGCTGTGATTTGTGAGGATTGATGAGTGAAGTTAGGGTTTAGTTAATGGGCTTGGGCTTTTCAATTTTATTTTTGGGCTAATAAGTAATGGCTGGAAATTTGGCCATGCCTAGAAATTTATTGGCATATACTATATTGTGTGTGTGTATATATATATTATGTATATGTCCTAAAATATATGGGATAATTTAATGGACCGACCAGGATCGACTAATCGTGATTAGTTTTCTAGTTGGTACCATGGCGACTAGGTTCGACTAGGCGATTTGTAAACATTGATATGAGCTAACTGTTAGAGTGTGTGTGTGTGTGGGACTGGTGTGTGGGCCCTGGGTGGGCCCCTCCTGTAAGGCTCCCCTTTTATCCTCCCAACCCAAGGGAGAGGAATCTATCTAGAACCTTCCTACATGGTATCAGAGCCTTTGGCTCCTCCTCTTCTCTCCTTCCTCTCCGGCGCCGCCGCCGCCGCCTCCATGGCCGGCGAGCCTCCTCCGACGAGCCCCACCTTCTCCTTCTCGTCTCCGGCCTCCTCCTCTCCTTTTCGTGGGCTGGGTTCCGCCAGAATGGCCGGATCTGCTTCTCTCCCGCCCGGATCCGCCGCCGGGGCGGCCAGATCTGGCGGCGCCGCCCCTCCCCCACTCGGATCTGGCGCCGGGGCGGCTGGATCTGGCGCCGCCGGCCTCCCCCCGCCGGGTTTCGGCCTCTCCCCGCCCTGCCTCGACGCCGCCGGCCTCCCCCCGCCGGGGTTCGGCCTCTCCCCGCCCTGCCTCGGCGCCGCCAGCTTCCCCCCGCCCTGCCTCGACGCCGGCGTGGCCGGTTCTGCCGCCGCCGGACTTCCCCCGGCCGTTCTCGCCGCCGGCCCGCCCGCCCCGCCCGCAACAGACGCCGGGCCGACCGGATCTGGGGCCGCCGGCCCTCCCATGGCCCCTCGGGCGCTGGACACCAGCCCCCCGCCACGGCCGTGGTCTGGCCGGCCCCGGGGGGGCCTCTCTTGCTGCCGCCGGCCTCCCCCGGGCCCCGGGGGCGCCGCCCCACCTTCCCCCCGCCATGGCCATGGTCTGGCCGAACCTGTGTGGACCACCACCCCTCCCCACCGCTGTGGCCTCGGGCTGGCCGACCCCTCCTGATGTGGTAGCTGCCGACGCTGCCCTTGCTGCCGCCCTTGCCACTGCCAAGACCGCTGCCGCTGCTGCCCGGGCGCGCGAGCGCGCGACCGCTCTTGCTTGGGAAAACGCTCGCCAGACCGCTGATGCTCTGGCCCAGCATGTTGTTGAGGCCGAGCGTCACCTCGGGGGGGTTGACCCCACTGCCACCCCGACTCCTGCTGTCGCCACAGATCCGGGTACCGCACAGCTCCACGCCCAGGCGGCCGGTGTCCAGAACATCCGGGCGCTTGTGCCAGTCACCCTGGATCCCTCCTCGTCCTCCTACGCCCGCTGGCGCGACCTAGTGCTCCTCACCCTCCAGCGGTATGCCCTGGATGACCACGTCCTCATCGACACTCCGGTGGTCGCCCAGGGGTCCGTGTGGCGGCGCATGGACAGCGTGGTGCTGTCATGGCTCCTTGGGTCCATCACTGTCGAACTCCAGGACATCGTGCGGGAACTGGGTGGCACCGCTCGGCAGGCCTGGGTTGCGATCGAGGGGCAGTTCCTTGGCAACCGCGAGGCTCATGCTCTCCAGTTGGACGCTGCCTTCCGCACCTTCGTCCAGGGGGATCTCTCCATCTCGGAGTACTGCCGTCACATGAAAGGGATGGCGGATTCCCTTCGTGACCTTGGCGAGCCTGTTGCGGACCGCACACTTGTCCTCAACATCCTCCGCGGCCTCGGAGACAGCTACGCCCATCTCCGGACATGGATCACCAGGACAGTGCCGTTCCCCTCCTTCCGCAAGGTTCGTGATGACCTTGTCCTCGAGGAGCTGACCCGGGGACTCGCTCCCACCTCTACTACCGCGACTGCTCTAGTCACCCCCGGCTCCATCCGGTCGGTATCCCACCCACCGTCGTCGCCGGCTCCCTCCCTTCTTGGTACTCCTACCGCCGGTTCCCCCACTGGCGGGGGGGGGGGGGCGTGGTGGCGATCGTGGCGGCGATCGCGGTGGCGATCGTCGTCGCCGGGGCGGGGGGCGCCGTGGTGGTATTGGTCGCGCTCCGGCTCCTACCTCCGCCATGCCAGCACCTGCCGCCGGGAGTGCGCCCTGGCCATCCTTCTCCAACCCATGGACGGGGCGCATTTCCATGTGGCCGGGACAATTCACTCCTCGGCCTCCTACCCCGCCTGCGGCCATGCTCACCGGGTGGCCGGTCCCGCCTGCTCCTTCGGCATGGGGCCCGTGGTCCGGTGGGTGGGATCAGACGGCCCTCGCGCAGTCATTCAACACCATGGCGTTGGCTCCGCCGGCCGCTACGGATTGGGTGGCCGACTCGGGTGCTTCCTTCCACACCACTCCCCATGATGGTATTATCTCCACTCACAGGCTCCCCCACCCATCTCACCCTTCTTCCATCATGGTTGGGAATGGCTCATGTCTTCCGGTCACCTCCGTGGGTGATGCGACTCCTTGTGGGTCTTTTCGCCTGCAAAACATTCTTGTCGCTCCTGACATTGTTCACAACCTACTTTCCATTCGTCAATTCACCACTGATAATTCCTGTTCTGTTGAATTTGACTTTTGTGGTTTGACTGTGAAGGATATGGCCACCCGGCGTCCTCTTCTCCGCTGTGACAGCATCGGACCCCTCTACACGCTTCGTCTTCCACCTTCGTCCGCCCTTGCCGCCACAGCGTCCTCCACACTTTGGCACCGTCGGCTTGGTCATCCCGGTGTCGACATTTTGGCTCAGCTTTGTCGTAGCTCCTCTATTCCTTGTACTAGGACCACTAGTGAGCACATTTGTCATGCGTGTCAATTAGGTCATCATGTTCGCCTACCTTTTTCTATTTCTTCCTCGCATGCTGCTCATGCGTTTGACCTTATTCACTGTGACTTGTGGACCTCTCCGATCATGAGTATTTCTGGTTATAAATATTATCTGGTTGTTCTTGACGATTTTTCTCACTACTCATGGACGTTTCCTTTGCGGTCCAAGTCGGATGCCTTCCCCACGCTCACTCACTTCTTTGCTTGGGTCTCTACTCAGTTTGGGGTTACCATCAAGGCTGTCCAATGTGATAATGGTCGTGAGTTTGACAACTCTGCTTCCCGGGCTTTCTTCCTCTCGAAGGGAGTCCAGTTGCGCATGTCCTGCCCCTATACCTCCCCTCAGAATGGCAAGGCTGAGCGCATGATTCGTACCACTAATAATGTTATGCGCTCCATGCTCTTTCAGGCTTCGGCTCCCGCTCGCTTCTGGGCTGAGAGCCTCCTTACTGCCACCTATGTGCTCAACCGCCTGCCTTCTAAGGCCACGAGCGCTCCCACCCCTCACCATGCCTTGTTCGGTACCCCACCTTCCTACTCTCACCTTCGTGTTTTCGGGTGTGCTTGCTATCCCAACACTTCTGCCACTGCCCCTCACAAGCTTGCGCCCCGCTCGACCCTGTGTGCGTTTCTTGGCTACTCCCCCGATCATAAGGGGTACCGTTGCTTTGACCTCTCCTCTCGTCGTGTTCTTATCTCACGACATGTCATCTTCGCTGAGTCTGTCTTTCCTTTCTCCGTTGACTCCACACCCACCACCAGCCTTGAGTTGGACTCCTTGTTTTCTACTGATCCGGTGGTTCAGCCACCTTTGTCTTCTGCAGGTACATCACCGGCTGTTCCGGTGGCTCTCCCGCCAACTGACGAGCCGTGTGTGGCAGCGGAGCTGCCCGCTGTGCCGCCCGCGGCCCCCATGCCCCCGACTGTGCCACGTGCGGCCACTCCTCACCAGCCGGTGTGGCCCTCCGTGCCATGCGCGGCCCCGACGTCCTCGTCCGTGCAGCACGCGGCCCCGTCCCTGTCGCCTCCTGTGCCCGGGGTTGGCCCGCTGTTGCCGTCGGCGTCGTGTTCCGCCCCGGACACGGCCCCGGCCGTGCCTCGTGTCCCCGAGACACCTGCTGCGCCACGCGCGGCCCCGGCATCTTCTTCCCGCTACGCCAACCCTGTTCGGGTCTACCAGCTCTGCCCGACGGGGGTTGCACCGACCTGCTCTCGCGCCGAGCCGTCGGTGTACCACCCGCCCCTCCTCCACCGCGATCCCCGCCACACTCACCCGATGGTGACTCGGCGGGCTGCGGGGGTCCTTCGTCCAGTTGACCGCCTGGTCCTCTCCGCCGCTACGGAGCCACCAGTCTCTCCCATACCCTCCACTGTTCGTGGCGCCCTGGCGGATCCTCACTGGCGCCATGCGATGGAGGAAGAATATGCGGCCCTTCTTGCCAATCAGACCTGGGACCTGGTGCCTCGCCCCTCTGGTTGCAATGTGGTCACCGGCAAGTGGATCTGGACACATAAACGCAAGGCAGATAGCTCGCTGGATCGCTACAAGGCTCGCTGGGTCCTTCGGGGTTTCACCCAGCGCCCTGGAGTTGACTATGATGAGACCTTCAGCCCGGTGGTGAAGCCTGCTACTGTCCGGACCGTGCTCTCCCTGGCTCTTTCGAGGTCCTGGCCAGTTCACCAGCTCGATGTGAAGAATGCCTTCCTCCATGGCACCCTGACGGAGACTGTCTACTGCAGCCAGCCTGCGGGTTTTGTGGATCCCGCTCACCCTGAGCGTGTTTGCCGGCTCAACAAGTCTCTGTATGGTCTAAAGCAGGCTCCTCGGGCTTGGTACAGTCGGTTCGCCTCCTTCCTGGTGTCTGTGGGGTTCAGCGAAGCCAAGAGTGACACTTCTTTGTTTGTCCTCCACCGCGGTGCTGACTCAGCCTACTTGCTGCTTTATGTGGATGACATTATTCTCACTGCGTCCAGTCAGTCTCTACTTCAGCGGATTGTCTCCTCGTTGCAGCAGGAGTTTGCCATGAAGGACCTTGGTGTGCTCCATCACTTCTTGGGAGTGACAGTGGACCACCGCCCTGATGGCCTCTTCCTTCACCAGCGCCAGTACGCCTTGGATGTCCTTCAACGTGCAGGGATGACTGACTGCAAGCCCTGTGCCACTCCAGTCGATGCTCAGTCCAAGATTTCCGGTACAAAGGGCACACCAGTGGATGATCCCACTGCCTACCGAAGCATTGCTGGCGCCCTTCAGTACCTCACTTTCACTCGGCCGGATATCTCCTATGC
The DNA here is from genome assembly GCA_019279435.1 of Zizania palustris. NCBI lineage: Eukaryota > Viridiplantae > Streptophyta > Magnoliopsida > Poales > Poaceae > Zizania > Zizania palustris. The sequence continues at coordinate 70,219,344 of JAAALK010000290.1, read as the reverse complement.
GGTGCAACAGGTGTGCCTTCACATGCACGACCCCAGGGACCCGCACCTTACCGCTATGAAGCGGATTCTCCGCTATCTGCGCGGCTCCCTCGACTTTGGGCTTCACCTTCGGCGTTCTCCTGTTGCTGACCTCGTGGTTTACACTGACGCCGACTGGGCGGGCTGCCCAGACACGCGTCGCTCCACCTCCGGCTACGCTGTCTTCCTTGGTGGCAACCTCGTGTCTTGGTCATCCAAGCGGCAGCCGGTTGTCTCCCGCTCCAGTGCCGAGGCTGAGTACCGGGCTGTTGCAAATGGGGTGGCCGAGGCATCCTGGCTCCGGCAGCTACTTGGGGAACTCCATTGCCCCCTCGCCAGGAGTATGTTGGTCTACTGCGACAACGTCAGCGCCGTCTACCTCTCCACCAACCCCGTCCAGCACCAACGCACCAAGCATGTGGAAATTGACCTCCACTTCGTTCGTGATCGTGTCGCCGTGGGAGCTGTCCGTGTTCTACATGTGCCTACCACCTCCCAGTTCGCCGACATCTTCACCAAAGGCTTGTCTTCCTCCACCTTCTCCGAGTTCCGCTCCAGTCTCAACATCCGCTGCGCCGGAGTTTCGACTGCGGGGGGGTGTTAGTGTGTGTGTGTGTGTGTGGGACTGGTGTGTGGGCCCTGGGTGGGCCCCTCCTGTAAGGCTCCCCTTTTATCCTCCCAACCCAAGGGAGAGGAATCTATCTAGAACCTTCCTACACTAACAACTCCCAAGTTTGCTCAGGAAACTAATTCTTGGAGTGTTCTCTATATGGTTTAGGGATTGAATGACCCTACTGTACAGCTAGACAGCGCCCTGTTGCTTTTAAGCTGAAGTTTTTGTAATGCAGCTTATTTTTTGGTAGAATGTGGTTGCACTTACGTTGTACACTTGTACGTCATACTTATATCCTTCTCTACGTCTAATGCGCTACACACACATAATGGAAAAGGCAAATATTTGTCCATCATACATTCATACTAGAAACTGTTTATCTACCCTATGATCATCTTTTATTGAGTGGTAACTGGTAACATCAGTTAAAGCATAAATGTGGATTTGAAAATATTTACCACTATACCAATTAGCTGCCCAGATTTTGTCCTAGAATGGGCAGCCTTGGACAAATAAAACTTCTCGACTATCTTCTACTACAGCCTATTTATTTTTAATAAATGTTAAAATTATGAGCTCAACTATGCAATCTATTGATTTATAAGAATGGTGCAGGTTTAAAGTGTCCCTAGCTCGCCTATTTCAACAGATTAATTTTCAGTTAAACCTGCAAATTCATTGTAGGGTAGCTGTCAAACTTTTTTAACTTCTGTGTTGATGTAGGTCCCAGGATATGGTCTATCCTTCAATTGATACAATGGAGTTCTGTAGTGAAAATCTTCTGGCATGTGGAAGTGATTGTGAATATGGGGGTTCAGCTGTGGTACAGTTGTGGGATATTGAGTCTCCAGAATCATACCTATCTTTCTCAGCAAGTGATTCTGTATGTACATATATATATTTTTTGGTTTTTTGTTGAATGTTTTAAAGATGAACAGAGTATTAACACATCTCATTTGCAGTATATTACTTCCCTTAAAACCAACCCTGCTGGCAACACTATTATTACAGGTTATTTTTCCTTTTCTGCTGTATTATGTTTACATATATTGCTGTCTAAGTATAGATTATTGTATGTATTGTTAACTCTAATGTGCAGGTTCTGGTGATGGGACTATTGGCCTATTTGACATCCGTGCATGTTCTGCAATTAATCATTTGTCAGTGGGATCTGGTTGTGAGGTAGTTCTTATATTAATTTCTGCTTGTAAACAAACATACTAGTGTGGTGTGTTCTATTTTGAGCAATTTCTCTTGAACATTTGCTTTGATTACCAGTCAGTGTATTGTTTGCTGTTCACACTTTGACTAAAGCTGATCTTGCCTTAGTATGTAACTGGTTGATTTTTGAGTGACTTGAATAATTATGTGATATTCTGCCCTATCTAGGCTCTGGAGTCCTTGTCTATCCTTGTGATTTTTGTGCCTCATTCTCTTTTGGTTGCCCATTCAATGGAGTGAAAGAAAAGGGCTTGCAACTTCAATTGTAAAAAACAAGCATGTGAAGTTTATTTTGAAGTTCCAATCTCTCAATCAGCACAATCATAACACTTAAGCATTGAATGATTCTTGTTGTTTGGTGCATTGATCATTTTTACCTGTGCCATGAATTTGCTATATTTGCACATAAGTTGTATTTTGTTGGACTTGGATGTGCTGCATGGATCATCTGCAACTTACAGTATTTCTTGTGTTGTTTCTCATGTAAGTGGACTTTGTGTCTATAATTGGTTCATTCCTGAGTCCCTTTTTATTTTAGTCCTAACTCCTTAAATGTCTTAATTTTACTGGCATATTTCTTTCCTGAGAACTGAGAAAATGTCTGTTGCTCATCAGGTCACATCAGTTTCATTTAGCAACTGTGGTACCTATTTTTCGGCTTCTAGCACATCAAACAACACACTTGTTTGGGATACAAGACTAGTTCCATTAAGTCGAAGCAAGGATATTTCACGAAGTAAAGACATGCGTTTTTTTCGGCCTTTACATTGCTTGAGCCATGGCAAGCAGATGCCTACTGCCGAATTTACCAGTCAACTGCCTGGGTAATCATCAACTTTAAGTGTCGAATTGTTGCATCTATGATTATCTGTTGTTTAAAACATTTTTTATGGTTAAGATCATTGCTGGCCTCCCTACCTTTATTTGGAGAATTACCATCTTAAATAGTATTAGATTATTTATTTTGTTTTGAAACTCTTGGTGCACCTTGAAAAAAGTATCTTCTTTGTTGCAGCCATGTTGATGAGGGTGATCAGGGTGTAAATGCGATGCAGTGGCTGCATAAAGAACCTGTACTTGTTACTGTAAGTGGTGATGGCAGGTGAGCAAACAATACAATGATGCCATACATTGTGTGATTGTGATCATTTCTCAGTCTGTATTTTTATTGTACCTACCAAAAGTATTCAACTACTCCTGCAGTGTTGGAATGTGGGATGTTACTCTAGGTCAGCCTTGTGTAAGGCATATCTTCACCCATAATCGATGTGCTAATGCGGTAAGCTTTCCAATATTGTACTGGGTGGTCCTTTATCTTGCTCTTGCTGATGTTTTAAATTTTTTATGGTACAAATTCCAGGTTGCTGTAGCTCCTAATGATGAATATATCTCCACAGGAGGAGGTGATCAAAAAGTTGTGAGTTTCTTATTTGGCCATTTAGTTAGTCTCTTATGATGATATGTGTTGCCTGGATATATGTGTCAGATCGTCTTTGTGGCTGTGAAACTGTCACGGCCTGGCCTTGGCCGCAGGTTGTAGTTGTGTCTTGTCACGGTAGAAGAGGGGAAACGGCGCTAGGGAGGGCGCCGACGGGGAGAGGAAGAAGACAGCACGGGACTGGGAACTAGAGGGGAGGAAACTGGAATCTTTATTACTTCTTGCTTGCCCTCTCAGGTCTGATTACATCCCTATATACAGGGCAAACAGCCTAACCACCCTAACTACTTTCCTAACTACCTAACAAACTTATCTAATACCTTCTACCCTTGTGTGCGCCCTAGACCTGGGCCTCTTTGGGGCTTGGGTTTGCGCCAACTATGACATCTCTGCCCTCCTTGAGAATCAGCTCGTCCTCGAGCTGAAAATCTGAAAAAAAGATGTCAAAACTCTTTTGTTGGCGAAAGAATCACTTGTCCTTGAATTAATGACGGCAGTGAGGACAGAGCGGTAGGCGGTTCCCCTTGAAGCTGTATTCTGGTGTAGGCTTGTGCGCGTGGTTTCTCCATGGCCGCTTCATCAATGCAGCTCCAGACAATCAACTCATCGTTGCGATGGAAGGAGATGCACTTGTTGGTGAAGTCCCACAAAACTGGTCCTAGAGTGTGTAGCCATTGCACTCCCAAGACCATATCGCAGGCGTCTAGTGGCATGACGACACAATTGGTGGGAAATATGTCACCCCCAACAACCACTTTGACATTATTGGCGATCCTACTGCATATGACGTTGTCACCGTTGGCCATGCGTACTCGAGTGTTGACACAAGGATGGAGATGGATTCCCGTGATAGCAACAACCCTCTCTGAAACAAAATTATGCGTAGAGCCCGTGTCCATAAGAGCGACAAAGTCAGCACCATTGATATGTATCGCTAACTGCATCGTTTCGGAAGCATGCGGTTGTACTCCGGCAATTGCATATAGAGAAATCCTGGGGCTGATCGTGGTATCTGAACCATCTATATCCTCTACTTCATCATTGTCGGTGGACGGAGCACATAACCAGAACAGCCGCTTGCATTTGTGAGTTGGGTTAAATTTTTCATCACAGTTGTAGCATAATCCGGCCTCTCTTCGTGCCTGCATTTCCTCTGGTGTTAGGGTCCGTCGTTGGAAACGCCCTTCTCTGGAAATCAGGGCTGTATGGCCCGTTGTCGCCTCTGTTGCTGCTGCTGAATTGGCCGGAAGTTGTTGTGTAGCTGGCTGAAAATTCTGTGCTCGGCTCTGGTTGTTCTTGCCTCCTCATCTATCTTGGCACGCAGTTCAAACGCGCGGGTGAGGCTCATCGCAGTCTCCAAGGAAGCAGGTGCTTGAAGCTCAACATCGATCTGCAATGTGCCTTTCAAACCTTGTGTAAATAACTCAATCTGTTGTGCTTCCGTGAGTGCTCCCGCTCGGCTGAGAAGGGCCAAGAAGTGTTCTTGATAATCAGAGACAGAACTGGTCTTGCGTAGTGCCGCCAATTCCCCGAGTTTGTTATGCCGAAGGGGAGGTCCGAACCGTAGTTCTATCATTTCTGAAAAGCGTTTCCACGAAGGGGTACCGTACTCGCGCTCAACGCAGGTGTACCATTGCTGTGCTGCCCCTGTAAGATGGAACGCTGCGAGCCACACCTTCTCTTCTTCCATGGTTCGCTGACCGCGAAAAAATTGTTCGCATCGGCTGAGCCATGTAAGAGGGTCTTCTTTCCCATCATAGGTCGGAAAATCCCACTTGTGGTAGCGGGGAACTCGGCCCTGTTCTTGTGAATTGTCCCCTACGGTGATGGGGCGTCCAAGAATCCCCTTTCCGCCATGATCTTTGCGGGCAGCATCCTGTTTTGCCTCCAGCCGGTCCATCTTGGCCTCCTGTGCTTGCTGCCTTGTCTCGATCGCCTCTATCTTCTGCAGCAGGTTCGATAGTTGGGCGGTAATGACGGCAAGAGCATCTCCATTGCTGCTGGACATGTCCACAGGCACAGGGAAAGGCTCTGATACCAAATTGTCACGGTCTGGCCTTGGCCGCAGGTTGTAGTTGTGTCTTGTCACGGTAGAAGAGGGGAAACGGCGCTAGGGAGGGCGCCGACGGGGAGAGGAAGAAGACAGCACGGGACTGGGAACTAGAGGGGAGGAAACTGGAATCTTTATTACTTCTTGCTTGCCCTCTCAGGTCTGATTACATCCCTATATACAGGGCAAACAGCCTAACCACCCTAACTACTTTCCTAACTACCTAACAAACTTATCTAATACCTTCTACCCTTGTGTGCGCCCTGGACCTGGGCCTCTTTGGGGCTTGGGTTTGCGCCAACTATGACATCTCTGCCCTCCTTGAGAATCAGCTCGTCCTCGAGCTGAAAATCTGAACAAAGATGTCAAAACTCTTTTGTTGGCGAAAGAATCACTTGTCCTTGAATTAATGACGGTAGTGAGGACGGAGCGGTAGGCGGTTCCCCTTGAAGCTGTATTCTGGTGTAGGCTTGTGCGCGTGGTTTCTCCATGGCCGCTTCATCAATGCAGCTCCAGACAATCAACTCATCGTTGCGATGGAAGGAGATGCACTTGTTGGTGAAGTCCCACAAAACTGGTCCTAGAGTGCGTAGCCATTGCACTCCCAAGACCATATCGCAGGCGTCCAGTGGCATGACTGTAGCAACGTGGCAAAATAGAGTTGAGGTATGGTTAGAGTCCAAGTTTGTTAATGGATATAGTCCTAGAGTAGTAGAGTCATAATAGATTTGGTTAGTTATTTGATTAGGAGTCCAAGTTTATTAATGGATAGTCTTAGAGTCATAATAGATTCGGTTAGTTATTTGGTTAAGTCTTATAGGCTCTATAAATAGGGTTGTATTGATCAAGTAATCAATGAAAAAGAAGAAAGAAGTCTAACCTATCATCCCTAGCAACTGACGCCGCCCGGCTATCCTCCTGGCGGTGTTTATCGTAGGTTAAATCCATGACAACTTACATAGCTTAATCAGAGTTGTCATGGGTTGAACCCATGACGGGATAAATACCGTCGGGAGGATAACCAGGCAGCGTCGACTGCTTGGGATGAGAAGTAGACATAGATGAGGGAGATGAATGTGATGAGAGATTAGATTTATTTCTTATTCATTGATTACTTGATCAATACAACCCTATTTATAGAGCCTATAAGACCTAACCGAATCTATTACGACTCTAGGACTCTATCCATTAACAAACTTGACTCCTAACCAAATAACTAACCGAATTTATTATGACTCTAGGACTCTATCCATTAACAAACTTGGACTCTAACCATACCTAGACTCTATTTTTGCCACGTCGCTACAGTACCCACGGGGTATTGTTCACGTCAACAGTACCCACACGGTACTGTTCATGCGGGTGGGTCTGGGCCTGGCAGCCCTGGTCCACAGCCCATTTAGCAATAACAGATGTTATTAACTTATTATAATGAAGGTAAACCCTTTCTTAATAGGGTTGATGCAGTACACGACACTGTAGCTACAGTGCTGTCACTCGTAGCACTCAAAAGCTCAAAATTATGATCGATAACTTATTATATATTTACATTGACTGAGATGATTTTTTCCCTTTACGTATGAAGATATGCTACCTAGTTTAGTGTATCCCTTGAGATAAATCACATCAAATGTTTGTGGTTTCTGATAAAAGTGTGATTATTTGGCTTGTTCTTATTCTTTTTGCTGCTCTTGTTGGTTATGTTATTGGTTTTTGCAGGTGTTATATCATAATAGAAGTGGTGATGCACATCTTAATTGGCATCTCACATACCCTCTTCCAGGAAATGATTAATGTGCTTCCAGAAATTGTAGAATATTTCCACTAATGGTAAGTAACATTTTTGTGCTTTCTTATGTCAATGAACTTGCTGCCAGTTGGTACTTGGTACAAAGCCAGATAAAGGAACCAGTAAAAAATAGCTAAAAGACTACGGATTACTGGGATGACAAGGCAATAATTACGTGGTTATGGTATCAATGCATACAATGTACTGCTATTCATTCTTTATCTCCAAGCATCAGTGTAATCTTCACATATCAGATAGATAACTTACTGTAGACATCAGAGGGACAAATATGAACCAGAAAATATCAAATTGGTGAAATGCCCTGTTTTATTGTGGAGAGGCTTGGTGTTTTATCTTCGTAAGAGATTGAGATGCTTCTGTTATTTCCTAACGTGCTCTGCATACTTTTGTTCCTAACTTTTCTTATATGCATATCTTTTTCAGCTGAGGAGTTATCTGCACTAGGTTGTTCAACCATATTAGAAAGTCTGCTGCTCCACATAGTACTAGAGCCAGGGCTGGTATTGAAGCCTCTGCTTGTTGGACGACTGCAGCTTGTGTTGGGTCTTAATATAAATGAATTCTCATGCCTCCTTACAAGTTGAGTCTGTACCTTTTTATTCTCCTGTAAAGAGAATTTTGATGAATTAAGCATCAATCCAACACTGATAATTTTCTATTGTTACTAAACTGGTTGGCAATTTCCTGTATCATCGATTGAATAGTAGCTACTCACCCGTTGCCTGTATTTTTCTTCTTCCTTTTCCTGTAGTGTTAACATGTAGTCTTTGAGCATTGCCAATAGGGGAAGCTGCAAAACTTATCGTTAAAGGGTTTTGTTCAAGAAATAAGGGCTTTCTATTGTTCGGAACCAAGTACTTGACAAGTCATTGCATGTTGCAATTAATAAAAGGTTTTGCAGGGAAAGTAAACTGTACCCATACCAAAATTTTTAACAGACTAATTCACAATAGATATGGTAACCAGTATTCATGTCAGAATATTAGAAACTAGTATACTATAAACTATTCTAATATTCTGACACGCATCTCTCCTGCGCATTCGAGAAAAAAAAGTTAGGGTCATAATTATTCTGTTTTTCATACTAGTTTTTTCTCATAATATTATGTAGGACCTTATATTGATTGATTTGCTCTAGCTAATGATATCCTCTTATCTATGTTAACATGTGTTCACAACGTGACATATTTTCTGAAGTTGTGATGCAGCAACTATCATAGGGTTTGGTTTTTATTCATTCTGGAATAAAATGTAAGGAATAGGTCTCTTCTTGTATCTGCTTATTGTTATTGTTTCTCATTGCATATGCAGCTTTCTGGAGGCATGTCATGTGGGACTTTGTTTGTTTGGTTAAATGAGGGCCCTTTGTTACTATGTGCTGTGCATAATCTATACTCCTTAGCAATCCACCATTCTACATTTCTATGTGCCTGGTGCTGCATTGTTTCACTCTGCAAGAAAAGTATGTTGGCTTCATTTTGACTACTTTTGCGATTCGCTGAGAAGTTTTTGCTTTTCAACAGTGGAGTTTCAACTTTCAAGGGAAGATTCTAATGTCGGTTCTTGCTGTCATACATAATATATGCACTAAGAGAGTAAGAGTTTATTTCATACCTCTTTAATGAAAGCTTTAGATAAAGTTATACTAACATACAAAGTTGCATAATGATTGTTCTTCCAAACCAGAAACTGTAGTGATTCAATATGCCTGTGCATGGTTGATAACAAATATTTTCCTTATTTATGAACAGTATCATTTACACATTACTTCCATTCTCATGAAAGTGTTTTTTTAAGAAAAGGAAACAGCCCTGTTACTTTTAGAATTTAGATATTGGTGCCAATAAAGATTTCATGTTTAGGAATTATGCCTCTAGTCATAGAAATGTTCCTTTCTCCTTCTTAATGAAATGAAACGATACCCTCTAGCGTATTAAAAAAGTCATAGAAATGTTCACACCTCATCATAGTAGAAGACCTTTTTCCTCTCTTGTTCCCACATCTGTGTCTTTGCCAATAAGAGTTCTACCAGGCCTGTACTTTCCTAGTTAACACATCATATATGCACTAACTTTTGATTACATTAGGTAGCTTTTGTACTTACCTGGGATTTTGTTAACTATAATTCTAGCACGTTCTGCACGTTTCAAATGCCTATGGGCTCCTCTGCTTATGGAATACCTTCGCTCATCCTGCATAAGAAAACTGTAGTTAGCTCAATTGAATCAGTCTTGGAGTTAAGGTATGGTCAGCAGGCAAGTATGGTACCCTGCTGTATTCTTCTAGCCATCGTTCTTCATCACATGAAGCCATCCATTTTTCAACCTTGTCCATTATTTCTTTACGACTTGTGGCCTCCTCTTTTACTTTGTATATATATCCATCCATTGTCTTTAGAAGATCATCATGGTCCACATCTCCTGTTCAGATTTTTCCCAAGTATTGATATTAGTCAGTGCTGTAGAAAGTTCAATTTTGTACTTAAAAGCATATAGTGAAATCTGATTGGCATCACACACCTGACATTATCATATCCATTATTTTGTGCATTTCTGTCTGGTAAGGCATATCCATGTGTGATTTCTTGCAAATTTCCTTGATCTCAGTTTGCTTTATCATGAAAAGCTCCTTCATTTTACTTGCTTTTAAATGATCTAGTCGCTGAACTTCAGATTCAATCTATTTAATGCAATAGTGGAATTATACACCGATGAACCACAGACAGTACATTCTTCATTGTTTCAATTTTTTATTTACCTTCTGAATTGTCTCAAGTGTGAGGCTTCCAATGCCTAACATACTGCTTCCTGAAGTCATCAAATATATCTTAATTTCACCATATGGCCTACGCTCCTCCATAGTAGTATCCAGAATATTCCATAAGTTTGTCAATGCTTTCCCAAGGCTATGGAGCTGCAAGGTAATGCCTGCATTAGCAGCAGTAGATAGATGTGCAAACATTTTCTTTTCCTTCAATTCTTCATCCTATGTTCCAGTGTCTACTGTTTACATAGCTTTCAGAAACAGCACTTGCACAAAACATCATACAATATGAATATTTATGGTTGTGCTTGTGTATTCAGCATTGTAAAAATATAAAAGTGTAGAAGACTAAAATTAAACATTCTTCTGATTAGAATTGTATATGTTTTTCTCCAAGACAAGGGGATCCTACTTACTCTATCTAGTAGTGTTTTGGTAATTCTACCTTAACATCTTGAGGTATTTTGGTAATTTTGTTAGTACATTTCTCTATCACTTTCCTAGTGTTTTTTTAGTAAAACCACTTTCCTAGTGTTGTTAGTCATATTGATTGTATTTGTATTTTTTTCAATTCTGGCTGTGAAATGTGCTGAATATCTTGCTAATTATAATTATTGCATCAGTTCTGTGCATTATAGAAGTATTTGCAGAAGGATAAGAAACCACCTTGTCCATTCTGTGTCTCTTCTCTTCTTGAAGCTGCCGGACCATGGTGTTGAGCTTTATAAGAATGTCATCACTGATGTTTTTTGTTTGTTGATCACTTGCTCCATCTAACAAGCTTGTGTGAACATTAGAAAGGATTTTTGAGGGATCCATCCCCATGATCTTTGCATAGTTGTGAATGAGAACTTTGTACTCTTCAACTTTGCATAGGCGATCACTCTGGAGGAAATAAAATTTCAATAGGTAAATCAGATAAGAGTCCAGGATTGCTATATATTTGACTAGCACAATTTTCTGTTTTTAGGTACCTTTTCTCTTTTAAGTCTTTGCAGTTCACTTTGGTGCTCGTCGAGTTTCTTCAGTGATAGATCTTCTTGATTCACTGTTATCACTTCGTTCTCAGGGCATCCTGCTATTTCAGAGGCGATTCTTTGTATCTCAGTTTGAACCTCCATGAACTGCTTCAGTCTGGCTTCTTTTCTCATCTGCATTTCTTGCAGGGCTGGTGTAATGGAATTCAGCTGCTCCCTTAGAGTACCTGTCATTTTCTCAGGCTGCATAAAGAAATTTCAGATCAGCTTCTTGCTGTTTTCCTCCTTTGATTATACGATGTGGTTTTTAAGATGAGAATGATACTCGGCCTGGGAATGATCTTTCTCCAAGGGAAAGAAGCAGGTTGGTAAATTCTGCCTCAGATTCAGCCAATGCTTGATGCAGTTGAATCCGAGACATATTTGCACTATTTACTTTTCTCCTATAAACTTCCTGGCATTCCTGCTCTAGCTCTTCCAGTATTCGCTCTCGTTCATTTTCTTCTTGCCCAACTTCATCCCATATCATCTGAAATAGTCGGAGGATGATTATAAGCTAAATAACCTTTGGCTATTATGCCATGAAACTAGATATCTGAAAATGAAGAATGTGTGCACCTTCAGTTCCTGGAGCAGGTAGGCACATGAGGACTCTGGCAGCGCTGCGCAGGGAGCTTTTCCAGTCATCCTGAGTGATCCCATCTAGTCTTCTGAAAATCCCGAAGCAAAGATTGCTGGGAGCAATTCAGCTGGATACACTACTTGCTTAGCGCATGCATTGGATTTGGATCGCAGAGATATGTAATGAGTGAGTGTGTACAGAAAAGCTGGGAAACACGTTGACGGATGGTTGGATGCTCATGCTGCTAGTGGCTTTAGATACTGGTTTTGCTTGCAAGACAAGTAGCACATACGTGGTTGGTGTCACCATAAGCTGAAACAAAGACTGAAGCTTTGGGAGGAAGAGTCTTGCCGGTTGCTTTGTTTCTTTATCTTCCCATTATTAGCCTCTGCAGTTTCATGAAGTTGAGCAGGTAATGGACCATTCACGCTCTTCGTCATATGGTGTAGTGGAAGTGTCAAACAAAAAAAAAAAGATGAGGGTTCGAAGTCACTCTGATGGCTGCTCCTCATCTTCACAAATTGAATTCTGGAGATGAGGACGTCCATCTGCAACCAGAGCTTGTAACTGAAGCTGCACTCAAATGGGTGCTACTTTATTGGACATGTGGATTTCTCTAAGAACGAAACCCTACTTCGTGGTCGCTGGCTCGTAGATCTAAAGGTATCAGATCTATTGCTTACTGGTTGACCCTTAAATTTGCAGACTTCAGAAATAACCCAACACTTCTTGTCTGTACATGCCATTTATTTTTTTTTAGCTAGACAGCTTATAATAATTATAATCTGCAATACAACTAATAATCATAATCAGTTATTTCCATAGCTATGCAATAATTATGATTATATTATATTCCTGATTATTTAAAATGTCCAAAAAGTTTTATACTTACCTAATATTCAGGAAATATAATCCTGATTATATTAAGCTGTTCTAAAGATTTCATTATGTAATAATTATGATTATTATAATCCTGATTATTTTAAGATATCCTAAAGGCTTCATACTTATCTAATAATTAAGATTATGCTGATTATTTTAAGCTGTGGAAAGTATCTTCAACAATTTAAGGAAATTTCTGCATATGAGCCATTCGGCGTCTTTTGTCGTGCATCCGTGCGTTGCTTTCGTGTTGGTCTGTCGCATCACGCTGTGGAATTAGCCAATCAGGTGTATAGCAATATCTCATCGTATGGCAATAGCAATATGGCATTGAGGTGAAATAGCATAAATCATGAGAATATAATGTCAGTTGTGTGATGCCCCGGTTCTTTCAGTCCTTCGCGGCTTGCAAGTTGGACAGTTGAGATTGGCCATCTCAACTCCCAAGGTCTCAAACAGTCGGGAAAAGAAACGACGACGATTCTTCTCTAAAACAGGCACCGGACAAAATTTCCGCCAATGTAAGTTGGTATATGATTGTTAGATATCTCTCAAAAAGGAGTAAAGGACTCTTGACCAATAACCACAGTCAAACATCAAAGCTACATGGAAAAAGTCTATTTTACAACGTTGAACTTTGAAAGACAAATAATCAAACGTTGAGATAAAAGTCAATTGTGTCATTTAAAAGTGAACGGAGAGAGTACTTGTTAAATGACATATGACATGGATATGCCTGTTCCGGGATATGAACGAGGTGTGCGAATGTATAGCTTGGCCCTAAAATGGTATGTTTCCTGATTAGGGCCAGACTAAAAACTCGTAGCTCGTTAACTCGCTCAGCTCGTGACTGGCTCGACTCAGCTCGGCTCGTTCTATTTTCTAATAAGCTGAGCTGGTGTTTTAGCTCGTTAGTATAACGAGCGAGTTCGAGCTGGTTCGCGAGCTGCTCACGAGCTTAACGAGCTCAGCACAAGTAGTCAAGCCAACCCACTAAAGCAATAATAAAATACTATCTTAGATTATGAGACTCATTATTTTATAATTTATTTTTTAGTATTTAGATATTACTTGCTAACTTGCTATTATAAATTTATTATTATGGCCTATATAATTTATCATATAAAAGTATATAAAATTTATCATATAAAAGTATGAAACAAATAACATGTGTGATGAATCCGATGAAATCATAGAAATAATGATGGAACTATGGATGATTAATTTTTGAAATCTTATATATTTTATTTATTTCATATTTTGATGTTTGATATGTGATTATTTGAATATTTATTATTTAATTATATTTTAAATTGTTGGCTCGCGAGATAAACGAGTTAGCTCGTGAGCTGGACCGAGCCGAACCGAGCTAGGTTTCTGCTCGTTTTATTAACAAACTGAGCCGAGCTAGCTCGTTAACATAACGAGCTATAATGAGCCGAGCTAAACCAGCTCATTATCTAGCCCTATTCTTGATGATATTCGATTTGCTCTAGTTTTATACATCCATTCGATTTGCTCTACTTTTATACTATATAAAAAATTGAGTTGTTTAACCACATAAAATATATAATCTATTCAACGCTTTGTTTTCTGATCGTGGTAGCTCAGACTACCACGATCCCGTGGCTGTTTGATGTTTCTCCAATCTTACTCACATTTTTAAAGTTTGGTACATGTACTGATGCACAGAAGCAGCCCTAGACATCATCCGTAGCTGGTATCCGTGGGAATGAAGGCACACGCGGTCGCAAGAGATACCGTCATACCGAGACAAAGAGAAAATTGTCACTTTGATTTATTAGCTTTCTAAAAATGCTACCATTTATAATATAGCTGTAAAAATATCACTCATTTCACCGTGTAACTTGTAATTTTATCTTTTTAGTGGTTTTTTTCTAGTTGTAATCCTAAATCTCATATAAAATGACACATTTGCCCTTCAACTAAACTGGAACTCCAAAATCTTGCCGCAGTTCTGTGTTGCCGCTCGCCATCCTAGACGTCCCACCACTCGCCACCCCGACCATCCCACTGCCTGCCGCCACATCATCGCTATCATCCTACACTTTAACATCCGGCTGCCAATTACCACAGTGAGAGAACTCTCGGTACACTGTGGTGAAGTCATGCAGCATGAGCCCACACCAGCTCCTGCCATTCGGGATCAGCAGGCCGTAGTGGAGAAAATTATATCAATGTCAGGCAAATATGTCATTTTACATGAGATTTATGATTACAAAAATTAAAACCAAAGAAAAATACTAAAAAGTAAAATTACAAGCTGCAAATGTCATTTTTACGACTACATTATAAAGGTACATTTTTAAAGGGTGATATTTTTAAAAATATAATAAATCAAAGTGTCATTATTAATTGGGTTTTTGATATATGCCATTAAAATTTCGGCCTTTGGAATTTTTCCACTACAACTCTCATATTTAGATTCATGCCATCGCAACTCCACCCTTATCTCCACCATGCCATTTTGTACGCCTGGTTCAACGATGGGCTCTCTGTCAGCTCAACGGTACTTTCATATTTTCCATCTTTCCCTCGCGTACAACCCCATCTTCCCCATTCGAATCAGCGCAACCATCTGGATAGACCATGCACCTAGGCTAGGGTTTGGCGGTGATTGGGACAATGGGATGACGATGTGGTGGTGTAGTGCGGTCGCATCTTCTCCAGCAGTGGCATCCAACGGCGAGGAAATGAAATCATCATCGAGATAGAGCGGTACGTCCAGTGCAAGGAACGGAAAGCGGCTGCCATTAGTTGACTATCTATGCTGCCACAATCCGTTGATTAGAATTCGAAGCAAGCAGCATGACTCTTACGGCCAACTGTTCTTCAAGTGTTCAAACAATATTAAGGTGAAATTCATGCCTTGCTAACTCTACAGTTTTACTTGTGAAAAAGTGTTCAATGTTGGTTCATCATTTCTTCCAGGAAGATCCCAGAACCTGCGGTTTCATCAAGGGTGAGGAGCAATATGAGTCTTACCTGCATTCATTGGATGTGACTTCTGGTGTGCTGTATAATTGCCAGCTGAAGCAAGAAATTGAGCTATTGCAGGTTGAGCTTACATGGTTGAATAGGGAGATTTTCCAGTTGAAGCAAGAAATTTGTATTATCAAATGTATTGCTGCAATAGCTTTAATTGTAGGTTGGATTGTTATGACAACAATAGTGAACTAAGTGTAATTATGTGATGGAAAGTGCATTATCAAAAGTGTGGTGTTATGATATAAAGTGCATCAACATTTTGATAGCAAAGTGCTTAAATAGTATCCATTATCAGGTGGACCTAAGTTCATCAACATTTGGGTTTACAAAATACACAGTCATCAGTCATCTAGTGGCATCAACAAAATACATAGTAGTGGTCACTTATCGCAGACCATCAACAAAATGCTAGAAGGTTCAAACATAATAAAAAGGGAAATACTCCTAATATAGTGTTCAATAGTACTATAGGAAACAAGGGCCAAGATATCCAGTAGCCACATCTTGTGAGGCCCGAACACCTTGGGAACCTACATGCTGAGTAGAAGGTTGTGGTTGCCCAAGCCAATCTTTGAGGCTCCTCACAACACTTGGTTGTGGATAGGGGTGGCAATATCCCCGGTGGAGCCGGGGATCCGCCCCTACGGGGCCAGGGACAGGTTCAATTTTTCACCCGCGGGTTCATCGGGTCGGGGCCCCGCATAATGTCGGGTTCGGGTTCGGGTTGATTATTTAACCCGCGGGTCCCCGCAGGTACCCGATCCAATAAATAAAAAAGCTTATATATGTATATGTATATTTATATATGTATATGTATATGTATATATATGTATATATATATATATATTGGTCTAATGTAAGATGATAAAAACCTAACTTTAATATTGATGAATTTTGTTTGTTGGAATGTTGGAAAATGTAAACAAGATGATTTACGGTGATATTTAGTTTGAATTTTTTTATATTTGTGATTTATAAATTATGTCATTTGTATATTTTTAAATTTCAAAACGGGTCCGCGGGGACCCGACGGGTTTGCGGGGACCCGACGGGTCCGGGTTCGGGTGAAAAATTTCACCCGTGGGGCTAACGGGGCCGGGTCCTACCGGGTCCGGGTTCGGGTCTGGTATTCACCAACCCGGACCCGCCCCGCCCCGTTGCCACCCCTAGTTGTGGAGCACTTGCAACCTTTTTAAGCTTCTTCTTCACTAGAGTCTTCTTAGATTTGGGTGTTGCCCTCTTCTTTTTATAGACCTATAATGGCCTTACCTCATCTTGCTTACATGATAACCAAGCAAGAAAAGTCTGCATCAATTGTGAGAAACAAGGAATCAATGTGACCCCATCAGTTTGCCTCCTAGAGGATGTCTCAACTGGTGCAACTTCTCCCTGCATAGCCATCTTACATGTTTTGGTGAAGTGCCCAAAACCACCACATCTCCTGTATTTCACCTTCTTTTTGTTACATTTATCTCGAAATATCCTCTAATCCTTTGGACCTTGGGTCTTCCTGTTGAACTTCCCAAGAGTGGAGGATAGACTTCGAAGCTAAGATTCACCTTAGTAGGCCAAAAATACAAGTCAAATATCATTAAACATAAGTTATAAAAAATACAAACTTAGTATATTACCTCTAGCCATTATGACATGTCTCGTATGGCTTTAATTTTGGTTGCATAGACAGCTTTGAACCTAGCAACAGAGTAATATTCATGGACAAAATCTCCAATCTTGAGCCCTCCGTTGGATAGAATCCAAGATAAGGCATGCTTGCATGGTTTTCCAGTCAGCTGCCACTCCCTGCATGGGCATTTTCTATTAGCCAAATCTATTGTGTGCCTTTTATGGTTGTTCCATTGATCAACTATTGTCACCTTAGAAAATTCATCATCACTAACTGCCACCTTGACCACTTTTAGGTTCGGGCTAATTGTATTCAAGTCCTTGATGATGCCAGGCAAAATTCCATCTGTCATTTACCTAGCAATTTTACTTCTAAGGTTCCTCTTCTCCATGAACAACTCTCTCAAACCATCAACCAATTCATGTATTAACAAGCCCTTCATCTTCCTGATTTGATTATTGAAACTTTGTGACACATTATTTGTCAAGTAGTCACATTTACTAACCTCTGACATCCACACCTATACCATATCCTATTATGAAATTTCTGCAAGTAAGGTACCAACAGGGTATAGATGTTTAGTGAAGACCTATCTAGAGAAGTGCTTCATGAAATTTCCATATAAATGCCTCATACATTCACTATACTCAACATTAGGGAAAACTACCCCTACAACTTTCTCTAGACCGTTACATGCATATGTACATATTACTAGACCAGAAGGATACCCAACTACCCTATGCAAATTCTGCATGAACCATATCCAATTGTCCTTAGTTTCAGAATTAAAAATTGCAAAAGCAACATAATACATCCATTTGTACCCATCTACACTAGTAGTAGAAGCTAGTTGTCATGTGTATTTACCATTGAGACTGGTTGCATAAACTCTAATAAATGGTCTACAACCATCCAAAAATCCATCTATACAAGGCTTAAAAGCTACAAAAATCCTCTTAAAAGTTTTTTCTTGGAAGGGCTAGAGAGGTCAATCTCTAATATAAACCCAGGGCTACACGATTCTATGTATGCTTTGCAGTTGAAAAAAATCAGAAACTTTCTTCATACCTTCCATGTATTTGCTCAAGAGCTACTTTCATACCTGACCAGGCCTTGCTGTATTTGAGCTTTATTCCAAACTCCTCCTCCAACTTATCTTTTGCAACTATGAGTCCCTTCTTTGGGTTTTTCTTTAACTAGTCCTACAACTTATCTGCACACCATGATTGGGAGGCCATCTTGCATTCCCTCATCTTGGTGGTGGCACAATTATGTGCATGTCATATCTTCTTAATCTGCATCACTCATTGTTAAACCCAAAAGAAGTAATTCATCAACTAGAAAAAAGGAATTATAAAAAGAAAAAAGATTGAACCTCACATACCTTTATTATTTTCTCTCCGGTAATCCTAGAGGCATGAATGTGCCAAGGACAACCCTTGGCAGCACAAGATGCAAGAAATATTGTCTTGTTTGTCTTGATACCAGTAAACTCAAAGCCCTCCTCGATAGCAAAATGCCTTATGACCTTTCTAAAGGCTATAATATTTGGGAAAACAGTCCCTTGGCTGATGTTAGGGTTGTCTGGGTCATGGATAACTTGAGGCACCTAGGGATAATCATCATTCAACTCATCCTTAGGTCTACTTGCTTTAGCAAAAGGTTCACCACTCACCACACCAACTGCATTGTTAGTTGGACCCTTATTAGTTTGGGTTGCATACTCATTAGATGGTTGTTGTGGTGGTTGATGAGTATGTGGGTGAGGGTATGGGAAATAGAATTACTCATCATCGACACCCACATACTCCTCCCCATTGTCAAATGTAGGACCGAAAGTAGCGACCAGAGGGGGGTGAATGGGCGCCTAACAATTTCTCGCTATACTATGACTTAAACCCAACACCTAACCAACTTAACCAGACACACAAAATTAGCAAGGAAAATAACTGGTACTATAGTTGTCTAGCCTAAAAATGATCGGTGTCCTAATTAAAATGATATTAAAAATAAACTAAATAAAAATACTGTAGTAACTAAAAACACCTAGATATATCACGAAATATTTATATAGTAGTCTAGAAATAAAATACTAATCAAATGAATAAAACATAGATCATCCAAAAATTAATTCAGAAATAAACCTAAAATATTGCACGTAAAAACTAGAATAAAAATATTACTGTGACTAATAATTTTTTTATATGAGCAGATTAAAAAACAATTAAATAACTAATACGAGATAAGTAATAAAAAATTTAACAGATTAAAAAGCTAACTACTAGATTAATATTTTTATGCTAATTAAAACTAAGTAACTATTAATTTAATTAACTAGCTGAAGAATAGGAGATTAAAAACTACTTACATGCATAGCCGTCGCCGTGTGACTGTCGCCGCGTGCCTTGTCGCTGCTGCTTTGATCTGCTATGCAAAAAATCGCGCCAAGATTTGCCTCCCGGAGAAACTAAAGTCTGTCGCCTGGAATGTCGTGCCGGCGTGTTGCAAACAGCTGGCCGTGAAGGCAAAAACAGTGGGGCCCATGCGTGATGAAAGAAGCTGCCTGCTGGATGAACAAGTGCTGCTGCATTCACCCAGCATCAAAATAATAGTAAAGCGGTGAACATTTTATTTTCTGGTCTAGGTCGTAGTGAGTTTGAGCGTGTTAGCCATCTCATCACTGCTCAAGAGATTTAGGCTACCCTCCAGGCACACCATGAGGAGACAGCTCAGGTCAAGGCTAGGCTCTACCAAACCTACCGGCGTGAGTATGAAAATTTCTCACAGAAGCCGGTCGAGACTGTTGAGACTTTGTTTGGTCATTTTCAATCGATCATTAACAAGCTTCGCGTTAACAAGGCCGAGCGTGATCAGCTGGTCTCGGATCATGAACATGCGCTTAAGGTTCTCCATACCCTGGACCCTAAGATCTGGGAGATCAAGGTTTCTTCTATTGTTGAGAGCGCATCTTATGATACATTGACTGTCGCAGAGCTTTTTAGTAATCTCAAGGCCTTAGAGGTCGATATCCAGTTGAGATCAAATTTCACTGGTTCTGGCTCAAAGACTCTGGCACTTGCGACACCGTCTGCTGATCCTAATGCCATGAGTTGTACTGCTTTTTCCTTGATGTCTATCTCCGAGGAACAACTTGATTCACTAGGAGATGATGATCTGTGCTTGTTTAACAACCGGGTGTGACGTGTGTATGATAAGCGAATGTTCAAAAGACACGGCACAAAATCCGGATGCCTTGAGTGTGGCGATACAGGTCATTTCATTGCCGACTGCCCCAAGTGGAAGAATTACAAGAAGGGAACCGCGGCAACTCCTACGACTCCGACAAGTACGACAACTCCACAAAGGGCAAGCCCAAGACGAGATTCTTTTGAAAGGCTTTGAAGGACTACAGGCATGAGAACAAGAAGCGAGACAAGGCTTTCTTCGCCAAGATGGAGAAAAGCTACTCCAAGAGATCCTCATCTTCGAGTTCAAGTGATGAAGAGATCGTGATCAGGAAGGAGAAGGACAGGGACGATCCGGCGGGCCTCTGTTTCATGGCCTTCGGGGACAAGCCGAAGAGTCGCTCACGTCACAGCCGAAGACCCCACAAGAACTTCTGCTCAATGGCTCTTGGGGATAAGAAAGAAAAGAACTCCTCCGATGACTCCGACTCCGACGATGATGAGAAGGTATCTTCCTATGAATAATAAGTTGTTAATTTACTAGAACAGAATCATCAAGAGTTGAAGTATTGGAAGAAACTTCTTAGAGGGGCTAAGAAGAGGATAGATGAGCTTGAGAGTGAGCTTGCCATGGCGAATGGCAAGATTGAGAGTTTGTCTTCTTCCCCTTGCTTGGGTGATAGTGGTGAGTGCCCTAACTGTGAGGTGTTGTTGTGTGACCTGATGACTCTTAAGTCCAGGTACACAGAGAGAGTAGATGAGAGAGACGCTATGGCCACTGATCTTGAAAGCGCTCAGTTGGAGCTAAAAAATGCTAATGCCACTATCGTCGTATCCTGTGTAGACTGCCCATCCCATTTAGCTAGTATAGCTGAGCTGAGAGCCAAGAGTGATGAGCAGGTGGACGAGTTAGCTGGAGTGAGAGCTAAGCTAGAGCAAACTAAGCTAGAGCTTGAGACCTTGTCAGTTCCATCCACTGTTTGTGAGAACTGCTTGTCCATGAGAATGGAGATGATCAAGCTAAAAGCTGAGAAGTATGTCGAAGTTGATAAAGAGTGTGTGATCTGCTTGTCTCGAGTGGAGGTGTTAGCTTCCTTGAGAGAGGAGCTTGCTGATGTTCAGAACGAGAACTTTTACCTCCGTCAGATCCTGAGTTGGATTAGTGCCAAAGAGCCACAGCTCGGCATGATGATCCAGCAGTTCAAGAGACAGGATAGGTTTGGGGTAGGTTACACCTATACCAAGGCTGATTTTGAGAGTACCATTAGCCGAGCAGTGGAGTGGAGTAAGATGACTCCCGAACAGAGATAGTCAGCCCAAGGATGGAGTGTTCCAAGAACAACCTAAAGCTCCACCTAAGAAACAAATCTGGGTTCCAAAGCCTAAACTTCTCCACACTTCTCTTGATTCTTTACCTGGACCCTCTCACACCAAAGATGCTACACCCAACACCACCAAGCCTAAAAATCCTAAGCCTCAACAACATCCCAAGAAGCCTACCTATCACTGTGAGTTTTGTCAAAGAGACGGGCATCTTGAGGAGTTTTGCTTCAGGAGGAAGCGGGTTGAGCGAGCAGAGAGAGCTCAAGGTGGGTAGGAGCAGTTCTACCAGCAGGGTGGTAGATAGAGAGTTCCTCGACGTAGAGAGAGGCTAGAGGCCAGGCCACATCGTGTAGGTGGTGGGAGAGGAGACGGTTTTCATGACCGTGCTCCGGAGGGTGGTTTCCGTTCAGGCAGAGTTCCAGATCGTTATGAATACGGTTTTGGACCTTGTGACCGTGATTTTAGGCAGAACAGAGGACCGCTCTTTGAGCCACGTTGTGGTCCATACTCATATGATTCCTTCTTCTTTCCTACTTACGAGCAGATGGCTTGACACTGGTTTAGTACCTTTTCTAGACCTGGTGGTCGACCATTTGCTCTCACTCAAGACCATTGATCTTGCGGGATTGAGGACTGGAGGACGTATGGATCATGGACTCAGGATGTTCTCGCCACATGACGGGACATCGCAGATGGTTCTCCAGCCTCACTCCCCCGAGCTCCAAGGAATACATCACTTTCGGGAACAGTTGTCAAGGGAAGGTACAAGGTATCGGGTCGATTCGTATTTCTGATTATTTCTCTTTGAAGAATGTTGCTTTAGTTGGAAATCTGAACTTTAATCTAATTTCTGTCTTGCAACTTCTTGAGGATGGTTTAGAAGTGCGCTTTAAGAAGGGCATGTCTTCTGTTGTCGATTCTAGAGGATCTTTAGTTTGCCGGATCTTACCTTTCGATAAGGTTTTTCGTATTGATTTCTCTAGTTCTTATGGCCCTTCTCGTTGTCTGATGGCCGGATCCTCCTTTGAGCTATGGAAGTGGCATAAAAGGTTAGTCCATTTGAGCTTTGATCTGCTTGTCAGATTGAGTTCTATGGATCTTATCCGAGGATTGCCTAAGCTTAAGATGGAGAAGGATCTAGTGTGTCATCCCTGTCGTCATGGGAAAATGGTTGCCGCTTCTCACACACCTGTGACTCAAGTGATGACTTCGTACCTGGGAGAGCTGTTTCACATGGATACAGTAGGTCCAACTCGAGTACGCTCAGTCGGTGGGAAGTGGTACGCCCTTGTAATAGTTGACGATTTTTCTCGATTCTCGTGGGTTTACTTTCTAGAGTCTAAGAACGAGAATAATGGTCTGATGCGAGCAATTCGTTCAGATAACGGCTCTGAGTTTAAGAACTCTCAGTTCGTCAATTTTTGTAGTGATCAGGGTCTTGATCATCAGTTCTCTGCTCCTTACACTCCCCCATAGAACGATGTTGTGGAACGAAAGAACCGCACGCTTGTCGAGATGGCCAGGAGGATGCTTGATGAGCATAGGACTCCTAGGCGTTTTTGGGCTGAAGCAATGAACACAGCTTGCTATCTTGCCAACCGCATTTTCCTTAGAGCTTACTTAGGTAAGACGTCATATGAGTTGCGGTTTGGTAGACAACCCAAGGTGAGTCACTTGCGAGCTTTTGGATGCAAGTGCTTTGTGCTCAAGAAGGGAGGGCATTTGGACAAGTTTGAGTCTCGTTGCTGGGATGGAGTCTTTCTTGGTTATGCTTTGCATTCACGAGGCTTTCGTGTTTGGAACCTAGACTCTTAGATGATTGTCGAGACTTGTGAGGTTTCTTTTGATGAGTCCGTGCCCTCGTCGACTCCTTCTTTTGAACTTTCTGGAGATGATGAGTTTGGAGAGTCCATCTTTGAGGAAGATGATGACACTCTTGCTAATGATGAGGGTGGACCCTCTGCACCGCCTGTAGACCCCACACCTTCTGAGACTTCGACTGAGGATGAGGACGTACCTCTGATCACTCCTTCTACTTCGATCGAGCCTCCTCAGCCGAGTCCAGAGGTGCCAGGTGCTGACTCTGGTGAGATGACCTCTCAGCCGAGTACAGAGGAGCCAGTGGATGACTCCGGTGAGGTGACTTCAGATCACCTAGGATCCCGAGCAATTCAGCGTGATCACCCTTCAGAGCTCATCATAGGTGATCTTACGGAGAGATCTTTATGGTCTTCAGTTGGTTCTCTTGCTATGTTTGCTAAGTCTGCTTTTGTTGCTTCTTTTGAGCCTAGAGACGTTTCTCATGCTTTGTCTGATTCAAATTGGATAAATTCCATGCAAGAAGAGCTTGAAAACTTTGTTTGCAATCGGGTTTGGACACTAGTTGAGCTGCCACCTGGATGCAACACCATAGGCACCAAGTGGGTGTTTAAAAACAAATAAGGAGAAGATGGTGTTGTGGTGCGCAACAAAGCTCGATTAGTGGCACAGGGTTTCTGCCAAAAAGAAGGTATTGATTTTGAAGAGACCTTCGCCCCTGTTGCTCGACTTGAGTCCATTCGTATTCTTTTGGCCTTTGCTGCTTCTAAAGGTTTTAAGCTTTATCAAATGGATGTCAAGAGTGCGTTTCTAAACGGGTATATAGAGGAGGAGGTCTATGTTAAGTAACCCCCCGATTTTGAGAACCCTAAATTTCCACGACATGTTTACAAGTTGCAGAAGGCTTTATACGGTCTGAAACAAGCCCCTAGGGCTTGGTATGATCGCCTAAAGCAGTTTTTGTTGCAGAAAGGTTTTGTGATGGGTTCTGTGGACAAGACTCTTTTCTTGCTTAGAGATGGCGCAGACTTATTGGTTGCTCAGATTTATGTGGACGATATTATTTTTGGTAGTTCTACTAATGAGCTTATATCCAAGTTTTCTGAGCAGAAGCATAGCGAGTTTGAGATGAGTCTCATGGGAGAACTCAAGTACTTTTTAGGGCTCCAGATCAAGCAGACGAAGGACGACATTTTCATCCACCAGGGTAAGTACACACGGGATATGCTAAAGAAATTTGATTTTGGTGGAGAGCTAAAGCCACAAATGACCCCAATGGGTACATCTGGAGGTCTGGACAAGGACGAGAACGACGTCAAGGTAAACGAGAGAGAGTATCGAGGGATGATCGGATCGCTGCTATACTTGACTGTGACGAGACCGGATATTCAGTTTGTCGTGGGTGTGTACGCGCGCTTTCAGTCTTCGCCACGCGCATCTCACCGGCAGGCTGTGAAGTGTATTTTCAGGTATCTTACTTATGCTCCTAATTTAGGTCTTTATTATTCTGCATCATCGTCTCTTGATTTAGCTGGTTTTTTGGACGCTGATTTCGGTGGGTGCCGGCTGGATCGCAAGGCGACTTCCAGTACTTGCCAGCTTCTTGGTTCTTCACTTGTTTCATGGTCTTCTCGAAAATAATCTGGAGTTGCGCTTTCTACTACTGAGGCTGAGTTTGTAGCTGCTGCTAGCTGCTGTTCTCAGTTGGTTTGGATGATTTCTACTTTGCGGGATTTTGGGTTGGTCTTCCCTGCTAGAGTTCCTTTGTTTTGTGATAGCACCAGTGCTATTAGTGTAGGGAAAAACTCATGTCTTCATTCAAAAACCAAACATATTGATGTGCGCTTTCACTTTCTGAGGGATCAATATGAGAAAGGAGTCATAGATCTTATTCATGTTGATACCCATCAACAGTTGGCTGATATTTTTACCAAACCTCTAGATCAGTCTACTTTTGAGCGTTTGCGAGGGGATTTGAGAGTTGTGTATCCTTTTTAGGATACTTTGGGTCAGTTTTTCTTTCTTCTTTTTTATTTTATTGAGTTTTTTGTGTGCGCTCATATCATGCATAATCATCAATCACATTTTGAGCTTGCTTCTGTTATATGATTAATCTGCTTTAATTTCTCTAGCTAGTATATGTTTTTGATTACTTGTCGATGATCATGTTCTGGTTCTGCTCACATGATATATCTGATATCTATCATATGCATGGATTTTATGCTTTAAAAATTGAAAATGATCACCATGGCTTCTGGTAACTAGCATGTGTAGGCTGAATGCTTTCGCTATCTTTTACATGCCTGGTAGCTAGATCCTTACTTAGATGCAGATATGCAACTTGAACATCTATATGCTTTAAATATGAAAAATGTGCTACAAAAATGATAAAAATTCAGAAAAATGAAAAATTTATGCATTTTTATGATTATAAGAAAAGATCCAGGTGGGTTTGCTTTGTCGCATTGCATTGTTCTGGACTGCTTACCATAGCACTTTGGTATGAACTAGGACGGTGTAATGTATGCCAAGACCAATGTCTTAAACTTCTAATGATCTAGTTCTGGCCTAGGCTTGACTTGGTCGGTTAGCATAAGGCTTGACATGCAAATAACCCCTGGCAGAAATGAAAAAAAAATCAAAAGGAAAAAGAAAAAGTCTGAAAAATTTAAAAAAGATGACAAGTTTGCTGAAGCACTTTGATTTGGACAATGCTTATCTTGGTAGATATCAGTTAGCTTTTGCATCTCATGCCTTACTTTGCTTGTCAACTAGAAAATGTGGTGATGCTTTTGTTTGCAAAAATCGAAAAATGCGTGCGAATGACTCTCTTTAGATATCATCTGTTGCACTGATCATGTCATGTATCTTAGACAGTATATCTTTTGCTATACCTGTTAGATGTTGTAATTGCAGTTAATCATATCTAAGAAGAATGCTTTTTACCCTCCACCTGCACCCTATCTGCATTCATGGCATATTTTGAGGGGGAGCTGCATTTCAGGGGGAGTTTGTGTCCATGTCTCTTTAAAGTGCATTTAGTCTCACTTGATGAGTTCAATTGTCAACAAGGGGGAGAAATTTTGGAGTTTAGGGGACATTTTTGGCTTTCTCTGGGATTTATTTCAGGGGGAGTATTTCAGTCTTTTGCCTTTACTTTGTTATCCTTGTTGGTAGTTCTGAGATTGCACTTGTTTTTGAGTCTTTATTTTTGGTTAACCATAATGATCGTTTTCTTGCTTCTGTTTGGCTTTTGGTCATTAGGGTTAAACCTTTATTTTCTTCCTTCTATTTTTATTTTGTCTTTGTTTTCCTGTTTCCACATATTTTTGCAGGTTTTAAAGAAGTGTTGAAGAGGGTGTTGACAATGCACACATCAAAGGGTGATTGAGAAACCATGTTGAAGAACATGGGTTTGATACTCTAGATGTGATGAGTGATTGTCAACGGAAGTCAAAGGAAGAGACATGAAGACCTGCCGTGTCTGAGGCGCGTGTGACTCAGGTACACGCGAGCGACAGCCGGGCAAAGGAGCCGCGGAGTCGGGCTGGCCCAATCCGAGTACATGGGCTAGGAGCGGCAGAGGATCCATTGGTCTGTTGATTGGGTTTGACTCAGGTATACGGGCGGCGAGCGATTGCCGGGCTAAAGAAGCTGCGGGGTCGGGTCGGCCCAATCCGGATACCCGGTGTGAAGACGGTGGACGCTTTGTCAGTTTCGGTGCAAAACTGACAACCTATAATTATTTTGTTTTTAGTATATTAATATTTAGTTTTTAAGTACAGAATATTTTTATTTGTGTCAGTTGATTTTTCTAAGGGTATTCTAGGAATTTCGGAATTTATTTTAGAGTCAGTGATTAATTTACCCTAGGGGTAAATTAGTCTTTTCATGTATTAGGAGTCACCTATAAATAGGCCCCTAACCTTTTTCCTCCGCAGCAATCTTCTTCTTTCCGGTAGGCAGAAATCCTTCATCACGCGACTCCCACAGCGAGACTGCACGGTGGCACGTGAATTTACAGCTACAGCGTGAGCACAGGCTACTATGACAGCAGGCGGACGACGACTCGACGACTGCAGGTGGAACTCTGCGTTTAGGCGCGGCAGGCGAGTGGGAAGTTTTTTAAACGCATTTATTCGCTGTAGCAACCAAGGAGCAGGAGCACAGGCTAGCTAGCTACGCTAGAGATTGTCTACTACATGTAGCACAGGCTAGTTGCATCTAGCAGCGTTTTTTATTTTTTTTGTTGCCGTGCATCTGTATTCGCACACGGTTACCGAGACGAGAAGCAGCAGCACTTGTTCATCTAGCAGGCAGCTTCTTTCATCACGCGTGGGCCCCACCATTTTTGCCTTCACGGCCAGCTGTTTGCAACACGCCGGCACGACATTCTTCTTCAACATGGTTTCTCATCAAACAGGTCCAGTTCAGGTAGTTCACCACTTGACTTTGGTATATTGCTGGTGGGTTTGGGTTCATTTTAATTGTCAGTGCAATCTAGGACCATATTAGGAGGGATAACTAGGACTATTTGAGTAGCAACAATTGGATTATCAGGTGCCATAATGCATAAAGGCTCTAAGTCATCATGCTCATGTTGGTCAACAATTGATTCGTCAAATACTGCCACAATGAGTATGCAACGCATCTTAGACTTATACTACTCAAACATCTTAGTCATCCCTGCATCATCCCTTAGCCACACATCCTGATAATTAATCTTGTGAAAAAAACCAAACTGTGGAAACCTGATCAGGAGCCCATTTGATCTTACTGCTCAAGCTAGTTATCAACAAATCGAATGAAAAAACCTATCTCAATATCTCACTTAATAATAGTCCCCTTTACATTATGATTTTACACCATTAACAAGCTTAGAGCAGAAAGCTTCGACCTTAATCTCTAGATTGAACAAATCATGCCTACATAGCAACATAAAGAATGCTTTGAGCTTAAACTATTACAATCACACGCGACAAGTCTTAGGGATTAATGTGCCATACTTGTCTTTGTGCGATGTTGCTGCCGTACTGCTACAACGGTTCTTCACATACGCTTGTTCCATTAGCCACTGCCACCCGTCTTGATCCTGCTCCCTCTGTCAGATCACCGGGATGGGGAACTAGGGGGGTTGCAAATCTGCCATCAGTGAAGCTAGTGGGCAACGTCATTCGTCGTAGTTTTAAGGGACACAAAGGATGGGGAACAAGCAAGCAAGGGTGCTGAATACTGGGATGGAAAATACGGTTTGTACCTAAGGGAGAAGTAGTGGAGCTAGCTACGGTTTGTCGTCAGGAGCCGAAGTCACCTCCTCGAGGGTTCGTCGCCAGGAGCAAGAGCTTGTCACCACCGAGGGTTTGCCTTCGGGAGCAGCACCTTGTCATGCGAGGGTCCACCACCAAGGAGCTAGGGTTCCTCGTGATGTGTTCGAGTCGGTCTGGATCAACGTTGGAAGGAGACCTGTGTACAACCTTACCTGTAGGTGGGTCCCAAGGGCATTTTTGTTTTTGTGCAAGTACTGTTGAGCTAACAAAGCCTATGGTCAAACTAGACGAACAAAATGGCATCGTGGAGATAAGGGTGGAGTTGTGATGATATGAATCTATATTTGAGAGTTATAATGGTAAAGTTTCAAAACACGGAAATTTTAAGGGAAAATTACTCACATGCCATTATAATTTTCAGAAATTGCTTATATGCCACTGTCAGTGACTGTGGCGGCCCCCATCTATCAGTGACACATCGATGGCATATTAGCAAACCGCAAAAATTGTAATGGCACGAAAAAAATTAACCCAAATTTTAATTGCATATATCAATTATCAAAAAACGCTTATTAATTTTCTCAGGACGAAGAACTACGATCCATCAAAGGGTCCGTTACCTTATTCCGCCGGCCCACTATCTGATTCCGGCCTACCACAAATCGCACCGGCTTTAACGGCAAAATTGGCGGCGCGGCGGCAGAATCCTTCCGGTGATGGAGGAGGCGGCGGCGGCGCTGTGGGGGCACAGACACCTCCCTCTCCTGGCGCGCGCGCAGTCCAAGGATTCGGTGGAGTACATCCTGCAGGCGCTCTGGCGCACCCGCCGCACCGGCCTCGACGCCGCCGACCGCTCTGTCGTCCGCGACATCCTTCAGCTCCCCTCCGACGCCGACCTCGACCCCGTCCGTACCCTTCTCCCCCCTCCACACCCGACTCCACCCGCAACTCATCCGTCACTGCCGCCTCTTCTCTCGTTGCCGCGACGTTTCTGGATTCCCTGCTCTGCTCCCGCTCGCCTCTAACGATCCTCTCTCTTGCAGCTGCTGGTGTGCCTCAGGATACTGATCCGCAGATGCGTCCATAAGAAGATCGGAAAGGACGGAGTTCCCAAGCTTTTCCCCGAAGAGGTGTCGCCCGAGTTGCAAAGGCTGCTCACATTGCTCCTGCAAAAGTTTCAGCCGGAGTGGCAACACGATGCTGCGAAGGATCAGGTAACAAGAACAAACTCCAGCATGTTTGGTTTCTGTAAATTAAAATTGAAAAAAAATGATAATTTGCCACTTTCAAGATATATAATGCCACTTCTGAGACTGATATGTGAGACCATCTGAGTCAATAACAGTAGGCTCGAATTGCAAAAATACAAAGTCACTTCTTAAAAGTGGCAAATTCTCAAATCTCTCAATATAATAATCTAGTCTAACATAATTGGTGAGATATTTGATAGTATGGATTATTGTGTTTGGATGACAAAAGACTGTAATGTCCTCAAAATTAATTGTTCGGATGGGGAGGGAGAAGTGGAGTCAGGAGCTTGAGGAAATAACACTTTTTGATGGACAGGACAGGGAATTAGGGAAATGCAGTTGTTTCATTTCATTTTTACAGGAGCCCCATTGCGACTGCAATGCTGTCCTTGAAGGACCTTACCTTAGAGCAAAAAAGGGAATAGAAGTTAGGAAGACTGCTGATGTCTGAATCCAATCCAATGTTGCCGGAGCTATAGAACTCAACAAAGTGCAACAGATATTTAGTTATTTCTAGAGTAACAAACTAAACAAACTAGAGTTCTACTAGCTTATTAGATTATGATAATCTGGGTTGTAGGTTGTAGATTATAATAAGTTATTTCTCTGTTTGCATTTGTAACCAATAATCTAGATTATTATAATTCCAAGATGAAACAAACACTCGCATAATTCAATAGATAATTGGACCATCTTATACTCTAATAAGACTATAAGAGTACCTGGTGTGCAGTGTACATATCAGAGCCAAAGCTTTCCCAGGCAATGCTTCACATGTTCATAGTTTGTGCACTAGTGCCGAGATTCAATGTGTTCACAGGTCCACTATGGACACAATAATTTGCTTCTTGTTTTGACGCCTTGAATTGTTTTGTAGGTGTCTGTGTCGCTATCGGGAACAGAAGAATGGCATTCTAGTGAAAACCAAGACACAACAGTGCAGCATTCTGATGGTGATAGAGAGCCGCCGGAGGTATGGTTAAAACTTAAAATCATTGTTGTCCCATGCGATGTACATGTGCCATTGGTCTCTTGTAATTATGCTTAAAATTTCATGCTACATGGTCATTGACCAGCTTTCTAACCTTTTTGCGAGTTACTTATATCATTTAGCTGAAGTTCAATCAGGTTACCTTATATGCATGGCCTGGTTCTGTGTAAATAATCGTCTTTCCTGCAGCTTCAGAATGGTGTAAAATCATTGGTTGTAGAAAAAGAACTGAAGCTTCAGTTAGCCAAGGATTCTTTAGACAAAATGCTCCAGGATATGTACGCAATCAAGGGCCAACAGTCATACGATGTGAGTTGGCCAATCTCTTCTCCTGCAATTGCAAGTTTTCACCATAGCTATATTCTTCATTCTGAATGTTTTCTCGCATGATTTTGCAGGGGAGTACCAATGGACACTAAGAGGCACCAGGAAGCACTTAGGAAAATGCCGTCTTCAATACTTTTACCTTTAGTTCCTCCAGGGGATTTAGCAGCAAAACTGCGCTTCCTTAGTTTGTGTTTTAGGTGTTTTAGTATGGTATTAACTCAAACTTTACAAAAAAAGTAGCAAAATAAAATTAGTTTCATTAAATCCACTAGAAAAATATCATATTGACAGTGTATTTATTTGATATTTGGTACGGTAAAAGTTAGAGAAGTTTGAGTTGACTAAAATTAAAATACCTTATAATATGGAATGGGGAATGAAGGGGTACTAGCTAACCCTCCTCCATGTTTAGGTGTGGCAACGGATCTAAAATAAAACTTGTCTGCAAAACAAACTTATGGAATCTGTGCAAACCTGAACTTAGGGAACCTGTCGGCTTATGCCGTTCTGCCTTCTGCCCAACGCCCTAGCCTGCCTCCGCCCTCCGCTCTCCGCATGTCCGTCCCTTGAATTGCTAAAAGAGAGGACGGGTGCCTAGAGAGAGAAAGGAGAGAGGCGAATAAATTTGTGCCTGAACTAGGAATAATCAGGTACTTACACCTATAAATCTATGGACATAAATCTAAACTCAAACTTATATCCATTGAGACACTTGGTTAGGTCTCCGTAGGTACCTGTACCTATGAGCAAAATTGCCATACATATCTATGTTTGGGTGCATTGTCATATTTAGCCCTTCTTTGTCAGTTTGATCTAGGTTTGTGATCATTGGTCTTTTTACCATCAGACACAAATCCAAGTTAGAAAGATGTACTAGAAGTTAGTAAGTGATTCATATGTAAATTTACATCTATTATAGTATCAGTGCCATTGCATGCTGAATTCTTTATATTTCCACAGCTACGAGGGGAATGTACTTGTTCACATCTTTGCAACTAATGAAATCTATCACTAGCACAGGAGATCCATAATTTTAGGTTAATGGTGTTATAAAAAAATTTATCAACTATTCCCTTTGTTTCAGAATGTATGTTATTTTAACATTTCTTAGATTTATCTATAGATTAATGAATCTAGACACATATATGTTTAGATTCATTGATCTATAGATAAATATATGAAATGACAGAATGATGAAGATTTTTGAAGTTTGTGTTCAGCTCAAGCTTTTTCAAGCTTATGTTCTGCATCTTCATCGACAAACATTAATTTGGTGGTAATCTCTATTGATTTCTCACAATGTCATGACCCAATATAATTGCTATTAGTATTACTCTTGATAGTCAAAATTATTATGAATGGTCATTTTCTATAGAAACTGTATTGAGAGGTCATGAACTAGCTTTTCACTTGATTGACAATCCATCTTTAGATGGCGCTAGTATTACTGAAGTTAGAAAATGAAAAATTAATGATGGTAACTATTGTTAATAGTATCAAACAGTCTATGATCATGAGTCTTGCTAAGTTTAAGACAACCAAAAAATGTGGTATTTTCTAAAGCAATGTTATGTTCAAGATAGTGGTGCTCTCTTGTATATTCTCATGAAAGATTCATGTGATTGAACAAAATAATATAATCATTGATGACTATTATTCCACTTTTATCGCTTGATGGGTCTTTTAGTGTCCATGATACCTAAATGTGAAATAGAGCAATGTACAACCCAAACATTCATAGAAAAATTTCTTACATATTGATTTGTTATGTGACTATGTTCTGACTTTTAGTGTATTCGCACGAGACCGCTTCACACCTCTCTGCCAATCTGACCATGAAACAAGCGTCGTATGATTTGATTGTTGAAAGAAAGTTGGCTCAAGTCTTTATATGTTCCTCCTATGTCAGTGTCTAACAATGTTTTGGCAACCTCTCAAAGGGTTAGTACATCTCGAGGTAGTATTTCTGAGGTTTGTGAGCATTGCAAGAAGACTAGTCATCATTCTAAAAATTATTTTATTAGCTATCCAAAAAATTGGCTAAGCATCATGCTCATTGAGTGGCTCGTGGATGTGGTACATATACCACTTCTAGAGGATCATTATCTATTGCTACCGCTGCACCAGTCAGTTCTTTTCAGTCTTCATAGGTTCTTGATTTAAGGGTTTCTTTTCTTGTGACATCATATCAGTCTTAATTGGCCGATTGCAGGACGGTTACTAATGGAGTCTCTGTCCATATAGTTGATGGTGTACTTCTTGTCAAATCACTCATCAAGGTTCTTTTTGCAATTCTTATTTCTCTATACCTAATTTCTTCTTTATTCCTTAATTGTCCATAAATCTTCTCTTCATAGGTCAAGTCACTTACCATAATTGTTTTGTTAGATTTGATGACCCATCTTATTTCATTCATAGGCCCAAAAGATCTAGCTTAGTTCGAATGATCCAAAAACATCAAATTGTCTGGATTTATTTTTGAGTTTGGAACCTCAAAATTAAACCAGAACAACCGAGTTTTTAATCCCGAAACATTCGAATTGATCTGTTACCTCCAAATGAACAATTGCAAAATATCTTCCAAACAATTACTTTTTTAGTGAGAGGTATAAATAACCCCTCACCTCGTTTAGACTAAAAAGAACTCTTTGAGCATATATTCTTACACACTTCTTCATTCTTCCAAGTTGTTGATACCAAAAAATGGCATTAATGGTCAAGACTATCAAAATATCACTTTTTGGTAGTTTTATTGAAAATATGCCGAGACCTGGCACAGGCTGGTCCAACCGGCCATGTAGGCCCGGTCAGAACGAGCGTATGGGCTCGGTCAGACCGGCCCAACCCGAGTCCGATTCCAAATGACTGATTTAGGGGTATTTTATTCCTAATTAATTTTGGACGACTTGGAACCCGTGTCTAACTCAGATTAGACCCCAGGAATCCATGACCCACCTCTATAAATAGAGGCAAGGCCAATTCAAGGAAGCCCCACAAACCCTAATAGATCGAATATATTATCTACCTTGAATCACATTTGCTTTCTTTGCCCTAGTTTTAGCCTAGCACATACATATTTGCTGGTTTGCGCTATAAACCATCTGTCCACCGCGTCGTAATCACGGTAAGTCCTTGTCGGTTCGCCCGTGAATCGTCCGTTTCATCCACGTAACGGATTTCTATCGGTTTTATCAGTTTTTATTGGTAATTCGGTCTCTTGGCCGAATTACTTTGATCTCTTAGTATTTTTTGCAGTAATTCATCACTATCATCTCCTCCAAGGAGTTTGGTGGTGATCCATCCGTGGGAAGACGGTCGCCGGAGCCCGGAGGCCGCCTTCTAGGAACAATCGGTCCGACCGACCCGTGTCATGCTGTCATCTAACGCACCGATACACCGCGGTCTGACCGGCGGCATGAGGCCGGTCTAACCGGGCTTCACAGAGGACCCTGAAAACCCTCCGCACCGAAGGTATTTCTTTTGCGCCGGAGGTGTATTCATGTCGGAGCCCACCTTCGCACCGGAGTATTCCCGGTCCCCTTCGGCCACCTCTGGTCTGACCGAAGGTTTACTCTCAGTTCGACCGGCCGAAGGGTACCTTCGGTGAGCCCTTCGAAACATAGGACAAAGCCCCCTTCAGCCAACCCGTAGCACCGCCGGTCCGACCGATGGCATACCTTCGGTTTGACCGGACACCCTTGGCCGGTCCGACCGCTCAGTAGGCTTCGGTCCGACCGGCCTTATTCTGGCCGGTTGGGTTCAATTAGGTTTTATTCATCTTTAGTTATTTTTCCAACACTTCAGTTAATTGATTAATTTTAGAATTATTATTAATTGATTGCCTGGTGACTTCATTATCCCCTTACATAGTTTAAGGATTGTCAGAACGCGACGTTAACGTGTAGCGACGTTTTTGGATTGTCGAACCGTCCCAAGTGCGGGGCACGTTTTCGTGTCAACATACTGTTGGCGTAAAAGTTACACCAACAGGTTCTTAGTAGTTAAGAACAAACAAACAAGAGGCTTGTGCTTTTAGGACAAACTTGAGCCTCCGTAAAGGATAACAACTCAAGAGGTCCGAATATATGTGTTTGAACCACTGGTTCTGGATCCCTCTTACAAGGTACAATGGGGGGTATTTATAGGGAAAAAGGCTTAAGGAATAGACCTATTTACCCTTATATTACAAATGACCTCCAGTATTATAAACAAGGTTATACACGGTAAAGTGCTGTAGGGCAGATGGATAAGCAGGGCATCCAATCAGTCACGTCTGCCTGCTTCGTAGCCTCCTCCTTCCCTTCGGAGGGTCCTTCGAGATTTTGCGTAGTGACACCCTTCGATCGTGCTGACGTATGCTTCGAGCATTATTCAACCATCTTCGGGATCTTCTCAGAGCCCTCGGAGGATTAACCTTTAAGTCCTGGAAATGAAGTAATTTCCCCCAACAGTAGCCCCTCGAATACGCCTTTCTGTAGATAACCTATTTTTTAGAAAGAAGGCAGTATACGAAAGGAACATTTTTAGTTTCTGAGGCTTAAAGGGAATGCAAAGATGCTGTGATTTAGCCCAGAATATTGGACCCAATATTCTAAAACGTTCGTCTCCGAGCTTCGGCATAATGGGAAAACTCCCTGGTAATAGCATGGTTTCGGTGTAGGAGTGTTACGAAAGCGGTTACGGAGTGTGAGCGTCGTGCAAGCGGTTACGAAGTGTCTTTCATCGTGGCGACGGTTACGGAGTGTGAACGTCGTGGGGTACCGTCAATATGACCGTTACGGCGCAAATAGCCGTTACCCGCTGTGAAAGAGAAGTAACGATCGATTTCTTCAGCGGTTGCACGCCGTTCCAATTACCAGCCCCACCTGTCGGCGACGGAAGCCGAACCTGCAGTGTGAAACATCTCGAAGAGCAGTATAGGTTGTGCGGTTATAAAAGGGGGAAAAGGGGATTACTGGAAGTTTTTTACCGCATTCACCGTTCTTGCAATTCACCTTTCCCCTCAACCTTCCGCCCCTTCGAGCATTTGAGCGCAATGGCGAGAACCAGCCACACAACTCCCTTGGCGGCCAACACTCTGGCGCAGCGGCAGGCATGGGCTGCATCAGCAGCCACGGCAATGGCGGGGGGTCCGGGCGGTGCTTGGCCCAAGAACCCTCGAGCGCTCCGCCCGCCCTCCAAGAAGAAGATGGCTCAAAGCTTCGTCATTGGTCAGTCAGTGAGCACCGCGGAGTCCATTGAAGAGGCAGTAGACGGGAAGCTGGGAGCCGGAATGAGGACTCGAGTCCCCGGGACAGAGTCGACTCCGCGGCCTCGGCGCGGAGAAGTGGTAGTCTTCGAGGCGTTCTTCGAAGCTGGTCTGGGGCTACCAGCCGTGGATTTTCTGGCAGAGGTACTAGACCTGTTTCACATTACTCTGCCTCAATTGTCCCCCAACGCAATCGTCCGCCTGGCCGTCTTCGAGTGGGCTCTTCGAGCGGAGGGGTGTGAAGGGCGCTCCGAGATCTTCGCAGCGACCCACGAAGCTATCTGCCAGCCGAAGCCTCAAGATGGGCCCGGAGACTCGAAGGTGACAGTGGCTTTCGGCAGTGTTAATTTCCAGCTACGGCGGGAGCACGCTCTTCATTTCCCTGCGAAGGCCATAAACGATCGATGGTATACAAATTGGATACTTCGGTGGTTTTACGCCGAAGTAGGAGAAGACTCCCCCCTTTCGGGCCCTCTTCAAGAAATCTGGTTCCGGAAGGAAGCGGACATCTCCCCGAACCCTAGCCTGCTTACGACGAGGCTAGGGTTGCTGGCTTCAGTGGCTCGTCGCATGAGTATGCGCGACCTGGCCGAAGAGTTCGTAGGCCTTCGGATCTCACCCCTCGGAGCCAGTTGGCCAATCTCCATCCCGCAAGCCTCGGAGGGGGACCTCCGAAACATAGGTACGTCTTTCTCCTGCGGCATCATTTTACATGAACACATTAATTATACTTATGCTTCTTATACCTTTTTATTTTCAGCGGCGCCTCTGGCCTTAGCCCCGGATGACATAGTCCGGGCTACCGAACGAATTCTCGGAGCCCCTTCGGTGGCCGAGAGGCAGAGGAGGCTGGAACTGGTGGGGAGTTGGGAGCGCTCGAACAGGGTGTGGAGAGCCCTCGGCATGGAGCCCCCGCAGCTTCCCGACTTTGCCCCAGCTGGAGCGGCGGCTCGCAAGAGAAAAGCAGCGACCGAACCCTCTAAAAAAGCTGGCAAGCAGCCTGCTCAGAAGAGGGCAGTGAAGCAGCCTAGTCACTTGACACCCGCTTCATCTTCTTCGTCGCCGGATGAGCGGAGCCCGACTCCCGAAGAGGCAGAAGACTCCGGAGGTGCTACAGCGAAGGCCTTCGAAGACTACCTTCTGATCGATGAAGATATGGGGGAGGTCCCCACAGACCTCCCCGATAGGGAGGGTGTTAATGTAACTCCACTGACTCCTCCTGCGCCTGTCAACGTGCAAGTGGAGTCAAACTCTACCTCCGACTTGCCTGCACCCGAAGGGGTTCCTGCGGAGGTTGCGGCCCCGACGGACGAAACCGAGGGCAGGGCTTCGGGGGATGACTTCGACAACATCCTCCGGATGTACGAAGTCCTGGAGGATCCGGCGATCCTTCCTCAAGCGGCTCTTGGAGGTATTTTCCCGGAGCTCTTTCTTTTTCGTCGGCATTCGCTTGCTATCTGTAGAATATGTTAATTAACCTTGATATTTGAAATAGGTACCTCTTCGGGTATCGAAGCCTTGGTGGCGCCCGACGTCCTTACTTCTTCGGAGACGGTCACCCGAGCAGACCCTCCGGCTCCCCTGGGGGCTCCGAGCCCGGTGGCGGAGAACGTATCCTTCGGAGCGGACGATGTGCTCCCTGGGACGGAATTGGCTCCGGCCGTGGCGACCTCGACTACTGACGGTGCCTCCGACAACGTGGCTCTGGCCGAAGATGTGGCGGCCGAAGGTCGAGATGTTCTTGCCTCTCCCCCTTTTGTGCCGGGGAGGGGTAAGAGTATTTCCAGCCTGGGCCTTCGGGTTGACCAAGCAGCGCCCTCCGTCGGCAACTCAGAGGACGAGGCTGCAGAGGACGACGCCCGGGCCTTGTCTTGGCTCCCTCTTCTGGCTCCTTTCTTGGAGCATCGGAGTGGCCTTCGAAGGCTACTGGAGCCCCTGGCTGAGAAAAGCCAGGATATTGCCAATTCGGAGTTGCTCTCCGCTTTGAGCGAAGTTAGGGCTTCGAGCCTCAACACGGCCCTCGAAAGGGCTGCCCTTCAGGTATGAAAAAGACACCACAGTTGCTGTATTTTAATGGTCAAAACTTCTTTAGCACTTACCTTGTTTTCCTTGCAGCAATTCGTCCTTGCTAGAGCGGCAGCGACTTCCAGCGAGGTCGAAATTAACCGACTTAACCGGAAGGTTACAGCCCTTCAAACAGCTCTTGATGACTCCACCGGGAGGTCTCTCAGGCTGAATGAAGAACTCTTGGAAGAACGGAAGGCTAAGGCCGCGTCTGACGAAGCCCTTGAAGCCCTCCGCTCTCATGCCGAAGAAGCCGAGGCTGAACGAGTGGTTCTCCGTGCGGAGGTCGAGAAGCTTCGCCAGGATGCGGCTGCTTCGAACGGACATCTGGTGGAACTTCAAGGGGCTCTTAGCCAGGCAATGGCTCAGAAGAGTTCCATGATGCTCCGGGTGGCCGCGTTGGACGCAACGGTTGCAAGCCTGGAAGTAGCAGATAGAAAGAATTCCAGTACTGCTGACCGTACCTTGGAAGCTCTTCAGGGTACGTTAGAGTACTTTGGCACCATGTGCCCTTCGACCTCTGCTGCAACCTTCGAGCCGCTCGACCGGAAGCTGACGAGGATCCAGGTAGCTTCGTCGCTGATGAAGAATTCCGGAGTACGGTACGGAGAGATCTCCGGACAGTGCGCCGGCATCGGGGTTCTTCGCCACCTCGAAACTCTTCGGATTCCCCTCGATTCGGTTAGTGGTTCGTCTCCTGGAGGCTTCGCGGATGATGACCTGCTGCGGCCGTCTTCGGAGGTGGCTTCGGCTTGGGAAGCTTTCCGATCAGTATGGAAGGCGGACCACAAAGTTGCTGCTAAGGCTTGGATCGACGAGGCCCGCCGGCAAAAGCAAGCTCAGGCGAAGCCACCACTCCCGACTTCGCCAGCGCCTTCGGTCCCAGCTCCGCCGACTGACCCGCAGGTCTAGCCGCTTAGGGTTGTTGTGTACCTGTGGTCTTGTAAACTTTGTTTAATTAATGAGAAAGTTATAAACAGTACTTGCTTTGGGTGTTCTGCTCTTTTTTAGGTTCTGTCATGCCCTTCGAGCCCTGACCTCGTACTTTTGGAACCTACTGCCGAGCTTCGCAAGGAGTGGGCAGTTCTTGAGAGTTTGAGACCTTATCGTCGCTCTCGCTTTTCTGTTCCTCGCGGAGACGGGGGGGAAGTTACCCTTGAAGTACGAAGGGATGTTTTGTCTTATATTAAAGAGGAAGAAAAGGAAGAGGGGTCTTCGTCCTCCGAGCCCGTCGACTGGTCTGACTCGGAGTATCAAGCCGAAAACCTTGCCGAGGCCGGCTCCGAAAGGCTCTTGACGTGGGCCGAACTTCAGGAGGAGCAGAAGAAACTGCGAGCCTCGAAGAAAAAAGAAGTTCCCGGCCTAAAAAGACTTCAAGCTCCGAAGGGCAAAGTAGCCGCAGGGGTAGCTCTAGGGGTCGAAAGGGTCTCCGTTTTTATTTGGGTTTAGATAACAATTTTTCCTGATGTATGAATATAATACTTTAATGTGGAATGCTTCGACAGCATGCTGTGTGACTCCTATCCTCCTACCCCCCTTGTGGGTGGCGGAGCTTTTATCTTATATAAGGGTTCGCTAGGCACAATGATTGCCCGAGCACCTGTATGCTTCGAATTTTTGCGCATGTCACCATCGATAAGTAGACAAAAAATTTAAAGTCCTTAGACTCTTCTACGGATCCTAACAAGCCGGAGCCTGGGATCCGTAGTTTGGCCACCTACGGCTCTTTTACAGATACTTCGCACCCGGAGGCTTGAAATTCTGTCTTGTTTAAAGTCCTTAGACTCTTCTACGGATCCTAACAAGCCGGAGCCTGGAATCCGTAGGTTGGCCACCTACGGCTCTTTTACAGATACTTCGCACCCGGAGGCTTGAAATTCTGTCTTGTTTAAAGTCCTTAGACTCTTCTACGGATCCTAACAAGCCGGAGCCTGGAATCCGTAGGTTGGCCACCTACGGCTCTTTTACAGATACTTCGCACCCGGAGGCTTGAAATTCTGTCTTGTTTAAAGTCCTTAGACTCTTCTACGGATCCTAACAAGCCGGAGCCTGGAATCCGTAGGTTGGCCACCTACGGCTCTTTTACAGATACTTCGCACCCGGAGGCTTGAAATTCTGTCTTGTTTAAAGTCCTTAGACTCTTCTACGGATCCTAACAAGCCGGAGCCTGGAATCCGTAGGTTGGCCACCTACGGCTCTTTTACAGATACTTCGCACCCGGAGGCTTGAAATTCTGTCTTGTTTAAAGTCCTTAGACTCTTCTACGGATCCTAACAAGCCGGAGCCTGGAATCCGTAGGTTGGCGGAGCTACTGAACCAATGGTTCGTAGCCAGCCCCTTGGGTTTTTTCGAAAAATGCTTGGCTCTGCTAGCATCACCGACCTTCGAATGCGTCCATCCGGAGGGTGGGATGTTCGAAGGGCGAAACAAATCTCAACCCTTAGCTTTATTCATAAAAGGAGTGTTACAAGTGATTACAAGGGAGCCTTAAGCGTAATATCTCTTAAGGTGCTCCGCATGCCACGCATGTTTCAATTCTTCTCCTTCTAAATTAGCTAATTTAAACGATCCGGGGCGTCCTGAGCGTAAGATAACATATGGTCCTTCCCATTTGTTTCCTAGCTTCCCCGGAGCTATTACATTTCGCAACACTAGATGACCTGGTTTTAACTCAGTTAACTTGACCTTGGGGTCATACCATGTCTTTGTGTGCTCTTGGTACTTCGTCAGGTTGGCGACAGCTCGAAGCCTTGTTTCTTCTGACAAGTCTATTGAAGTACTCCGATCATCTTCGTCTTCGTGCTGAATTACGCGAAGTGACTCCCCTTTGAGCTCCGTAGGGGTCATGGCTTCGTCTCCGAAGAGCAACCTGAATGGCGTGAAGCCGGTTGATCTAGTTTGCGTGGTTCGGATAGACCATAAAATTTTAGGTAGCTCTTCGACCCATAGGCCCTTGGCCAATCCCACAATTCGGCGATTTAACCCGGAGAGGATATTCCCGTTGGCTCGTTCGACGGCTCCGTTGGATTGCGGATGTCGCACTGCTGCGAAGCATAGCTTGATGCCCAGCTCTTCACAGAATGTTTGGAAGGTATCGGCTTCGAACTGGGTTCCGTTATCCACCGTTAATTCTCTGGGGACTCCGAACCTGCATATAATATTCTGCCAGAAGAACCTTTGCACGTTCTTTGATGTGATGGCTGTTAGCGGCTCTGCTTCCACCCATTTTGAGAAGTATTCTATCGCTACGACCGCAAATTTCAATCCGCCTTTTGCTGGTGGAAAAGGGCCTATGAGGTCCATGCCCCATCTAGCCATCGGCCATACCGGGGCGATAACTTGAAGTTGAGCTGGTGGGCGATGGCTCCTTCTGCCTTGGCATATTGTTCGAAGTATGTCATGAGCTGTGCTACGGATGTTACCGGCTTCCGATGGAGTTTGCTGAGGAGGTCGGGGTTCAGCACCCCTTCTTGGGCAGCATCAACTACCGAAGAGGTAGTAAGGCCCTTGATCTGTGACTTGGTGTGGGCGAAGCGTGTGAACTACTCTCGGAGGGTTTCTCCCTCCCGCTGCTTTACCTGGAACAAGCTTCCCGTGGACATTGGGGCCACGAAAGTGCCTTGGAAGTTGCTCACGAACTTCTTTTTGAGTAGCTCCCATGACTTGATCGATCCTGGTTTTAGGGACCTGAAC
This sequence comes from Zizania palustris, assembly GCA_019279435.1. Taxonomy (NCBI): domain Eukaryota; kingdom Viridiplantae; phylum Streptophyta; class Magnoliopsida; order Poales; family Poaceae; genus Zizania; species Zizania palustris. Next base: position 70,177,151 of record JAAALK010000290.1, on the reverse strand, counting down.
CATCGGAGCGCCACACCTTCGAGAGCGAGTGGAAAGCATTTTGCCATGGTGCTTCGTACCCCTCCGCTTGCTTCTATAGCTAGGGCGTACGAGCGGGCGAACTCTCCGGGGTCCGACCCCCGGAGTACTTGTGCAGCTTCGAGGCCTTGAACTTGGGGTCGAAAGGCACTCTCTGCAGATCAGGGTGCAATGGAGACTCATTGTCGAAGGACGCATTCTCGGCCTCTTCTTGGACTTGTATAACTTCTGGGGGGTTGCGGGCTCCATCGTCTTGAGGCCCCCTTGGAGTTTCGGTGGAGGCTTGAGTGCGGAGTCTGTCGGCAGCCTCCTGCCTCCATCTGGATACCTCCTCCTGAAGCCTGGCTAGCTGCGTAGCCTCGGTTTCGGGAGGGCCTTCGTCTTCGTCGGAGGGAACTTCAGGGTCTTGGCTTGCTGTGTAGTCGGTCTGAAGCATTGTAGGGGGGGAGAGGGCCCCGGGGCGCTCGACGCCCATCGGTTCCGGCAGGAACCGTCGGATTAGCTGAGGGTCCGGCTCCGTTGGTCCGAGGGGACCTTCGAAGGGGACCTGCAGCTTGACCACGCTTCGGAGGCATGATTAGTCGATGAGGTGTTTTGGAAATGGAAGACTTCGAACGACTCGAGGGGGTCGAGGGAAGGCCTTCGGGCTGCACTAAGAAGTCCTTAACTGAAGGGTGCGCGGAATCTCAGGATTCCGAGGCTCCCCCCGTAAGTTTCCTTCAGAGTGCAGTCAGCAGTAGAGAACAAGCTTTTAGAACTAATTCCCCACGGACGGCGCCAACTGTTGGCGTAAAAGTTACACCAACAGGTTCTTAGTAGTTAAGAACAAACAAACAAGAGGCTTGTGCTTTTAGGACAAACTTGAGCCTCCGTAAAGGATAACAACTCAAGAGGTCCGAATATATGTGTTTGAACCACTGGTTCTGGATCCCTCTTACAAGGTACAATGGGGGGTATTTATAGGGAAAAAGGCTTAAGGAATAGACCTATTTACCCTTATATTACAAATGACCTCCAGTATTATAAACAAGGTTATACACGGTAAAGTGCTGTAGGGCAGATGGATAAGCAGGGCATCCAATCAGTCACGTCTGCCTGCTTCGTAGCCTCCTCCTTCCCTTCGGAGGGTCCTTCGAGATTTTGCGTAGTGACACCCTTCGATCGTGCTGACGTATGCTTCGAGCATTATTCAACCATCTTCGGGATCTTCTCAGAGCCCTCGGAGGATTAACCTTTAAGTCCTGGAAATGAAGTAATTTCCCCCAACACATACTTTTTGGCGACTCCGTTGGGGATAGAAATGCCAAGCACCTCTACATCGGCGACGATTATGCCTACTACCTCTACATCAACGGGACCCTCGACGCCGATGGATCCGGTGGGGAGCTCATAGATTGACGATAGCAACATCATCATACCCACCATTGAAGACCTCTCTAAGAAGGATAGGGCAGAGCTCGAGGCCAGGACAAGGGAGCTACGCACCTTTTTTCTTGGCCGCTTCACCAAGACCCGCGGGGGCTTCGTTAAGCGCGACGGCGACATCCCCGACATCTCTGGAGCTAAGGTAACACCATCGTCTCCTCGAATGTCCTCCTAGGACCTCGAGCAAAAGATAGCCAGCACCATTGACTAGGCCATTAGTGCTACCTTTGCAAACCGCGTAGAAGCCATGGTTGACTCAAAATTGGACACAAAATTGGACACAAAGATGGAGGCTGGAAAAGTTGTCGCGTCCTTGGCCACACCTTCCATGGTCGAGGCCCTGCATGACCCTGTCGGTCAGACCGGCCCTTGGGTCAGTTAGACCGATATGTGCTAGATTACCCAGACGACAATGGTAGGTCAGACCGGCCATCAGGCCAGTCCGACCGACCATTAAGCTCTCGGTCAAACCGGACCCATGGCCGGTTAGACCGCTCCTACCGAATATTATACGCCGCCGCCGCAGCCCGCGCATGCACTACCTCTCCCCGCGTTGCCCGCACCTCCTGTTCCCGCACACCCGCATAGGCCCGATCACGTCCCATACCATGATATACCACCGCGTGTCGCGCCCCCGCACGAGAGACGCTCGTAGGCAGGAGGCTTAGATGACCTTGACGAGCGGATTCATGCACTATTTAGAGAGGTTGTGGGATGGACACCTAGAAGATGGGGTATGGTTTATCAAAAGTCGTACCCTGATTACTTCGATACCATCCCGTACCCGCGAGGCTTTAGGGTGCCTGAGTTTACAAAATTTGACGGTGAAGGTAGTAAAACCACCCTAGAGCACATAGGTCAGTTCTTAGCGTAGTGTGGTGAAGCTAGTGGGTCAGATGCTTTGAAATTTAGGCTGTTTTCTCTATCGCTTTTCGACACCGCTTTCACTTGGTTTTCGGCGTTACCGCCGAACTCCGTCCAGACTTGGTCCTAGTTGGAGCAAAAGTTCCATGACTATTTCTGTTGGGGGAAAATATTCCATCTTCAGGGTTATTGCAGTGACAAGATAAAGACTGGTGATTAAGCCGAAGACTTCCAGCATATACCTTCGGAGTTACATTGAGTCAAGTTCAAAGCATGATGACAGGCTCTACTTCGAAGTACATCTTCGAAGTTAAACTCTTCTAGGGACTTCTTTGCCAGCTAAGATGGAAGACTTATCTTCTTTCTCATTAGATTAGTCTTTTACCATTTTAGCCCTATTAGGGGTACCGAATAGTTTCCACTATGTCGGTTGTAATAGAGGGGTAATGTAGCGCCCCGATTTAACAAATCGGGACATTATTGAATTTCAGAGGAAAAACAATAATACAAGAGGTTCATCATGCGACAACGTACATACGACAATATCCATGGTACGCAGACCATATTTATTACAACATTGTTTTAGTAAAAACAGTAATAAAATAATTAAACAGCGGCATGACGAACGTCTTCTTCAGGATCTTTCTTCTCGACTGGGTCGCTACTCCAGACCGTCTTCAAAGTAAGCATCCTCTGTGGGGTCCAACGGGTATGAGTACAAAAAGTACTCAACAAGCCACCGCAAATGCAAATAATAATGCAGAATAATAAACAAGGAAGGATAATGGCTAACATTGCGGAATAAAGCAGTTGTAATTATGGCATTTAGTGTAATCATATTTTAATCATGCGGAAAGTAAACATGAGCATCATCAACATCAACTAACTCGAGGAGTACGTTTTACCTCCTCGCACAACGGTCCTTACATGACAATCCATCATGCACATTCATATTCAAAGTAAACTAACTGGGGGATGTCACGCAACCCGCCCTTGACCGTGGGCTCGGCTTTTCGAAAAGATTTAAGACTCTGATCAGAGATGTACTACTGTACCCACAAGGCACGCACTCATCCCGTGAAATGGGTCATCTCATTGGGATGAGTGCGTGCCTTGTGGGTACAGTAGTACATCTCTGATCAGAGTCTTAAATCTTTTCGAAAAGCCGAGCCCACGGTCAAGGGCGGGTTGCGTGACATCCCCCAGTTAGTTTACTTTGAATATGAATGTGCATGATGGATTGTCATGTAAGGACCGTTGTGCGAGGAGGTAAAACGTACTCCTCGAGTTAGTTGATGTTGATGATGCTCATGTTTACTTTCCGCATGATTAAAATATGATTACACTAAATGCCATAATTACAACTGCTTTATTCCGCAATGTTAGCCATTATCCTTCCTTGTTTATTATTCTGCATTATTATTTGCATTTGCGGTGGCTTGTTGAGTACTTTTTGTACTCATACCCGTTGGACCCCACAGAGGATGCTTACTTTGAAGACGGTCTGGAGTAGCGACCCAGTCGAGAAGAAAGATCCTGAAGAAGACGTTCGTCATGCCGCTGTTTAATTATTTTATTACTGTTTTTACTAAAACAATGTTGTAATAAATATGGTCTGCGTACCATGGATATTGTCGTATGTACGTTGTCGCATGATGAACCTCTTATATTATTGTTTTTCCTCTGAAATTCAATAATGTCCCGATTTGTTAAATCGGGGCGCTACAGGTAAGAAGGTCTTTTCCTTAATGTTTGGGCCTATAAATACCCCCCGTTTTACCCTGTAATAGGGATCGAATACAAGTTATTCAATACACACATTCGAACTATTCTAAGTTATTATCCTTTCGGAGGCTTAGAACAGTTCACTTCGCAAATACTTCGTTTGTTAGTTTCTAATCTTCAGAAACCTGTTAGCGTAATCTTTTACGCCAACAGTTGGCGCTGTCCGTGGGGAACCTAGTCCAAGAAACTTCGTTCTATACCAACTTCTTACATCATGCCTCCTAAGCGGAGCGCAACTCGTAACCTTGTTCGGAGGTCCCCTCGGACCTCCGGAGAGGCACCTGTTGAGGCCGGAGGTCCTTCGACGTTTCCTCCACCTCAAACTCCGGAAGGGGTTCCCATTCCTCGAGCACACGGAGCTCTTCGACCACCCGGAGTTCCTCTTCCACCTCAAGTTCCATTCCGAACTGATCCTTACAGTTCTCAAGACCCGGAAGATCCTTCCGGAGGAGATGAAGACAATCTTGGTGATATGGCCGCTCAAATGGCCAGTCTCCAAGCTGAAGTAGCGAGATGGCGGCAAGAAGCTGCAAATAGACTTCGCTCTCAAGCCGTCCCTGTTATTCCGGAAGTGCCTGAAGACGACGAACCTATCTATCCTGAAGCCCCGGAGAACGCCTCCTTTGATACCGAATCTCCGCTGCATCCGGAACTGCAAAAAGTTTGCTTCGATCCGAAGTTTAAAACTTCGAAGCTTTGCAAGTATGCCGGAGATGAGGATCTTGGAGAATTTGTCCGTTCTTATGCTCTAGCAATTGAAGCTAGTGGAGGAGTGCGGGACACCATGGCAAAATGCTTTCCCTTAGCTCTTCAAGGAGTGGCATTGCGGTGGTTCTGGTCCTTGAAGCCAGGATCAATTAATTCATGGGGGCAGCTGAAGAAGAAGTTTGTAAGCAATTTCCAAGGCACCTTCGTGCCTCCAATGTCAACGGGAAGTCTTTTCCAGGTGAAGCAACTCCCTGGAGAGACATTGAGGCAATATTTCAAGCGCTTCGCTCATACGAAGTCGCAGATCCGAGGGTTGACTACATCTTTAGTAGTTGACGCAGCTCGAGAGGGAGTCATTCATCCAGGCCTCCTTGATAAACTTCACCGGAAAAGCATATCTTTTGTTTCTAAGTTGATGTCATACTTTGAAGAATATGCGAGGTCGGAAGAAGGCTGGCTTCGAAGAACTGCAGCTACTCCGTCCGTATTGCAGGAAGTAAAATTGGAAGTAAAAACTTCGGCACAGCTGCAGGAGCCTGTCTTCGAAGTTTAGCATGATAGGAGAAGGGGGCAAAAGCATCCTCGTTCAGAAGTTCTGAACATTGCACCTCCGCAGAAGTTTACCCAAAGAGCTCCACAACCTTCGGGAAACAAGGTCAGCGGCTGGAGGCCGCCAGGGAAACCGGCTGGCAAAGGCCAGACCCTTTTCTGCTGTATTCATGGTGAAAACCGAAGCCACACAACTGATACTTGCAAGGCTATACTTACTCTGAGAGGAGAATATCTAGAAAGAACTTCGGGTCGAGGTACTACTGACCGAGTTCCAGCTCAAGTGCGCCCGGAGCCTATCCAGGCTGTGGCGCGGATAGAAAACTTCGAAGCTGCAAGACGCCCTCTGGTGGTCAATGTTATGCCACCTCCGAAGCAAGAAGAAGGGCAAGACCGAGGAAAAGGAGTAGTCCTCCCCATCTCCGGAGGAGGTACTCTCGGAAGCATGTCAAAAAGACAGAGAAGAGAGTATGTCAGAGAAGTGGGCCACATTGGAACTTCGTCATCTGCAGCTGCTATGCCTGAATGGTCCCATGTGCCAATATCTTTTTCTGCAGAGGATGCAGATGGCATTAAATTTCCACATGCAGATCCACTTGTCATTACTGCCGACATCGCAGGAACTGAGGTTCGAAGAGTGCTAATTGACGGAGGGAGTTCGACAGACATTCTTTTTGTTCAAGCCTTCGATCAATTGTGCATCTCCAGAAAGCACCTTCTTCCAGCGGCTCGTCCTTTGCAAGGCTTCGCAGGACCTCCGCTTGATGCACTTGGCCAAATTGTCCTGGAAGTTACCTTCGGAGAAGGATTGTTAGCCAGGATAGAGGAAGTAATCTTCGACGTCGTAGATGCTCCATATGCCTACAACGTCATCTTCGGAAGAGGCATGTTAAATCAGTTCGGAGCTGTGGCACACCACAATTACTTGTGCATGAAGATGCCCACACAAGCGGGAGTGCTCACTATCTTTGGAGATCAAGTTACCGCCCGAAGAGCAGAATATGGTCACGACCCCCCTCTTGATCCAAGACAAGTGAATAACGTGCAGGATAATCAAGAAAATCTTTCAGCTCCTTCCGAATCTTCGAAGAAATCCTTCCCAAGACCAAGTCCTGAAGGAGAGATCGCAACGAAGATTATTGTTAAAGATGGTAAAGAATATGCATTTCAATTTGGTAAAGATTTACCTCCAGAAGTTGCAACCTCCTTGGAAAAAGTAGTGGAGGAGAATTTAGATGTCTTTACCTGGTCTGATGAAGACATCACCGGAGTCAATCGGGATATTATTGAGCATAGTTTACTTGTAAACCCGAAGGCCCGGCCTGTTCGGCAAGGACTCCGAAAAATGTCTGCAGAAAGAGCTGTTCTTGCAAAAGACGAAGTTGAAAAATTGTTGAAGGCTGGGATTATCAGAGAAGTGGCTCACACAGAATGGTTAGCCAACCCAGTCTTCGTCAAGAAGAAATCCTCCGGGAAGTGGCGCATGTGCATTGATTTCACATCCTTGAATAAAGCATGCCCTCGTGACCCCTACCCCATGCCCCAAATTGATCAATTGGTCGACTCCACCGCAGGTTCGGAGTTATTAAGCTTCCTTGATGCGTATTCCGGTTATCATCAAATATGGTTGAAATGCGAAGATGAGATCAAGACAAGCTTCGTAACTCCCTCGGGAGTCTTCTGTTATGTAAGAATGCCTTTTGGCTTAAGAAATGCCGGGGCTAATTTTTCGAGGTTAGTTGCTAAGGCTCTAGGTCATCAATTATGTCGCAATGTGGAGGCCTATATGGATGATATTGTAATAAAGAGTGCTTTAAAGCACCAACATAGCCTAGACTTAGCAGAAACATTTAATAACCTTCGGGCATGTGGGATTCGTCTTAACCCCGAGAAAAGTATTTTCGGAGCTAAGGCTGGGAAGTTGTTAGGGTATTTAGTTTCAAGCAGAGGGATTGAAGCTAGCCCTACTCAAATAACTGCACTTCAGAAGATGGCTCCTCCGGAAAATTTGAAGCAAGTGCAAAAGCTGACAGTCGTCTAGCAACACTTAGTAGATTTCTGGCAAGGTCTGCGGAGAGAAGTTTGCCTATTTTCAAAGCATTGAAAGGGTTCGAAGATTTTGCATGGACACCGGAGTGTCAGAAAAGCTTCGAAGATATTAAAGAGTATCTCAGTAATCTTGCTACACTCACGGAGCCTACTGCGGACGAAACCTTACTCCTTTACCTTGCGGCTACTGGCTCTGCTGTCAGTGCAGTTCTTGTCAGAGAGATTGATGTCAACGGGAAGTTGGTACAAAATCCAGTTTACTTTGTGTCCGAAGCATTGTCCAGAGCAAAAACAAGATATTCCGAGCTTGAGAAATTCGTTTATGCTCTGATAATGGCTTCGAGGAAGCTAAGACATTATTTTTAGCTCATAATGTAATTGTACCAACTTCGTATCCTTTGGGAGATATGCTCCGAAGTAAAGATTCCACTGGAAGAATTGGAAAGTGGGCAGTTGAGCTAGCACCCTTCGGCATATCCTTTCTAGCAAGGACATCAATCAAATCGCAAGTCTTAGCAGATTTTGTAGCAGAATGGACTCCCCCTGCAACATTGGTTCCGGAGAAGTGAAGTGAAGGAATTTGGACTATTTTTTCTGATGGGGCTTTCCAAGCATCCGGAGCAGGTGTTGGAGCAGTTTTAATTTCGCCTTCAGGGCAAAGAGCAATGTACTCCGCAAGACTCAACTTTAAGTCTACCAACAATATAGCGGAGTATGAAGGGATTTTATTGGGACTCCGAAAAGCACGTGCTCTAGGGGCTACAAGAGTTGTTATAAAGACAGATTCTCAAATAGTAGCAGGGCACGTAGATAAAAGCTTTCAAGTTCGGCATCCACAGCTTTCAAAGTACTTAGAAGAAATCCGTAAAATCGAAGCACAATTCAAGGGTATTTCAATTCGGAGTATACCAAGAACAGAAAATGTGCAAGCGGACATCTTAGCAAAAGCTGCAGCCGGAGCTATGGATATACCAGAAGAAGCTTTTTGTGAGGAGCTCAGTACACCTTTGGTGCCACAAATTTCCTCCGCAGAGATTCTTTGCATTCCAAGTACAGATTGGAGAAATTCGATCATGGAACTTTTGCAAGGAGGAGCAAATTCATTTGAAGAGCCACAATTTTCAAGATTGAAACTCAGGGCTAGGAATTATCAAATAATCAACGGTATATTATACAAGGCCAGAGTATGTTCCCCTCTACTCCGATGTATATCTCAAGCCGAAGGTCAAGAAATTCTTCGAGAAATCCATGAAGGACTTTGCGGTAGCCATTTGGCCCCTCGAGCTTTAGCAGGAAAAACACTTCGCCAGGGGCTTTATTGGCCTACGATAACAGCTGATGCGGAGAGCTTGGTCCGCACTTGTCAAGGATGTCAGTGGATGGGTCGACGGAGTCATCGCCCACCAACAGCTCTTCAAGTTATTGCTCTGGTATGGCCTATGGCCAGATGGGGTATGGATTTGATTGGTCCCTTTCCAGTAGCTAAGGGAAATTTAAAGTTCGCAGTGGTAGCTATTGAATATTTTTCTAAGTGGGTAGAAGCAGAGCCCTTAACAGCTATCACTTCGAACAATGTACAGAAATTCTTTTGGAAAAGTATCATTTGCCGGTTCGGAGTGCCTAGACAACTCACGGTTGATAATGGAACATAGTTCGATGCAGAACCCTTCAGAAAGTTCTGCGAAGATCTAGGCATCCAGTTATGTTTTGCTGCAGTGAGGCATACTCAGTCTAATGGAGCTGTAGAAAGAGCCAATGGAAATATTTTGTCAAGGCTAAATCGAAGGATAGTAGGATTAGCAAAAGGACTGTGGACCGAAGAACTTCCGAAGATTTTATGGTCCATTCGGACTACGCAAACAAGGTCCACAGGTTTTACTCCATTCAGATTACTATTCGGAGATGAAGCTATGACTCCAACGGAGCTCAAAGGAGGATCACTTCGCAGCACCGAACCAGAGATTGAAGAAGAAAGACAAGCTTCGCTAGATTTAACAGAGGAGACAAGACTTCGAGCTGTGGCCAATTTATCAAAGTATCACCAGCAGACGAAGGCTTGGTTTGACCCGAAGGTTAAGATCAATGAGCTTAGACCGGGTCATCTAGTTTTGCGAAGCATTATAGCGCCAAGAAAATTAGGAAATAAATGGAAAGGTCCATACTTAATTGTTCGTTCAGGACGTCCTGGCTCTTTTAAATTAGCTAATTTGGAAGGTGAAGAATTAGCACATACTTGGCATGCGGAGCACCTAAAGCGATACTTCGCATAAGGGCTCCTTGTAATCATGTCTAATCACTTTTCGAATCAATAAAGCATATGGTTCAGATAATGCCTACCCCTCATAAACTTCCAGCTGCCGAGTGGATGCACTGGAACCGCGGAGTTGACCGAGAGGGAAGTGTCATTAATTTGAATCATATTTTCCGAGGTGGTGGGCTGACATAATCCAGAGTCCAAGCCACTGGCTTGAAGACATCCGTAAAAGAGCTCGAATACCACAGAATGCGGAGTCCAAGCCACCGGCTGGAAGACATCCGTAAAAAGAGTCCAAAGCGACCACATTATGCGGAGCCCAAGGCACCGGCTTGTAGGTATCCGTAAAAAGAGTCGAAGGAGACCAAATAATGCGGAGCCCAAGTCATCGGCTTGTAGGTATCCGTAAAAAGAGTCCAAAGAGACCACGACGAACTCCAAACCACTGGTTTGACAGAATTCGAAAAAAGAGCCGAAAGAGGCCAAAACAAAACAGAATTTGAGCCATGAGCTTCGAATGTTTGTTAAGAAAGTCCAAAGTGACAAATTATCTAAGACACTAAAGTGTCCGGGAAGTTATCTCAAGTGATTTCTTTCAAAAGCATAAGGTGCTAAGTCGCCATTCTTCAGACTACAAATAGTCGAAGAGATTTTTATAAGATTTTAAAAGATCTTTAAATTACAGAGGGGCTCTGAACCCCCAAAATTGTACTCCGAAGTTTTTCTTTGTGCCTAACCATCTTTGAATACAGTTCGAAGTTGCTTGCACCCAAAGAGGGGCTAATAAATAGGGAGACAATTTTAAATCGATATTTATTATTCGAACAAATATGATTACATCATGAAAAATTGGTATCTATACCAAGAAGGAATCGAAGACCTCTTCGATCTCTAGAGCTAGGGTTGGAACGACTAGTTCCAGTACCGAGAGTTCTAACAACTTTACGTTTAACTCTTTTGCCTCCCTTCGAAGCTCTAAAGTCCTTTTGTTCTTGCTGAAGCTCGGCCCAAGTTCGAAGCCGTTCGGGGCTCCTTTCCCAGCTTCCAAGTTCTTCAGGCTTCTTACCTTGAGTTTCATCTTCGTCTTCGGACCATATAATGTCTTCATAAGACGAAGTTTCCAAGTTAACTTCTTTTTCTTCCTCTTTAATACAAGATAGTATATCTTTACTTATTTCGGACGTAATTGCTCTGGAACTATCTCGAGGAACTAGAAATCGAGGACGCTTGTGAAGTTTTAAGATATCAAAGGTAGCCCATAATAAGCGAAGTTCGTCGTTAACGTCTAACACTTCGACATCTTCCATTTGAGGCAAAGCCTAAAAACATGATACACAAATTTTCATTCATGAATGTACATAAGCGTAATGCTTTACATAGTCAAAAGATTCTAAGGCATTTCTAAACCTGCGGGTTAGGAGGAGGCTGACTGCTCGAAGCTTGGGTCCGAGCCTGCTTTTGGCGTTGTCCTTCGTCAATCCAAGCCTTGATCGCAGAATGACCTTCGGCTCTCCATGAAGTTTGGAAGGCTTGCCAAGCAGCGGCCACACCTTCAGAAGGAGTGAGAAGTTGATCGTCGTCGAAGGTAATGGGACCCTCTCCTGCGCTCGGAGCTATCGATCGACCTAGATCCTCGTAGTAACGAAGTAGGCCAACAACAGCCACTTGTCCAGAGAGTTCTCCGTAACGAATGCCTGCTGTCTTCATTTGCTTCGCTACTCCTTGAATCCTCTTCAACCGGCGCAGTAGGGAGATGTTGTCATCCGAAGGAAGCATCCCAGTAGTACCGAAGTACTCTAGAACGCCTAGCAATTGGTCCATGACCTCCGCAGCTACCTTCTTAGACTTCAGCTTATCTTCAATTAACGCGTCCTTCGCCGAAGTTAGCTCTTCTAGTACTCCAAAGAGTCTAGCAGCCTCCGTAGCCAAAGAATTCTTTTGATTTAGTAGTTGGCTAGCTTCTTCTCGGAGCCTAACAAGCTCGGTCCCCGCAGTAGCGTGCTCCGTTCGCATCCTTTCAATTTCTGCTCGAAGCACAATTCTTTCTGCTTCGAGCTCTTTATTCGCAGCCTCCAAGCCTTGTCTGGCCCTGCGCTCCGTTGAGACCATGTCGTCCATATGGCTCACTCGACCTTCGGAGATGGTAAGATTTCGCTGAAGAGTTGCGTTTTCTTCTCGAAGGCGAGCGATTTCACGTTCATTTGATACGTTCGCAGCTCGGGCCAAGACTGTTTGCTGCGAAAAGAAAAAACCAAGGTAAGAAATTATTTGTATATAAATTTGATGTTGTTTTGCAGATACTTCGTACCTGGTAGGCTGCATGTTCCATAGCAGCATTAAGCTTCGAGCTCTCCGCCTCACTCAGGATGGCCACCAAGTCCGTCTCCCCAACTTCGCAACTAGCTCGATCCAAAGGCTCGAGCAAAGTCCGAAGCCCAGTTCTTCGCTCCAAGAAAGGAGCTAGAAGGGGGAGCATGCTCAAGGCTTGCTGGTCATCTTCATTTGGAGAAGGCCCAGAGTGTTGAGCTGTGGTCTTCGGAGCCCCCGGAGACTGGCCCCCCTCGGTAGATTGGCTCTCGTCTGTTGACTCAGATGGAGTTGATCCGGAGCTCGGAGCAGGGAGGGGATCCATCTTTCCTTTGCCTTTTTCAGGCCCCATCTGAGTAGCTCTTGGGATTGGCTCCGAAGTTGTCGAAGGTCCAAGAACTGTATCTTCGGGACGGACCTCTTCCATAGAAGTGGACTCTGTAAAAACAAAGGTATTATACATTGTATAATTTTGCATTTAAAAAAAAGGATAAAAATTATTCGAAGTTTACCTTCGACATTTTGACGGCGGGTAAGCATTGGACTGCTTGGCGGATCGAAGGCGAGATCTTCGTCCGAATCAAGCATCAAATCTTCGACTGTAGGAACATTTTCCTGAACAGTCGTTGTTGCTTCATCCGGAATCGAAGCCACAGTGACTTCGACTCCACTCTCATCCACAGGAACTCCGTCCTGAGGTAAATCCTCTTGAACTGCCGGAGTCCTCGTTTGCTCAAGATTCTCTTGAGACTCCGGCACGTTCGCAGGTTCATCAATTTGTGTAGTTCCTTGGGCTGCATCTTCGTCAATCAGCCTCACAAGTAACCTGCCTTCGTCCTCCTGAGAATCGGAGATTGAAGCTCTTGGGCTCGAAGGTGCAGGGTTTTTTGGCTTTTGAGCCACCTTCTTGACCGGAGTCTTGGCGGAGCTCGAAGTCCTAGCTTCAGCTTTCCTCTTCTTGGGCCCTTTCTCCGAAGGCACCCAATCCACCAAAGGAGGCGGAGCCACTTCGAGTAGCCCCCATACTTGGTTGGATCGCTCCTAACTACCAACCAATTTAATTCTCCATTCTTTCTCGGTCGGAGTTGGGACGCCCAAAATCTTCTCCGAAGCTCGTATGATTTGCTCCGAAGTTATAGGGGCTGAAGAGGCTGAAAAATGAGTTAAGTTTGTTAAATCTTCGAATAAATATACATAAAATATGTTGCTTTCGAAGTTACCTGCAGGACTCGCAGTTGAAGAGATTTTCCGAAGACCGCCTTCCGAATCCTCTTCGAAGGTGATTGGCCAGTTGGCCATCAAAGGAGGGATTTGGAGCCCGAGGAATTTTTCGGCTAAGTCTCGCATGCTCAACCGATGACTGATCTTTTGAAGTAAGCTAAGGCAAGCTTCGAGCTGACCCGGATCTGGATGCACAAGGGCTTCCTTTCGGAAGTTGATGTCTTGCAGAGGTCCAGCTAGATGGTTGCTCGCCCCAACTTTGGCATAAAACCATTTCAGGATCCAGTCTGTATACTGATGAGGACATCACTTCACATGATACACACATGGAGCCTCCACCTACAATGCAACTACAAGGACCAATCACACGCGCCCGTGCCCGTCGCTTGAACCATGAGGTTAATTCTTTCCTTAGCAACTTTGATTATATTTGTTTGGACGGGATGCTACTGAATTCTAGTGATATTTTGTTGCTTAGGAACATGGGAGATGGAATAGAAGAGTTGGAGTTGAAGACGGAGTCGCACGGATGTTTTGAAGTCAAGATTTCGCTGGTTCGGACTACATCGACCACCATGCACCAAAATGGGCATAACTTTCTCATACGAAGTCCGATTGGCGCGTTCTTTGACTTTTTGGAAAGCTGAGGAGAAGACGGATCGTTTGCCGTTGGTTTCACCTCATTTGGAGTCTCGAGTCGTTCTGTGTGATTAAAACAGTCCTGCGTGATAGAACTGGGCCGTGTTGGCCCATAGTCCAAGTCTGTTCGTCTTCTAGCCAACAGCCCGTGTCTGTTCGCCTTCTACAGGCTCCCACGCCCTATATATTCACTCCAGCTGCCTTTAGGGTTAGGTTTTGCTTTGTTTGCATTTACACTGTTGTGTTTAGATCCCGCCTCTTGCACCGGACCGATTGGCTGTTGCATTGGCGTTTGTGAAACCTCACCTTATCATCGTTTGTCTGTGTTTTGGCATTCGACTTGTATCCTTCCTGTTCTTGCTTGCGTTCTTGGGTTCGCTTGCAGGAATTAGCCTTCGTGGCGAGGTCAATCGCGTTATGCGTGGTTGATAACCAATGGAGACAGTGGTGTAACGATTGCAAGGTTTTGATCCGCCGGACCGGAGCCTTGGATCGCCAACGTCGAGATTCTCCACCAACCCAAGTTTATCCTTTACCTAGCGGAAGATTGGGACCAATCCCCCATCATATACCATCTGGCGTTGATAGCCTTGGCTGGAAATCGGAGAGCATACTCGTCCCGAAGCCTGAAGTTAATACTTCCGAAGGCCACTACCATTTTTTCACCTCCGGGGCCTACGAAGGTCTTCGGTTGGCACGAAGCTCTGTGCAGTGCTGCGGAGATCTTTGCCCTCCCCTCACAACCCTCGGCTCGCAATGCCCATTCGAAGATGGTGAGACGTGCTACAGCATTCGGAGAGAGTTAGGGCAGAGTGACGTGGATCAACTCCAATACCTCGGCCAAAAAGTCTACTGCTGGAAGACCCAAACCAGCTTCGAAGAAGGCTTCGAAGACGACCACTTCTCCGGGTCTTGGTGATGGAATGATTTCCTTCCCAGGTTTGCGAATCATCACCCCCGAACTAATTTTCCCTTCTATTGCAGCCGCAAGAGATTCCCTTCTGCAGGTTGACGACCCCAGTTGATAGGATTGATCTGTGTACTTCGTCGAGGCTGGAAAGAGGTCTTGAGGGCCGACATTCTGGGGATTTCCTCCCACTGGCGCCATTGCCGCCACTGAAGGATTTGGAGTCGCTGCCGCCAAGGTTGCAGTGGCCGCTGCTGCCGCAGCCTGCTGCCGGGCCAGGATTGAAGATGCTCCAGGGCCCTTGAAACTGGTCTTCGCCATTGAATCTCACGGATTGCTTCAGAAGAAAAATGGAGGCTAGGGCTCGGGTTGGAGGCTAGGGCTCAGGTGATGGTTTGTTTGCACGAAAGCAGTGAAAAGGTACTCAAGCAGGGTTTGGGCCCTCTATTTATAGCCCAAAATCCTGATTTTTTACCGTGTTGGACCGGAAACGGCGACCAGAGGGGGGGGTGAATGGGAGCTTTTAAAATTTCGGGCTAAAAACTTAGCCTTCGGTTCTGTTCTGTCTTCTGCGGAACAGGCTTCGAACACTACCTTCGAAGGTCTGGTTTGGAGGTACTTCGACACCTTCGAACACAGGCTTCGGAGGAGCAAAAGTTCGAAGCCAAGAAGACTTCGCTCCACTTACAACCCTCGAAAATCTACTCTGCTAAGTCAGTGCAGGCTCCGCACACGAGGTGCTTCGAGCAGGCTTCGCACTTCACCCTTCGCAAGAGTGGACAGTCCTCTGAGGACTTCGACCAAGTACTTAGCGACAGCAACTGGTGCTGGGCTTCGAACGCGAAGGTCTACACGCACACAAAACGGACTACGCTAAGGGCTTCGACACAGGAAGCACTACGGGAAAAGAACAGGGCTTCGCTAGTAAGCAGCGAGGTCTTGCCTCGTGTTACACAGAGCGACAGCACACTGAAAAACACACTTCGCGAGAAGAACAACCTTCGCCAACACAGGCTTCGGTGAGCTAAAGACTAGCGAGGTGTGCAACGCGAGTTCAAGCAAAAGCACACAGAAGCAGGGCTTCGCCACTTGAACAAGGAACACTGAAATAAATTGAACTCAGAATGAATACAGCGAGGTCTGTCTACAGGAGCTCAACAGTAAATGCTCAAAGTGTTAAATGTTACCTACCGAGCCCCCATATTTATAGCCCACGGCTTCATCCTAAGGAAGTGACTACTTTACCCCTAGGGTTTACAACAGATTTGTCTCTACAGAACTAAGGGGTACAAAAGGTAGTCCACCTTTATTTTGGAGGCTTCTCTGTCAGCTGCAGAGGGGACAGTGTCAGCCTTTTTCAGAACAGACAGTGTCAGCCTTTACAGAGTTGACTTCTGGAACCTCCCTTCGCACCCGAAGGTGCGGTAGCTTCGGCGAGAAGCCTGCAGCCTGAAGGCCTTCGCTCCGCCGAAGAATTCCTTCGATACAGTGACGGTTTTGAGCCGAAGCCGTCAAAGCCCTTGGGCCTTCGCACCACCACCTCCGGAGTGGATCACCACGGCTTCGCAGCTACTCCGAGCTCGAACACCGTCCGTCCGTGTACCGAAGCCATGCATGGCCGAAGCACCACAAGTCAATCTCACTCCGGAGCTAGCCTCGCTCCGAAGTCCTTCATACTCCGAAGCCCCACCTTCGGAGTACCACCCTTCGAAGTCCCTCCTTCGTCCAAGGCCTCCGCATGAAGCATTCCAAGAGCACTTCGTCGCAGTGTCTCACTCCGAGCACACTCCTCGACGAGCCTCACCCGGACCATGCCTTCGTTGCGCCTCGACTTCTGAGACTTTCGTCGGGTAACCTTCGAGTGTCTCCCTCCGGAGCACACTTCGAACACCTTGCCTCCGCAGAGGACTTGTTCCACCAACTCCGAAGTCACTCCATTCGGAGTACCTTCGAAGTGCCTCATGTCCGAGGACTTTATCTCGGAGTACCTTCAGCCGGAGCCACGCTCCGCACTCTCTGCCTTCACCTGGCACGTCTCGACCCGAGGACCGACCCGGACCACCTTCGCAGCCACCGTGACGGAGCTTCCCCGCTCCCCTGGCATCAAGCCTCCTGCTTGACCCAGGTTCACCCGGCTCGAACCCTGTCCGTCGCCTCCGAAGTCCCTGCGCACCACAGACAAGCAAACAAGTGTATCCAGTACTCCGGAGACCTCTCCGGGTTAGCAACCTTCGGTACACACTCCGGTGTACCGCCCAAAGTACCGAAGCCTACGGTACGAACCCAGTCATCGCGTACTGTCGGACCCCTCCGACGAGCACACTCCGCTGCACAGCTGCAGCAAACAAACGCCTCCGAACACCCTTCGGAGAACCACCTCCGAAGCCCCTCCGGAGGTACCCTTCGAACAGAGGGTAAATAATCCTGTCAATCACTCATCACATACACCGAAACCACCCTTGGTTTCTCAATCTCCCCCTTGATGAGTGCATTGACAACCAAATCCAAGTTCAAGAAGATTTAAAAATTTCAGCACACAAGTGACCATAAAAACTCAGAAAAGAGCCAAAGCATGTCACTTGATAAAAGAATTTTTCTCCCCCTTTGTAAAAGAGTAAAAGCCCCTTTGGCAAATCTCCCCTTGATAAGAACTCCCCCTGAGTTAAGCAAATTTTTCTTCCCCTTTATGTCAAAAATCTTTCCCCTTGCGAAATTATGCCTTCTTGCGGCAGAGAACACAACAAATCTCCCCCTTTGGCAATGCAAGCATCAAGGAGCAGTTAAAAGATGCAAAGCTTCGAAATGAATAGAAATGCAAAGACATATAATGCAAAAATATGCCAACAGTAGCATCAATGATCATGTGCTCAGCTCAATTTAACATTCTGGGAAACAAGATGATGGCATGTGATTTTGACATTTTGGAAGTAAAAGCATCACCACTTAATCATAGCAGCTAGTCATGTGAAGGCAAGGACTGCGCAAAGCTAACAATTTCTACCCTAGACAGACAATTCTTGTTCAAAAGGAGCTTTGAAAGCAAACTTGATGAGCCATTAAATTTGTTGTTCTTTTCTTAATTGCCAGGGGTTATTTGTTTGTCCACCTTATACTTTCCAATCAAGCCAAGCCTAGGCAAGAAAGCCATCTGAAGCTTAAGGCGGTGATTTTGGCATACACTACACTATCCCAGTTCAGACCAATGTGCAATGGTAAGCAGTCTAGAATAGAGTAGTGCGACAAACAAACCCTCCTGGATCTTTTCATTGAAACCAGGCAAATCATGGATTTTTGATTTTGATTTTGATGACTTAAATATTTTGATGAGTATCCATGAATAAAGAACACAGTTTGCAAGTTGCAAATTTTAGCATCCAAGGAACAGTGTCTTGCTGTCAAGTAGATAAAAGATAGCGAAAAGCAGTCCAGCCTAAACAAGCTAGATGCAAGATTGTGCGGTGAGCAAGTTTTGATTTTAGAAAATAAAACAGCATGCACAACCAATGTTCCAGATATATTTCATAGAGCTGAGCTGACATGATTTCTTTGAATTCAAAGCAGGCATATAATAGCAAAAGATGTAAATGCAATTCCACACATAATGAGCATATGCAAGACAATTAAAATCAGCTCCCCCTCACAAAATGCCGTAGGGATGACAAATACCAAGTTCCCCACGCAAGTAAGCAAATCGAGATGCATCGAGGGGTTTTGTAAAAATGTCGGCAAGCTGGTGTTGGGTATCAACATATTGAAGTTCAATATCACCCTTCTCATTGTGATCTCTGAGAAAATGATACCGTACATCAATGTGTTTGGTTCTGGAGTGCTGAACCGGGTTGTTTGCAATACAAATAGCACTAGTGTTATCACAGAAAAGTGGAACACTCTTATAATCTAACCCGAAATCCCGCAAAGTGGAAACCATCCACAAAATCTGAGAGCAACAGCTAGCTGCAGCAACATATTCGGCCTCAGCCGTCGATTGTGCAACACTAGACTGTTTGCGGGAAGACCAGCAAACCAGAGACGTACCCAGAAAATGACAAGTACCAGAGGTACTCTTCCTATCAATTCTACACCCAGCAAAATCCGCATCAGAATAGCCTCTAAGACATAAAGATGAAGACGATGAATACCATATGCCAAATTCAAGGGTGTGTTTGAGATACCTTAGGATGCGCTTTACCGCTTGGCGGTGCGAAGCTCGTGGTGAAGCCTGAAAACGAGCGCACAGACACACAGCGAAGTGTATGTCCGGCCTCGTGGCAGTCAAGTAGAGTAGGGAGCCGATCATGCTCCGGAACTCCTTCTAATCTACAGCTTCTCCATCTTCGTCAGGGTCCAACGCTACAGATGTAGCCATTGGAGTGGCGAGGGGCTTCGCATCGGACATGTCGAACTTCTTGAGCAGGTCCTTGGTGTACTTTGTCTGGTGGACAAAAGTACCTTGTTTGCTTTGCTTGATTTGCAAACCAAGGAAAAAGGTGAGTTCACCCATCATCGACATTTCAAACTCCCTGCTCATGGTATCTGCAAACTCGGCAACCAAAGCATGAGAAGAGCCACCAAAGATGATATCATCCACATAAATCTGCACTAGGAGGAAATCTTTGCCATGCTTGAGAGAAAACAAGGTTTTATCAACAGAGCCCATCACGTACCCTCGCTCAAGCAGAAAAGACTTAAGTCTATCATACCACGCCCGAGGGGCCTGCTTGAGTCCATAAAGAGCCTTATGAAGTTTAAGGACTTTATGTGGGTACTTGGGGTTTTCAAAACCAGGGGGTTGTTTTACATAAACATCTTCACCTATGAAGCCATTAAGAAAAGCACTTTTGACATCCATTTGATAGAGTTTGAATCCCCGGGATGTCGCAAAGGCAAGCAAAATCCTAATGGCCTCAAGGCGAGCAACAGGTGCAAAAGTTTCAGTAAAATCAATCCCTTCTAGTTGAGAAAAGCCCTGAGCTACAAGTCTAGCCTTATTTCTAACAATTGTCCCATCCTCCCCTTGTTTATTTTTAAAAATCCATTTTGTTCCAATGAAATGAACATTAGGTGGAGGATCAACTAAAGTCCAGACTTGGTTTCTCTCAAAATTTTCAAGCTCTTCATGCATGGCATTGATCCAACTAGAATCAGAAAGTGCATGACTAACATCTAAGGGCTCGAAAGAAGCAACAAAAGCAGCATTAGTAAAATGGGCATGAGAACGAGTTACCCTTTGATCAAGCTCACCAATGATCTGCTCGGGAGGGTGCATCCTTTGGACATGATGTGGAGCCTCGCGGCGGGATGCAGTCTCCCCCTCAACTTGTGCGTTGGAGTGGTCCAAGATGACCGATGTTGAGGTAGTCGCTTCGGGACCTCGTGCCGAAGTAGTAGAAGCGGGGTCAGCTTCGGGGGTTGACGTCGAGGGTAGTAGGGGTTCATCCTCGAATTCTCCGGGATCTTCGTCTTCGAATAAGGTCTGTTCCATGTCGTGTTCATTAGCCTGTTCAAAAGCAGAACTAACAGAGGGGGTTGATTCATCAAAAGTCACATCACATGACTCGATGACAGTGTTAGTTTCCAAGTTATAAACACGATAAGAATGACCATGAGTTGAATAACCCAAAAAGATCCCGTCAGAAGATCGCGACTCAAATTTATCCAAGTTACCACGTTTTAGGATAAAGCAGCGACAGCCAAAAACTCGAAGATGAGTAACCTTGGGCTGTCTCCCAAAACGCAGCTCATAAGATGTCAAGTTTAAAATTGAGCGCAAGAAGATTCGGTTTGAGATGTAGCAAGCAGTGTTCATGGCCTCAGCCCAGAATTTTCTAGGAGTCCTATGCTCATCAAGCATCGTCCTAGCCATCTCAACCAAAGTGCGGTTTTTCCTCTCAACAACACCATTCTGTTGAGGAACCCGCGGAGCAGAGAATTGATGTTCTATGCCATGCTCCATGCAAAAGTCAACAAAGAGACTATTTTTGAACTCGGTGCCATTATCGCTTCGAATGAATTTTAATGCACCAGGGAGTTCAGTAAAAAGTCTCAAAGCCAAGCTCCGAAAGTGTGAAAACACTTCATCCTTGCTGGCAAGAAAGAAGACCCAAGAGTAGCGAGAGAAATCGTCGACAATAACAAGTACATACCACTTGCCGCCTAAAGAACTAACCCGAGAAGGACCTACAGTGTCCATATGGAGAAGTTCTCCGGGCTGTTCAGTCATCACTGTGGTGACTGGCGAATGCGAAGCAGCAATCATTTTTCCATGTCGACAAGGAGCGCAAACTAAATTCTCCTCAAACTTGAGCTTGGGCAATCCTCGGATCAAACCTAGGGCGCTCAAACGAGCGAGCAACTCAAAGCTCATATGCCCTAGTCTCCTATGCCACTTCCAAAGCTCAGAAGTCGAATGAGCAACAAGACAATGAGAAGAACCAGATGACTCTGAAAAGTCAGCTCCAAAGACTCTCCCAACCCTAAAGATCTTACACACCACAACGCCATCTGAATTGAGCACTTGCGAAGTATCGCGATGAAATCGCACTTCGAAGCCCTCATCGAGCAACTGAGATACAGATAGCAAATTGTATCCCAGGTTTTCAACCAAAGCAACATCTTTGAGAGTGAAGTTTGAATTAATTCTTACCACACCTTTACCTTTCACTCTACTCCTTCGATTGTTTCCGAAGGTGATATGTTCCCTTTGCTTGGTTGTGGTGAGGCTGGAGAACCAATTTGCATCTCCGGTCATGTGGCGCGAACAACCGGAGTCCATGATCCACGTGCCCTCCAAGCCTCGACCTGTCGCCTACACATGATGAAAACGTCTCGATCGCTCAGTGCTGGGGTGAGTAAAATAATGTCGAGGCATCCAGCACTGAGTGACACGAGTAGTAGGCACAGTAAAAGTAGACGGTCTACGCACATAATAATCAGAATGATGCAAAGTGCGAGGTCTACCTACATGCAAAGAACGCAAAGCATGTCGAGGTCTCCTACTCTGACGAGGTACAAAGCTACTCGCCCGAGGTCTACCACCATATGGAACATGGTGAACACCTCGAGGAGCAAAACCTCTCCGAGAAGCACGAGGAGCCTCTAAAACAGGACGAGAGTAAAACTCAGACTCACGCATACCTAAAGATGGGTAATGCATGTCCTGATAGCTCATCGCCTGTGCACGTCGCTCATCCTTGATGCGACGGAAACAGAAACCAATCAAATGACCCGCCCGCTGACAATAAGAGCAATGAAACACTCTCCTGGGGGCACTCTCATGGGTCACAGGAGCAACTCTCACAGGCTCCTTGGGTTTCTTCTGAGTGGCTTTCTTGGGAGGATTTATCTTGATAGGAGGAGTGGTTTTCTTTGGTGGATGGGTAGGCTTTTTGGCTGATGGGGTGTCCAACAGAGCTCTCTCTTTCTCTAGGGTGGTGGGAGAGGTGAAAACAGTTTTGGTTTTACTGTCTGAAGCTATCCTCTCAAAACCCAAACCTAGAGCTACCCCGGCTCTGTCAGCACACAACTTGGTCTTGGCCAAGAGCAAATCCATCCTACCCTTCCCTCAGTGCATTTGTTAACCACGGACAGGAGGTATTCATTTTCAGACATGAGGTTCTCAGCTCGCTCTCTAACAGTGCCTAGCTGGTCCTTAAGGGTAATGCATGTGTCACACACAGGCTGCACATCCTTAGAACTACCGGCCCTTTCCAATCTAGCCTCTAAATCATGAACATGCTTATCACGTAAATTAATGCTATCGCGTAATAAAGAGCAGTTCATGCAATCAATTATATCATGAGGTCTAGAATCCACCTCCAAAAGCTGCTTCTGTGCAGTCTCAAGCTCAGAAAGAGTTTGAGCATGAACAGAACGCAACTGAGCAAGCTCACTCATGACAACAGAACATGATTCACATTCAGCATCATTAAATTTAGACTTAAGCATGGCATATTCAGTAGAAACATTTTCTAGCCTAAGTCTAAGGTCTTTTCTTTCTCTAGCGGCTTGCACAAGTAATCTATCCTGACCAAGCACTACTTCATTCAGCTCATCTAATTTAATTAGAAGCTGGTCAGATGATAGGTTTACCTCAGATGAGTCAAGCTCATCGCCGCTGTGATCGCTGTCGGCCATGAAGCAAAGGCCGGTGAAGTCACGTCCCTTCTTGTCCTTCTTGTCCTCCTTCCTTGGGGACTCCTCCTCCTCAGAGCTCGACTCCTCAGTTGAGGATGTGTCGATGTCGCTGAGAGCAGCAACAAAGGCTCTGGAAGCGGCCTTGGCTACTTTCTTAGCCATCTTGCCGCGCTTGCCCTTCACAAAGGGCTTCCTCTCCTTTTTGTGGTATTTGGGGCGGTCACTCTCATCTCTCTTCTTGATTTTGGGGCAGTTGGCCTTAATGTGAGAGGTGTCGCCACATTCATAGCAACCACTAAAACCACTTCTCCTTTGATCCCGTCTCTCATGATGAAAGCGGGTGAACCTCCGGGCAATGAGAGCAAGCTCGTCATCAGCTAGAGTATCCACCTGCTCCTTTGTGACGGAGACCAGGGAGGACAAAGCAAAACCATCTGGAAGAACACAAGTGCCTGATGTGCTTGGTTCTGCAGTGGTGCCACGGCTAGTGCTAGAAACCAATGCCAATGGCTGTGGCAAAGAGCTTCTGT
Source organism: Zizania palustris (assembly GCA_019279435.1). Lineage (NCBI taxonomy): Eukaryota > Viridiplantae > Streptophyta > Magnoliopsida > Poales > Poaceae > Zizania > Zizania palustris. The sequence continues at coordinate 70,153,762 of JAAALK010000290.1, read as the reverse complement.
GCACTGCAAGAGATGCCTTGGCAATCTCTGTGGACTTCAGCTTGCTAAAGAGTTCGTCACAGGTCAAAGTGTCATAGCCTGTGGACTCCTCAATGCTGGATATCTTCACTTCCCATATGCTACGGTCAAGAGCATAGAGAAGCTTGATAGCCCTATCATGATCACTGTAAGCAAGCGTCCCGTTGGATCGCAAGTTACTCACTATCGCGTCAAAACGAGAAAACATGGCATCTACAGATTCACCAGGTGCCTGCACAAACAGCTGATACTGTTGATTGTAGGTGCTTTGTCGCCTGGCCTTGATCTGAGCAGAGCCCTCATGAAAGACAGTGAGTGTTGTCCAAATTTCCCTAGCAGTCCTAAGGTGCTGCACCCTATCAAACTCACTCCGACTCAAACCAATGAACAATATGTTCCTTGCCTTCGAGTTGGCAATGTACTGATCTTTTTCGGTTTGAGTGGTGCGGGTATCAGGGATGGAGTATTGTGAGTCCACAATCTCCCAAATTGCATTTCCTTGGCTTAACAAGTAAGCCTCCATGCGCACCTTCCAGTACGCAAAATCTGTCCCATCGAACAGAGGAATTTTACTGCCTCTATCCATGTCGCCAAAAGATCACAAAACCGGTTAAGGTCAACTGGTGATCTTAACCTGCTCTGATACCAATTGTTGGACCGGAAACGGCGACCAGAGGGGGGGTGAATGGGAGCTTTTAAAATTTCGGGCTAAAAACTTAGCCTTCGGTTCTGTTCTGTCTTCTGCGGAACAGGCTTCGAACACTACCTTCGAAGGTCTGGTTTGGAGGTACTTCGACACCTTCGAACACAGGCTTCGGAGGAGCAAAAGTTCGAAGCCAAGAAGACTTCGCTCCACTTACAACCCTCGAAAATCTACTCTGCTAAGTCAGTGCAGGCTCCGCACACGAGGTGCTTCGAGCAGGCTTCGCACTTCACCCTTCGCAAGAGTGGACAGTCCTCTGAGGACTTCGACCAAGTACTTAGCGACAGCAACTGGTGCTGGGCTTCGAACGCGAAGGTCTACACGCACACAAAACGGACTACGCTAAGGGCTTCGACACAGGAAGCACTACGGGAAAAGAACAGGGCTTCGCTAGTAAGCAGCGAGGTCTTGCCTCGTGTTACACAGAGCGACAGCACACTGAAAAACACACTTCGCGAGAAGAACAACCTTCGCCAACACAGGCTTCGGTGAGCTAAAGACTAGCGAGGTGTGCAACGCGAGTTCAAGCAAAAGCACACAGAAGCAGGGCTTCGCCACTTGAACAAGGAACACTGAAATAAATTGAACTCAGAATGAATACAGCGAGGTCTGTCTACAGGAGCTCAACAGTAAATGCTCAAAGTGTTAAATGTTACCTACCGAGCCCCCATATTTATAGCCCACGGCTTCATCCTAAGGAAGTGACTACTTTACCCCTAGGGTTTACAACAGATTTGTCTCTACAGAACTAAGGGGTACAAAAGGTAGTCCACCTTTATTTTGGAGGCTTCTCTGTCAGCTGCAGAGGGGACAGTGTCAGCCTTTTTCAGAACAGACAGTGTCAGCCTTTACAGAGTTGACTTCTGGAACCTCCCTTCGCACCCGAAGGTGCGGTAGCTTCGGCGAGAAGCCTGCAGCCTGAAGGCCTTCGCTCCGCCGAAGAATTCCTTCGATACAGTGACGGTTTTGAGCCGAAGCCGTCAAAGCCCTTGGGCCTTCGCACCACCACCTCCGGAGTGGATCACCACGGCTTCGCAGCTACTCCGAGCTCGAACACCGTCGTCCGTGTACCGAAGCCATGCATGGCCGAAGCACCACAAGTCAATCTCACTCCGGAGCTAGCCTCGCTCCGAAGTCCTTCATACTCCGAAGCCCCACCTTCGGAGTACCACCCTTCGAAGTCCCTCCTTCGTCCAAGGCCTCCGCATGAAGCATTCCAAGAGCACTTCGTCGCAGTGTCTCACTCCGAGCACACTCCTCGACGAGCCTCACTCGGACCATGCCTTCGATGCGCCTCGACTTCTGAGACTTTCGTCGGGTAACCTTCGAGTGTCTCCCTCCGGAGCACACTTCGAACACCTTGCCTCCGCAGAGGACTTGTTCCACCAACTCCGAAGTCACTCCATTCGGAGTACCTTCGAAGTGCCTCATGTCCGAGGACTTTATCTCGGAGTACCTTCAGCCGGAGCCACGCTCCGCACTCTCTGCCTTCACCTGGCACGTCTCGACCCGAGGACCGACCCGGACCACCTTCGCAGCCACCGTGACGGAGCTTCCCCGCTCCCCTGGCATCAAGCCTCCTGCTTGACCCAGGTTCACCCGGCTCGAACCCTGTCCGTCGCCTCCGAAGTCCCTGCGCACCACAGACAAGCAAACAAGTGTATCCAGTACTCCGGAGACCTCTCCGGGTTAGCAACCTTCGGTACACACTCCGGTGTACCGCCCAAAGTACCGAAGCCTACGGTACGAACCCAGTCATCGCGTACTGTCGGACCCCTCCGACGAGCACACTCCGCTGCACAGCTGCAGCAAACAAACGCCTCCGAACACCCTTCGGAGAACCACCTCCGAAGCCCCTCCGGAGGTACCCTTCGAACAGAGGGTAAATAATCCTGTCAATCACTCATCACATACACCGAAACCACCCTTGGTTTCTCATACCGTTTGTCTGTGTCGCTTCACATTCCCAACCGTTACTTTGCTCCGAAATTAAAGCATTCCGTAACTTCCGTTAGAAGAAAGAAGCTAACGACTATTTCTTCTAAGTCTAAAAAGGCTTTCAGACTTCTTGAGTTAGTTCTAAGTTACTTCGAATGTAATTTTATTAGAAACTGATTCGAAGCTTACATCTCCACATAGTTCGGAGATGGTTTAAATCTGCTAACCCCTACGCATGATTATTTTTCTTGCGTATACTGCTCTCCTAACATTACAGATTTAGCGGAGAAGCGTATTCGAGGGGCTACTGTTGGGGGAAAATATTCCATCTTCAGGGTTATTGCAGTGACAAGATAAAGACTGGTGATTAAGCCGAAGACTTCCAGCATATACCTTCGAAGTTACATTGAGTCAAGTTCAAAGCATGATGACAGGCTCTACTTCGAAGTACATCTTCGAAGTTAAACTCTTCCAAGGACTTCTTTGCCAGCTAAGATGGAAGACTTATCTTCTTTCTCATTAGATTAGTCTTTTACCATTTTAGCCCTATTAGGGGTACCGAATAGTTTCCACTATGTCGGTTGTAATAGAGGGGTAAGAAGGTCTTTTCCTTAATGTTTGGGCCTATAAATACCCCCCGTTTTACCCTGTAATAGGGATCGAATACAAGTTATTCAATACACACATTCGAACTATTCTAAGTTATTATCCTTTCGGAGGCTTAGAACAGTTCACTTCGCAAATACTTCGTTTGTTAGTTTCTAATCTTCAGAAACCTGTTAGCGTAATCTTTTACGCCAACAATTTCTATACTGGGGAGACCGAGCTTAGACTATCACACTTGACATCGGTTAGACAGAAGACTAACGAGAGTGTCTCCGAGTACATTAAGCATTTTAGGGACACTAGAAACCGATGTTTTACTTTGAACATCTCCGATAGAGACTTGGCCGACCTAGCTTTTAACGGTCTCCATTCCGAACTTAAAGAGAAATTAGATGGCCAAGATTTCTTTGATGTTAGTCAGGTGCTGCAGAAGGCTCTAGTTCAGGAAAGCCGAGCCAAAGGTAGAAGATTCACCAAGACATTTAACAAACCCAAAGCTGAAGTGCACGTCATGGAGCACTCCGATGAGGAATCATCGGAGAGCGAGGATGACTCGGCCGATATGTACACCGCAAAGTGGACTTGGTCTAGCAAGGCCAAGTCCATCACTTGCACTGAGTTACGGCCGTCTCCAACTAAGAGTCGGCCTAGCGAGGTGAAGTATTCTTTTGATGTGACCAAGTGCGATAAGATATTTGATTTTTTGTTGAAGAACAAACTCATCAGGTTACCGAAGGGTCACATCATTCCAATGACCGATGACTTGAATAAATAGGCTTATTGTAAGTGGAATGATTCTCATTCCCATTCTACTAATGTTTGCAATGTTTTTCGTCGGCAGGTTCAATCGGCCATAGAAGAAGGACAGTTGAAATTGGATACAAGTCCCAAGATGAAGCTCGACCAAGACCCTTTCCCCGTGAACACTATTGATCTCGACGGGAAAAAGGTGTTGATTCGGCCCAAGCAGGCCGAGTCCACTGAAGGGAAGGAGGTCATGATCGGGGAACCGTGCCCACACATGCTCGTGCCGAAGAACCCTGAGGTAGGAGTGTGGAAGGTGAACACCAATGCATCATCTTCGGCTGCGAATCACAAGAAGCCGAAGGTGACATATGACATGTTGTTCTAGAAGCACCAGAAGAGGGCTGAGAAGGTAAGCGCTCGGCCAGGATCCCCTACGAGGCTAGGCCCTCCTTAGAAGAGTGGGTTTGGCCCACGATGGCCAAGGCCATTGGAGCCACCTTTCCCTCCGCCATCATACCATCTACCGATGGTGTAGTGGGCACCTTGCTACTTTCCACCTCCCGGGTATCCTGCGCCATATTATATTGCTCCATTTGTGCCACTCGGATTTTATAACATGCAGGGTCAGATGGGCGCTCCAAGCAGGAACATCTTCTCCAGACTATTTGTCACACTACGAGGATGCCCGGAGGCACACTCTGAAGCTATCATCGTCAAGGTGGGGTCCTAGGACGTCCCAATCTGTAAGGGGACCTCCGAGGAGCAAGGATGAGGTGAACCGCCAAAGCCACCCGAGGAGATGGCCGGTCGTACCGCAGCCCTAGGGCCGGTCAGACCGCCCTCGCCACTTTGGTCTGACCGGCCTACTGTGGCCGATCCGACCGACACTTCTTAGGAGACCGACACCAGTCGGTCAGACCACCCCGCCATGGCCGGTCCGACCGACAAATCCCGGTCCTCGGCCCAGTGAGGCCGGTCCGACTGATAGCAGGAAGGAACGAAACTCCGCCAAACGCAAAACTGCCAAGGCCGATTCAAATAATTCCCGTTTGGCCAAAAGTTCCAGGAGCAAGGTTGTGGCACCCAACACCAAGCCGCAGCCATCATGGGGACCACCAGGTATTACCAAGTGCCAGAAGAGGAGACTACAACGCCTTCGAGCCTACGAGATGAGTGAGAAGAAGGCCAAGGACGAGCGAGACGCCGTATTCGAGGAGATCCATCCCCAACCAGTAGCGAGATAGGTATGGAAGACAAAGCTGGTTGCCGTAAACAACCCGACTCCTACTCCGAGCGACGACGATGATGATTTGATGGACGACGACTACACGTCCGTCTCTGAGGGGCCCCTCCTCAGGCGATGGACATAAACATCGTCACACTGCTCGCTGAATTTTCTCTTCCACAGGACGAGGCCGAGGTCGCTCAGTTGAACCTCGGCCCGTAGGAGGCTATTTTTGAGAAGCCCGAGGATACGACTCATCACTTGAAACCTCTCTATGTCAATGGGCACATCGATGGAAAGCCGATCTCGAGGATGGTTGTAGATGGAGGCGCCACCGTCAACCTGATGTCGTACTCTCTGTTAAAGAATCTCGACAAGAATGAAGATGACTTGATGAGGACTAACCTGACGCTCAACGGCTTCAACGGCGAGAGCTCCGAGGCCAAGGGTGTACTTTCTTTGGAGCTGACGGTGGGCAACAAGACGTTGTCGACAACGTTCTTCGTCATTGACGTGCAAGGTAACTATATTGTGCTACTTGAGCGTGACTGGATTCACGCAAATTGTTGTATTCTGTCTACTTTGCACCAGTGCTTGATCCAGTGGGATGGCGACGATGTGGAGTTTGTACCAGCTGATACTTCAGCCTAGGTTACTTTGGCCGATGTGTCTATTGACGCCATCCATGATAAGGTAGAATGTCTTTCAGGTAGAGATCTCTCAGATTATGACTTTGTTAGTGAGAAACCAAGGGTTGGTTTCGGTGTTCTGTGATGAGTGATTGACAGGATTTTACCCTCTGTTCGAAGGGGTACCTCCGAAGGGGGTTCGGAGGTTGGACCTCCGGAGGGTGTTCGGAGGTGGTACCTCCGAAGAGTGTTCGGAGGTGGTTTCACCGAAGGATGTTCGGTGAGTTGGTTGCTGCAGCTGTTGCAGCGGAGTGTGCTCGTCGGAGGGGTCCGACAGTACACGATGACTGGGTTCGTACCGAAGGCTTTCGGTACTTTGGGCGGTACACCGGAGTGTGCCGGAGGTTGCTAACCCGGAGAGGTCTCCGGAGTACTGGATACACTTGTCTGTTTGTCTGTGGTGCGCAGGGACTTCGGAGGCGACGGACAAGGTTCGCAGCAGGTGAACCTGGGTCAAGCGGGAGGCTTGATGCCAGGGGAGCGGGGAGCTCCATCACGGTGGCTGCGAAGGGGTCCGAGTCGGTCCTCGGGTCGAGGCGTGCCAGGTGAAGGCAGAGAGTGCGGAGCGTGGCTCCGGGTGAAGGTACTCCGAGAGAAAGTCCTCGTAGGTGAGGCACTTCGAAGGTACTCCGGATGGAGTGACTTCGGAGTTGGTGGAACAAGCCCTCTGCGGAGGCAAGGAGTTCGAAGTGTGCTCCGGAGGGAGACATTCGAAGGTTGCCCAACGAAGGTCTCAGAAGTCGAGGCGCATCGAAGGCATGGTCCGGGTGAGGCTCATCGAGGAGTGTGCTCGGGGAGAGGCACTGCGACGAAGTGCTCATGGAATGCTTCATGCGGAGGCCTCGGACGAAGGAGGGACTTCGAAGGGTGGTACTCCGAAGGTGGGGCTTCGGAGGGAGGAAGGCTTCGGAGCGGGGCTAGCTCCGGAGCGAGGTTGACTTGAGGTGCTTCGGCCTGCATGGCTTCGGTACACGGACTGACGGAGTTCGAGCTGGGTGAAGCTGCGAAGCCGTGGTGGTCCACTCCGGAGGTGTTGGTGCGAAGGCCCAAGGGCTTTGACGGCTTTGGCTCAAAACCGTCACTGTATCAGAGGCTATCTTCGGCGAAGCGAAGGCCACCAGGCTCAAGGCTTCTCGCCGAAGCTATCGCACCCTCGCGTGCGAAGGGAGGCTCCAGAAGGTCAAAGACTGCAAAGGCTGATACTGTCTACTCTGTAAAAAGCTGACGTTGTCCCCTCTGCAAAGCTGACAGAGAAGCCTCCAGAATAAAGGTGGACTACCTTTTGTACCCCTTAGTTCTGTAGAGACAAATCTTTTGTAAACCCTAGGGGTAGTGTAGTCATTTCCTTTGGGTGAACTGTGGGCTATAAATATGGGGGCTCGGTAGGTAACATTTAACACTTTGAGCATTTACTGTTGAGCTCCTGTAGCCACATACCTCGCTGTATTCATCCAGAGTTCATTTTATTGTGTTCCTTGTTCAAGCGGCGAAGCCCTGCTTCTTTGTGCTTTTTGGTTGAGCTCGCTTTACATATCTCGCTAGTTTTAGTGCACCGAAGCCTGTCTAGGCGAAGGGTGTTTTGTGCGAAGTGTGTTTTTCAGTGTGCTGTCGCTCTGTGTAACTTGAG
>JAAALK010000290.1:70128808-70146109 GCA_019279435.1 Zizania palustris | reverse complement strand
ACGTAAACACTATTCGAGTACATGTACAACTTTTACAAACATGGTAGTTATGTGTCCATGTCAAGGGCAGGGCCCCCTGGTATTGCTTCAGTGGTATTGGGATATTTTATAGCTTCTATGCCGGAGCACTTCACCGGAGGGGCTTCACTAGAGGACCTCGGGGGAGACCTCGGAAGGACTTCGGAGTGGCCTTCGGAGGGAGACCTTCGAGAGGGCTTCAGAGTGGCCCTCGGAGGGGGGACCCGAAGGAGGCCTCACACGGGACCCTGATGTCCATCTATCCTTGCGGTTCCTATCTTCGCGGTGGTCTTTGTATGAAGAGGGCTGGGGCCTGATTGAAGGCCCCACCAACCCATCAGGCTCTGGCCCTCGGGGGCTTCGAAGCTCGCTGTCATTTGACCCTTGTTAGGGAAAATCTATTTCCCCCAACAATTAGCAAGTGTTTCTTACCAATGTCACTAATATTCTAGCAGTGATGCCAAAGCTCACTAGGAGTTAGTTGAATATGGATCTTGTCCCACTATGTGTCATTAGAGGGAAAAATATTTTTCATATAGTGGTACATCATTTATATGATAGAAGATCAACATAGCATAGTGTGAACCTTGTATTTTTATTGTAGATAATGGCACCTACTGCAAATAATACTTCTATTTTTAATCTTCGATCTAACCTTGAAAGGGAGAAATTGTCTGGAACAAACTTTATAGACCGGTACAAAAACTGAAGAATTATTCTCAAGTAAGAAAAGAAGGATTATGTTCTAGAGCAACCCCATCCTAATGAACTAAAGTATGATACACCACTTGCTAATCAACGTGCTTATGAGAAGTATGCTAGGGATTTAGTTGATGTCAGTTGTCTCATGCTTGTATGCATGTCTTCTAAGCTTTAGAAGCAATATGAGGACATGGATGCTTATGATATGATCATGGGTCTCAAGGACATGTTTTAGAACTAAGATTGGACCGATAGGTATAATGTCTCAAAGTCCTTGCTTGCATATAAGTTGGTTCCCTCGAAGCTATGTTGGCCGCCTTCTTGGCCATCTTGTCACGACCCTTCTTGAAATTTTTTTAGTCCTTTATTTTATCCTTATTGCGATCATGATAAATATCATCCCTCTTAAGTTTAGGGTAATATGCCTTGAAGTGGTTGGTGTCACCACATTCAAAACAAGCCCATGAACCACCTTGTCTTTGGTCTCGACGATTGTTATAAAAGTGAGTGACATTTTTTATGATGAGAGCAAGATCTTCATCATCCAAAGTATCCACTTGCTCTTTGGTGGTAGAGACCAAAGAAGACAATGCAAATCCACCCAAAGAAGCATCGGTGCAAGAGGAATTTGTTTCAGCCTGATTGCCATTACTAGAACCTAAAATCAATGCCATGTTCTCAGACATAGAGGTTCCAAGGCCTAGTTGAGATGCTTCACAATCTTAGTGGACTTCAGCTTGCTAAAGAGTTCATCACAAGTTAACGCGTCGTAACTTGATGACTCTTCAATGCTTGAGTTCTTAACTTCCCATATGCTACAATCAAAAGCATAGAGAAGTTTGATCGCCCTTTCATGATCATAATAAGACAAAACTCCAGTAGAGTGAAAATTGATCACTATCCTATGAAATCGTGCAAACATGGCATCAATAGATTCTCTAGGGCCTTACACAAATATTTGATATTCTTGATTGTATGTGCTTTGGCACCTGGCCTTAATCTAATTGGTGACCTCATGAAAAAACACCCAATGTGGTCCAAATTTCCCTAGCAGTGCGGAGGTGTTGAACCCTATCAAACTCATTCCTACATAGAATCGTGAACAATATATTCTTTGCTTTGTTGTTGTAATCATATTGTTCAACGTGATGCTGAGTAGAACGAACAGGGGTGATCTCATAGTTGGAATCAACTATCTCCCAAAAAGCACTTCCTTAGCTTTGAAGATAAGCCTCCATGCACACCTTCCAATAAGAAAAATCATGTCCATCGAACAAAGGAATTTTGCCATGTCTATCTATATCATCTACAGATCATAAAACCGGTTAAGGTCAACTGGTGATCTAACTGACTTTAATACCAATTATAAGATCGAGAGTAGCGATCAGAGGGTGGGGGTGAATGGGCGCAAATACAAATTCCTCTAAACTTGAATAAAATAAATACTATCACTCTCCTTTCAGTTGAAATGTGTTGGGACAGTTCGAGAGATCACAATCATTCTAAAGAGATTAAAAAAATGCCTTTAAAAGTGCCACAAATGTCCTATGGAAAAAGGAACACACAAATCACTCTAAGGAAATCAATTGAATACTCAATGTGCAAGATGAAACTCATTTGCAAAGCACACAAACATTTCATCCAACAATTGACAACCTAGAGCACTTGTAGACTTTCAATCAAATGCTTAGCATCAACAAGACATTCACATATTATATCGAATACATAAAGAATAGGGAAAAATTGCGCTTACCTATTTACCTGTGATGAAGAAGAAGAGGTGAGGATGCACGGATCGAGGAAGAGCAAACTCAGACAATTAAAACCAGGGAAAGAACTGTAGAAACAGCCGGCGCACAGAATAAGAGAAAAATGACAACAAAAACCACTTGAGTAGAAAATTGGGCGAAAGAAATTTTTCAAGCAGTCGAATCCACACCCCGGGAAAATTGCCTCACGCACAGCTTAGGTAACGACGGACGGAGGGCGCAGGCAACGACACAACCTAGCGAGAGGAACAAAACCAAAAAAAATAAACAGCAACAACAAATACATAAATCTGGAGGAGATATCCACAAGCGCTGGTGTGCCTAGGTTCACGTGTATGCACAGGTTTGGTGCAGTCTTCACGCAGTTGTGCGCACTGCACGCGCCCTGGCTCGAGGCAGCCAAGAGCTTCGACAGAGTATGCGTACAGAACCAGCTTGCCTTACGTGCAATAATTAAAAACTGGCAGAAAGTATGATGCTTATGCTTGTAAAACAAAATAAACAACTTGTGCGGGGGCTCAGATCTGCCGAACAAACACAACATCAAACAAAAGGATCCATGAATGCTGAGAAAAAAATCATGTGTAAAATAGCCCACAAAATATTGACTGGTTGTAGGAACTAAACCAAGCAACTAAAAACTAGGAGAAACATTTGGAGCGCAAACTGAGGCGGAGAAGATTGAACAACAGAAAACATGCTTGTGCGCTCAGATCGTGAAGAAAAGCCAGGTTCGTAGCAAATAAACAATAAACAAGAGAAAATCGGTAGAGAAAATATGGCATCGAGCCACGTGCACCGCACCACCAGCTAAAGTGGCTAAGCCAAAATAGCTAGATGTTGCCTCGGGTGGATCGGAAGGAAAAACACGGTGGCGGCGGAAACAAGGCCAGCCAAGAGCTGCCTTGGGCCGGTGGTAGAGGTGGTAGTTTGGCTCGGGGCTTGCGAGCCAGTTCAGGCTTGACCGAGCTGAGTCTGGCTCGGCTCGCTGTGCTACCGAGCCGAACTCGAACTAAGCCTCGTGGCTCGGCTAACATTCGAGCCGAGCCGGCTCGCGAGTCGGCTTGTTGGCTCAGTCACCGGCACATGGAGCGAATCTGTTCCTCTATCTAGTGCATAAAATCATGGATTCGTGTGAAGTAAACAACATCAAATCGTGTATTTTCATCATTGTGTGAGCACTGAGCTCTAAACACCGAACAATAGACACATCTTCTCTCCCCTCCGGACAGTTGGCACCATCAATGCCCTCGACGGCCAGCGGTTCTTGGCCCACAACCCCCACCGACCACCGCTACCTACACCCGGTGCCACCACCTAATTTTCTAAGAGTAATGAGTCCCCAACAATACCACTTTCTAAGTTAAGTGAGCACAACACATTGAAAAAGATTAAAAAAACAAGTGGATAGTGGCACTAACGAGCCGAGCCGAGCTGACTCGTGGCTCGGCCGAGCCCGAGCCAGAATTTTGGCTTGCTAAACCATCCGAACCGAACCGAGCCTAGCTCGGCTCGCTAAAGAGGTGGCTCGAGCCGAGCTCGTCTCATTGCCAGCCCTAGCCGGTGGGGTCACACGAACACAGAAACAAAATGTTGGCAGCAGATAAAATATCTGACCAGCGGCTACGTTGTCCAGATCAGTGATAAAATAGTTGAGAAAATCTCGGTGCGATAAACACCAAAGCAATAGCGCGGCTACGTTGTCCAGACCGGTGATAAAATAGTTGAGAAAATCTCACTGGCGATAAACACCAAAGCAATAGCGCAAAAACTACAGAAATGGGTGACCAAAACAGTGACGGCGACACTAGGTGGAAAAAAACAACCGGAACACAATTTTTCTAAATAGGATTTTTTGATTCAAAAGTGTTAGGGTTTAATCTAAGGGGGCACCTATATTTATAGCCTAGACACCAGAAGCAAAAATACAAATTTGTCCCTAGGTTAAAATTATAGACACAAGGCCCAAATGGCAAAAAGGTAAAATCTGAATATCCAGATATTTATTTGATGCTCAGCTTTCGTGACTTCCACGGCTTTGCATCGCGTTCATTGGATCTCAGATGTATGGTCGATGGTTTTGAGCCTAAACCGTCAAAGCGCTTGTTGCTCTTACACCGTGTACCCAGATTGGACCACCATGACCCCATAGCTCCTTCAACCCAACAATCGCCCGTCTGTATACCCGAGTTACATGACCAAATTCACGACAACTCGCTTGCCGCCCTTGCATCGTGTACCCGGATTGGACCACCATGATTCCGCAACTCCTTTAGCCCGATGATCGCCCATCTGTCTACTTAAGTCATACACGGTCAACACCACGACAAGACCTCTTCCTTTGGAGGGCTTTCTTCATCTCTATATCTTCTGTTGACAATCACTCATCACCTAGGAGTCTTGAGTCCCATGATCTTCACTATGGCACCATAAACGTTTATCTTTTTCTTAAAAAACCATTTACACTCGATAGTTTTTACACTATCGGGTTGATCGACCAAGTTCTAAACTTGGTTTTATCGCATGCACTCTAACTCGGATCTTATGGATCCAAGCCATTTCTTAGAGTCTAGTCCCATCATAGCTTCTTTGTAGGTTTTAGGCCCATCGTTTTCCAACAACAATGTCTCATTTTTGAGTGGTTAGAAACGTAAACCGCTCGGTTACCCTAGAATTCTCTTGGACATAATTCCATCAGCACTCGTGCTAGAGCTTGACCCCTCTTGTTTCTCGCCACACTGAAGGGCGCCACCATCTCTGTTTTGCTACCTCCCTCCTCATGTCGCCTCCCTTTGGTAGCTTCTCTCGGTCTCCTTGTTGTCCACAAGCTAGTAGGTTTACGTGAGAACCACAAGGTTTGTGGGGATCCGATGAGTCTAGGTTTGGGGCGAGATTTCTATCCATGGGTCCAAGCGGGGATAGGTTTAGGTTCAGTATTAACCAATCTATACTCACCTTGACCCCCTGCCACCCCTAATCAAGTGATGATGAAAAATTTGTCCTATTCGTCAATTAGGTTCAAGAAGTTTATGAGAATGTGTGGATTTGACAAGTACAAGAAGAGGCTCCCATAACATTCATATTCATCTAGAACATCTAGGCCTAGAAAATCTTGAACTAATAATTTTCTGCGATAAATTTTCAGATTACCTATTCACCCCCTCTAGGCAACTTTTAGCACCTTAGGAGCACACTAAGCTAACTGCCTAGTCTATTGAGTGTGTCTTTGTGGGATATAGTCATAAACATAAGGGTTATCATTGTTATAATCTTTTTCTCGCCGCATCTATATCTCTCGTGATGTAACTGTTGGACCGGAAATGGCGACCAGAGGGGGGGGTGAATGGGAGCTTTTAAAATTTTAGGCTAAAAATAGCCTTCTGTTTTAGTTCAGTCTACTGCGGAACAGGCTTCGAACACACCCTTCGAAGTTCAGGTTCGGAGGTATTTGATGGCTCCGAACACAGGCTTCGCCAGGAGTAAAAGTTCGAAGTCAAGAAGACTTCGCTCCACCCACAACCCCGAAAAATCAACTCAGCTAAGTCAGTGCAGGCTCCGCACACAGGGTGCTTCGAGCAGGCTTCGCACTTCACCCTTCGCATGAGTGGACTACCCTTTGAGGACTTCGACCAAATACTTAGCGACAGCAACTTGTGCTGGGCTTCGTACTTCGAGGGTCTAAACGCACACTAACAGACTTCGCTAGGGGCTACGACACGGGAAAAGAATCGGGCTTCGATCAGGGCTTCGCTCGTAAACAGCGAGGTCTAGCCTCCAGTTACACAGAGCGAACGCACACTGAAAAACACACTTCGCACAAAACACACTTCGCCTAGACAGGCTTCGGTGCACTACTACTAGCGAGGTATGCAAACAAGCTCAAGCAGAAACTCAACACAGAAGCAGGGCTTCGCTGCTTGAACAAGGAACACAATAAATGAACTCACAGGATGAATACAAAGTGTGGTGGCTAGTACAGGAGCTCAACAGTGAATGCTCAAAAGTGTTAAATGTTACCTACCCAGCCCCACTATTTATAGCCACTATTCACCCAAGTGAATTGACTACTTTACCCCTAGGGTTTACATTGGTTTTGTCTCTACAGAACAGAGGGGTACAAAAGGTAGTCAACTTTATTTGGAGGCTTCTCTGTCAGCTTTGCAGAGGGGACAGCGTCAGCTTTTTGCAAAGCAGACAATGTCAGCCTTTGCAGTCTTTGACCTTTCTGAAACCCCCCTTCGCACGCGAGGGGTGCGGTAGCTTCGGTGAGAAGCCTTGAGCCTGACGGCCTTCGCTTCACCGAAGTCAGCCACCGATACAGTGACGGTTTTCAGCCGAAGCCGTCAAAGCCCTTGGGCCTTCGCACCACCACCTTCGGAGTGGACCACCACGGCTTCGCAGCTTCTCCTAGCTCGAACTCCGTCAGTCCGTGTACCGAAGCCATGCATGGACGAAGTACCACAAGACAACCACACTCCGAAGCCCCACCTTCGGAGTACCACCCTTCGAAGTCCCTCCTTCGTCCAAGGCCTCCGCATGAAGCATTCCATGAGCACTTCATCACAGTGTCTCTCCCCGAGCACACTCCTCGACTAGCCTCACCCGGACCATGCCTTCGATGCACCTCGACTTCTGAGACCTTCGTCGGGTACCTTCGAGTGTCTCCCTCCGGAGCACACTTCGAACACCTTGCCTCTGCTGAGGACTTGATCCACCAAACTCCAAAGTCACTCCATCTGGAGTACCCTTCGAAATGTCTCGCCTCCGAGGACTTTGTCCCGGAGTACCTTCACTCGGAGCCACACTCCGCACTTACTGCCTTCTCCTGGCGCACTTCGACCCGAGGACTGACCTCGACCCCTTCGCAGCCTTTGTGATGGAGCTCCCCGCTCCCCTGGCATCAAGCCTCCCGCTTGACCCAGGTTCACTTGCTACGAACCGTCCGTCGCCTCTGAAGTCCCCTGCGCACCACAGACAAGCAGACAAGTGTATCTAGTACCCCGGAGACCTCTCCAGGTTAGCAGGCTTCGGCACACACTCTAGTGTACCGCCCAAAATACCGAGACCTTCGGTACAATCCAGTCATCGTGTACTGTCGGACCCCTCCGACAGGCACACTCCGCTGCAACATCTGCAGCAACCAAACCCACCGAACCCTTCGGTGAAACAACCTCCAAACACCTTCGGAGATCCAACTTCCGAACCCCTTCGGAGGTACCCCTTCGAAACAGAGGTTAAACACAGTCAATCACTCATCACAGACTCCGAAACCAACCCTTGGTTTCTCAGTAACCTTTGTTGATGATTGTCATTTATTTTATAATCTCTCTGTAAAGTCATTCTACTTTTCCACAGAGTCCACATCCTTTTCATTGTTTTCTCCTATTTACTTTAGTGATAACACTCCTACTACTCCAGAAGCATTGTTCCTCTCATTTTTCATGAGTCCCTCTCATGTCCTTCCATTCCTATTTCATCTAAACCACATATCATCCATGTTTATACTCGTTGTTTCTTAGTGAAATCCCATAACTCCACTCCTTTGGCCAATCCTGATACACCTAATACTTCTGATACTCATGATGTTTTTGTTTCTAATGAGACACTCATTATTTCTGATGAGTCACCAATTGGCCCAAACTACCATCTATGGGATCAGATCACTCTTAATAAGTCTCCTAATAGGTTGGTTCTTTATTGTAAGAATGCTATGTTTAATGAGTCATCCAGAAGCCTTTAGTATTCCATAATGACAACATGATATGTACGAAAAACTTGCCGCTCTAGTATTCCATAATACTTGGGATATTGTTTCATTACCACCTCATGTGGTGCCCATTACATGAAAGTGGGTATGCAAGATTAAGACCAAATCAATTGGTTCTATTGAGAGATATAAAGCTCATCTTATTGCTAGAGATTTTTATTAGACTCGGGGCCATGAATACAATGAGACTTTTGCTCCTATTGCTCACATGACTATTGTCCATACCCTAATTGTTGTGGCTACTAGCTGTTCTTGGACTATCTCTCAGATGGGTGTTCAATTTTTTTCTTCATAATGATTTACACAAGACCGTTTATATACAACCACCTCCAGGTGTTGATGTACCATATGGACATATTTGTCATCTTTTTCGTATTTTATATGGTCTAAACAAGCCCTTCATGGCTGGTTTGAGCGGTTTGCCTCTGTGATACATGATGCTGGTTTTGTACCTATTGATCATGATCTGACCTTATTTATTCATCTTTCTTCATGCGGACATACATTACTTCTTCTATATGTGGATAATATGTTGATCACATGTGATAATGTTTAACATATTTTTAAGATGAAAAGCAACTTCGTGCAGAAATTTTGTTGTATGATTTGGATCCCCTTAGTTATTTCTAAGGGATTCAAGTGCTACACTCTACAATAGGATATCATCTATCTTAGCCTAGATATATACATGACCTTATTTCTCATTTAGGTATTACGGATGATCGAATGATTGTCACACCTATTCTTCACTTGCATCTTCTCCCTACTGATGAGCAGGGCCGTTCCTAGCATTTTAGGGGCCCTAGGCGAAAAAAATTTAGGGGTCTTTTACCTATCTTCAATCGCTCGTAAAAAAAAATCATAAACTCATAGCTATATTAGTTGCCGAAAGTGATTTCTTCTTACATTTCTAAATACAAAATCATCAATAATAGTATTTATATCAATCTGATCCAACATATCTTTTTCTATGCATAAAGTGGTTACCGAAAGTATTTCTAGTAACCAAGGAGGCACCATAGGGATCAAGATTCAAGAATGCACCATAGTCCATATGTATATGGATATATATATACTTTGAATTTTTGATAGGATTCAGGAGATTAGGATTTATGTGGGGATTTCTAAGGACTAGTCAGCACTCACCAGTGTTTTGTGCTCCACCGCTCCGGTGGAGTAATCGAGGCAACGAGAGCCTCACTCGGGCGTTGCTCGCTGCTATGGTGGGCACCGACAGTCATGAGCTTAGATTTGAAGATTTAGGGGTTGTCGAGCGAGCTGGCTATTGTGCATTTGGACGATATCATGGGCGTGGATGGCTGACTGCTTGTCTTGCTATTAGCATGTTGTATGTTGCATTAGGCTTAGCAAATTTGTTAGTTGTTGCGTGTTGCATGCTAGGAATTGGGCAAATGAATCGTGGGCTATTTTTTATTTTTGTTGCTGGTTTGCTGCTGCGTATTGGTTGTGGGCTTATGACTATTGTGAGCTATGACGTGACTAGCATGAGTATAAAAAATATTGGACTATATATACATGTATTTATAAATTAAGGGCCCTTAATTTTCCTGGGCCCTAGGCGGTCGCCCCTCTCGCCCTGGCTCAGGAATAGCCCTGCTGATGAGATCCCTCTTGATACAAGCACATCATGATAAATTTAGTTTATCTCACTATTACTCGGCCTAATATTGCTCATGTCATCCATATTTTAAGTTGGTTTATGAGTGCTCATACTTCTACTTATTTTGAATATTTACTTCGTGTACTTCGATACTTAAAAATGACATCATCTTAGGGCTTATTTTATTCTCATGATAGTCCACTTAAGCTATTACTGGCTACTGCATATTTTTGGTTCTTCTCTTGCTTAGAAGTTAAGAAACAAACGGCGGTCTCTCAGTCTAGTATAGAGGCAGAACTCCATGCTCTTGCTACTGCTATTTCTAAGATTGTGTGGCTACAATGGTTATTGGTTGGCTTTTGAGTCTCTTTTTTTGATTTTACATCTCTTCTTTGTGATAACACTATAGTCATACAGATTGCTAGTAATCCTATAAAGCATAAAATTACCAAATATATTAAAGGTGAAGTCCCGTTAGAAAACTATTGATCTTCTATTACAAGTTATATATTTATTCACTAAAGCTCAAACTCAACAAAAACACAAACTTAATATCTCTGATTCCCTTAAGTTTGAGGAGGGAGGGAGGTGTTAAGGTTGATATGGCCCATATAGGTCCATAAATAGTCTCTGTTGTATATCTGTGACCGGACTTACTCTATTGAAGTGTTTTACCCTATTGAAGTGTTGACAGTGTATTCAGTAAAATCGAACGTAACAGCAGAAATACTAATCATCGAATTGCTTAACATTACGCATTTACGCCCAAAATTGCATTTCTTGTAGTTTGTAATGCAACAGCAGTTATCCGTAACACTTGATCGGACACGATATGACGCACAAGTTCCCAAGTTCAGAGTTCAGACCAGCGTCACAATTCCAACATAGTTCTATCGTACAGGTGTGTAGAGTTTATGCGAGAATCATCGAATGCTGCATTTACTTATTATTTTGGGACATCATAGATCCTTGATTGCTCATTCCAAGCCAGCAGCAACTAGCAACATATTTCACATTTTGGATCTTGCCACGCATGAGGAATTCTGTAGTTTGATCCGATGCCAGGATGTGTTGAGGATTCCTCTCAGGTTCCATACGTCTTCCACGCTTTCAGGTTGAACATTTGCGGCTGAGTCCACCTGTTTGACACAAGTGCACTTTCAGACTTATGTATGCAAACTGCAAAGCAGCAAATGTTGGGTAAAACAGTACTGCAGCCAGTGCTGGATTTCACTTACCGCCTTAGCTACTATCTCAGCATCTTTTGGTATGTCTAATGTAGCCTCAAAGAGAACCCATGCCCATTTATCACTTTGAGGTCCATCAGATATGTATGGCACATTGCTTTTCTGATATCTATGAGCCTCAACCCATGTCTTACCCCCATCGACAGATATATCAACTCTCTCAATGCCACGGCCACCACCTGAGACTGCATATCCAGCAATCTTAGCCTACATGGAACTAGCACAGCAGTCCATAAGTTCCCATTTCCAAATTTAACCACTCAATGTAGTATGTACAACAAAGGCTGTAATTGCAAGGTAAACACACCTGGATTACGGAAATTAAAACAATACTAACCTTTCCTTCCTTGATAACATCTACGTCCTCCAGGTTGCAAATAGCAGACTGCTTAATCAAAAACAGGTCAAGATAAGATATCCAGGAACCTAACTTATCACTTCATTAACAATGCAGATGCAAAAGAAATGGAAGAATAAAATGATTAATAGCTTCTTTGGATAGTTCAGTACATAGACTAGTGCAAGAAAATTTGGTAATATAACATTACCTGTACAGGAAAATCCATTTGTGGCCTCCTAGTTGACCAATTAATATTGTCCCAGTCTACAGAAGGTGGAAACATCTTGTAATCTTTTTGCATAAAAAACCCCTGGTCGATAACAGTAATCAGTTTTGACTCTTCAAATTATGATGAGAATGCACTGCATTAAATTTACAGTAAACCTGGCATTCTTCCTTGATTATGTTAATACTATCCAGCCATTTCACAGAGCGAGCGCCAATAACTCCTGGTACAACGACACGAAGTGGGTATCCATGGTCCCGGTTTAGGGTCTGTACACAACATAGCTCCACAATAGTGTCAGCAGAAGAAAAATTTAGCAAAAGAACATACTTGCATACAAATTTCCAGTTGAATTTGGCTGCAAAACTGTAACACCGACATTTTTAATTTTCAACAGAAATAAAAAAAATGAAAACAGAAATCATTTTATTTATTTATTTCAGAAATCAATTCAAAAATAAAATATTTTTTCTCCCAGCCCAGGCTTTCTCTCTCCCTCTCTCTTCCATCCTGGTAAGTTATTAAGGCAGTAAGACAAGGTGAGGTGGTGGACTACCACGGTAAGGCGTAAGGTGAGACGACACCCTACAGCTATAGAAAATATATGATTTAGAAAAATATAAATAAATAAGTAGTAAATTACAAACAACAATAGCAATATAACATGATAAAACTAGCAATATAATATCAAGTTACAATATTGTTACTTTAGATAACTTATAAGACTAAAAAATATTAAAATTGCAATAACACATTTAAAATTATGTCTAATATTATATTTAAAGTTTAGTTAATAATCCATTTATATAAATCTGATCAATCAGCATAATTAAAGAACAGCCCAGCCCAGTCCAGCTCATTAGTATTTTCATCTCTCAAGTCTCAACCCTAACTTATCTCCCACTCTCCCCCTCTCACTCTCCTTCTCAGCTCACCATTCCAGCCAACACACCCCTCTTCCTCTCTTATCCCCCTCCTCTTCTCTCCCCCTTATTTCGCACCACACCATGCTCAGTCTCGCAGCGTGTCACTCGTGCCTGGCCCCACTGTGCCACTCTCGGCCATTCCGCAAACACACCATGCTTGGCCTCTCCGCACTAGATCTGGGCCATGCCCAGCCGTGCGAGGGAGCACCCACACCTTACCATCGCCGACCACCTTGTTGCTAAAGCGATGCCTAAGCAACACTATAGCAACACCTTGATAACTATGCACTCGGGACCCACCTGTCATCACCTTCTTCCTCCCTCTCTCTCTCTCTCTCTTTCCTCCACTCTCCTGCAACAACATAGACAACCTAGACCGAAATCCCCATGCCAGCAACTGCCACACGCCCACACCCCATGTCGCATCGAGGCCACCCCGTTGGCTCCCACGTCGCTGGCAACCGTCGCTCTGGTGCACCATTTAATTTAGTGGCTTTCCTTCTCTTCCCTCCATAGCCCCTCAATTTTCATCTCACCCGAGCGCCCTCTCTCTCCATCGGATTTTTCAAATTATTGCAAAACATACACTTGAAGTGTCTATAGGGGCATTCAAATGTCGACAGGATTCCTATCGACCGTTGGATGGTCGACAAGGGATAAAGTTTTCCTGGTCGACAAGCTAGGGCCTGCACGCACACTTCCACACACACGTGCACGCGTGCCCACGCACGGCTCACATCCGCCGCCATCTTCAACGCACGCCTCACCTCGCCCGCCATCTCCCACGTGCGCCTTGCCTTGCTCATGCACAGACGCGCCACCTTGCCCATGTCGTCCGCCCGACTGTTGGTTGGTTGATAGGGGGAATCTTTTCCCCTATCGACCGTTCAAGTGTTGACAAGGGTCTAGTTTTGCAATTTTTTTAAATGGCCACGCTGGCGTTACAAACAAATATTTCAGATCTATTGCACAGTAATTCACAAGTAGTGCAACATAAGTTGCTATATACTTTGTCAGTGCCAAAACCCACTTTTTGATATTCATATTTGGTAATAAATGTTTCAGGTGCTCCTTGTGTACTAACCATTCTGATTTAGGAAGTAAATATCTATATCAATGTACCATGTTTACTACAGTAGTACAATGTCCCTATATATATTATAATAATTCAATTTCATTAGATCAAAATTAATAAATTGATAGTTCTCTCTCATCACAAGAAGCTTTGAATAAAAATAATGCTTACGCAATATAATATGAATTAATAACACAAACTGTAACATCAAAGACAAATGAGAACAAATAAGTGAAAACTCGAACAAAAGGCAAAAATACTACGAAAATAGGCATGCTGAGAAACATTCTAAACCTCATGTGGAATGTCATATTAGAGAAATTTTCAATTACGAAAAAACATTCTTTCACCTCTCCATTCATTTCATATGCAAGTAACACATCAGCATCAGGGTCTGTTGCCTGCTTTAGTGGAATTGATGACTTGTAAGGACCACCTTTCTCTTCCTGAAATACAAATGACTTGATATCAGCTAGGCGGGGCACAGGGCTACAAGAGCTTTTGCTGGTTGATGAGGACTAACATACTCACTTTGCACTTGTCAACACTAACAAACTCAACATATCTGCCTCCTAAAGATGTGACTGAACTCAGTTTAGGTATTCCAACCAGTTCAAGGACATCAGATAGCTTTGCTCCTCCCCATGTTGCTGGGATCATACAAAAGATCAAAACATAGAACAATTGTTATAACAACAAAATGGTATCCATTTTTTGCAGTGAAATCTTAGAGGACAAAACAGCCCCAGAACAATACTTTATGTATGATATAACAAACATTAAGTAGGAAAAATAAAAGGTAAAAAAGAAATGATTCCTTGTGGTCTATAAAATCAGATATCCATGACCAAAAAAACAATTCTAGATTTAGCTAAAAAGATAGCATTCCTTGCAAATTCCTCCAATCATATGATTATTATCGTTATATAATTCCTGCTGTATACAACTTATGAAGTAATAGCATGCCTAGATGCCACAAAGTGTATTAACTTATGGATGTCAGTGATGAGTAGCATCCACAAACATGAGTGCATCAGACTGCTTTTCTACAACCATGAAAACAGTACACTCCACTACATTCTGAAAAAGAAACATAGTGCATGTCTTACCATTTCCCAGAGCAGATATGTCCCACCCAACACCTCTCACTTTCCGTACCTTACTCATCGCCGTCCTCCTGTTGCCTGCACACTAAAAATACCAATGTTGTTCTGTTATGTTACAAACAATGTTAATATTAGCCATCTGAAAACAATTATGGTGGAGGCATAAGGGCGAAAGGCATTTGTGCAAACCTGTAATGTTGCAGTGACATCATACTTTGGGAGACTCCTGCATGTGAAGTTTACATCAGTTGTCAAAAAACAAATATACTTTCCATCATAAGTGATAACAAAATACACAATGAAGTACATTACCTAATGTCAGCCATGGATAACTGAATGTGCTTGTTGACAAGACCAGTAATAGAAACACTGTATCTGTTTATTCATTTATACACAAATGGTAAGAATTTGTGAGAAAACATGATGATAAATGAAGATTTATAGTTTCCGTTGACAACCTTGAGAGGTCATCGACTATTGGTATTGGTCCATGATTTCTCTTGTAGAAGAAATCCACCGGGGTGATATAAGATGAAACTAATGCTGACCGGTGAGGCTCAGCATTAAATGGCTCCTGTCAAACAAACAGTAATAATAATGTAAAACTTGACCACATGATATATATATATATATACATATATGTTGGAGCCGAATCACTCATCTCCCTCTGTAGAGACCACTCACTGATCTCTCTCTAGGAATTACTCACTAATTCCCTATACTAAGTGTTTCTCACAGGACACACACATGAAAGTAGAAGGCACAAGGACACACACATGCAGTACATATATTGATACTTCAGCAGAGACCCACTACTCACATGATCTGCCTATTTTATTGCTCCACCAAGCATGCACCAACAGACCAAACGTGCATGCATGAGCACCTACATCCAAGCTAACAGCCAGAAACATGCACCTATGCATTAATGCATTATGCCACTAATTATGCTAATTAACTGATAAACCAATGCACAGCCTTTGCACCATTACAATATATCTCACACATACACATTTTGCCATCTCACAGAGCACTTTGGCCTCTCGCCGTGTTTACACGATCTAGCTCAAATCAATAGCCACATCTCACTCGTTCAGCTGTGTTTTGATCTATTGCTTTCACTGTTTCACATATTGCTCATGCAAACTCTATGCACCTTAATCACTATATGCATGTGTGTGTGTGTGTGCATGTCACACATTATTCGTGAAAGAGCCTAAAAAAGCAAACTGTGTTTGCCATTCACATATTTAACTGATTTCAATAGAATAAGAATTGTTCTCAGTCAACTGGTGATGTAATAGGCTAGCATCCAGCCATCCACTGGTGGATGTGTTCGACACCGTCCATGTTCAGCTAACTGCCTGGAATTAGTAGCAGTAAGATCTGCCACCAAATTTGCAGTACATGGTGGCGATTAGCATCAACTATGATGACATTCTATAGCCTTTTGTAGTGGGACTACTAATTATTCAGTGATGCCAACCTTAGTGCTGATTTTTGCACTTGATTTCGGGTGCTAGCATCAGAGTTTTTGCAGTTATGATTGCTCATTGCTGGACAGTGATTGGTGGTGATTGACATAATGCATGATATTAAGCACTAATTGAAGAAGCTTTAACATTCAGGGTCTATTAATGATTTACTATTGTTGTTATTAGGTGGTAACCTTTTTGTAATGTACAACTACTAGCAATTAATGTTATACGTTTGTTCCAGAGAATACTTGAAATGACGCATACTATGCTATCAAGAAATTTCAATGTGCTCATGGGGATTTCAGATGTCAAACTTTTGCTTGGTCAAGCTTTAGTATCAGTAGGAAGGTAATGCCCTCGAGGGCATTTAATAATCTGGAAATTGGTGTAAAAGATTTCCCATATGAGCCTATAAGGGTTTCAGGCAGTTGGGACTTGATATTGCAAACTTTGTATGAGTGATGGATGACCCATGTCAAACATGTTTTGTCAGAATAATGTTATTCATTTAATGTAAAATGGGCATATCTGACTGGCCATGACGCGTCATGACTTGTCAACATTCTTTCCACTGCATATCTTGGGTAGGCATGGTGCCTCTGTGTTGGTTGTCTGTTAAACAGATTTGCCAAGCATAACCAAAGGAGGTGGGACACTAATAGCTCTATATCATGACACAGAATCACAATTCATATGAATATTGGGCCATGTGAAGATAGTACTGAAGAAAAATATAACTCTGTTTCTTATCCTTTGATAAGAATCAGGTGGCAATACAAAGACAAACACAAACTGTGTCTGAGTGCATTACCCAATTTATTCCAAAATATATGGCAAAATCAAAAAATTTCCTTACTTCAATATTTGGGATTCAATCCATGATCCATAGTACATTCAGAAGGGAATCTTTCTCCAAGAATAAACCGATTGAACATAATGGAATGCTTCAGTTCTATAACTTTTCAAACAACTCAGGGAATAGCTTATGCTAATCAACACAGCAAAGGCCAGCAGCAAGGCCGGCGG